>CM023201.3:42329645-42929645 GCA_004115045.4 Sinella curviseta | reverse complement strand
TTGAAGGTATTCTGCAGTAAACTTATATTTTCGTTTGCTTGAAAATGTACAAATATGAGCACATATGCAGTGCACCTTTCACTACATAGTCTCTGTATTTCTTGTTGGGTTTCTAGTTTTCTAGAGGTTTCATCACCATCATCATCACGAAAGTTAAAACTGAAGAAGTTCACGACTTTTTACCATCAAGTTCGGATCAAATAAATAAAAGTTTGTCTTCTTCTTTCACGAAAGATATATTGAAGACATGGTTCACAGAGATTCAAATCAACAAAATGTGACTTTGACTGCGTGGCAGTGGTTTTAGAAAGGAGGAGTAGAAGTGGAGAGAAGATCAATCATGCTGCAAGCTAAAAGTATTAGCAACACAATCGTCCTAACTGTATTCGTCCAATGTAAACATCAATACCACTATCACGAGTTCAAGAAATGGTAGTGTGGTAGCCACCAGAGATAAGAGCAAACTACCTCACCAGTTGTACGCGCATTACCCGTATCTGCGCCAACCCTTTCACTGTACCAATGTTTTACTACTGCCATTTACTCTAATAGCAATAATAGTAATGATAATATAGCGTTTGCAATTTGCAAATTGTAGATTCACATCTCCGTAAAAACATACAGACACACAACTCAAGTCAGCAGTCAAGATGATTACGCATGGGCATGTAGGAAAGGTGTAGAGATTACATGCATTATGTGGTATTTAACAGATTGTGTTCGCGTGATCATGAATCACCGACACTTGAAGAGATTGTGTTGCAGTGATGCATACAATTATACAAGAATAAGTACTGTACTATATATTGCCACCACATCATCAAAGAGAAAATATATTTATGTACATTTTATAGGCAAAAAGGAATAAAAAGATGGCTTGTCTCTTGTGTTACAGCATGTTTGTTGTTATTGGAATGATGAGTGGTTAGATGAGGTCATGCAAAGACCTCTTTTCCTCTCTACTCCTCCTCGTCGCAAAAGCTTCTTCTCTACAGCTAGCTTTTATGGGGCATGCATGGAAAGAAGCAAATCACTAAATTCACATGAATTCCAAAGTTAATTTCCTGAATAAACATCAAGATACAAGGACTCGAATGTAATCTTTACTTGATACACACATGCATACAAAATGAGTACTTGGTGTATATACACACTGAAAACGAACGGTGCATTTTCTTTATGGGACCGTTTGGTAAATAAACAGGGGAACTTTAAGGCAACGACACATCAGAAGAACTAATAGTGACTCTAAAAGATTTTCAAGAAGGATCGTTTATTTAGACATGTGCAGAAAGAAGATGCATCGGGAGATAGCCACATCACATTCCATGGAGGAGTTTGTTATTATCATTACTTTTGTAAGTGCAAACCAACCAGAAAGAAACATGATTGAACTTAGCATATAGTGTGTTGGTAGAGGAAAATGGTTTCTTCTTCTTCTCCTTCAGAGTTACTTTTCTTATACAAACTACTTTGAGAATGAATGATGAGGTTTTGTTGATACGGCACAGTGATGACATAGTGGTTTGCCTTTCATTGGATCATCATACAGTGCGACGTTTGCATATGGCATCCAATCTAAAAGTAAGTTTGCCTATTTCAGATGAAAGTGGAGCGATTTCAGGAAGAAGCAGAAGAGTGTAAACCAAAGCGAAGAGTTTTTTTGCGACAGAAAAATCTTGTCGGATATGCCATGCCGTCTTGTTTCATCGTCATTTGTGCAAGTTCAAATGTACAGCAGACTGGGAACGACCTTACTTGTGATGACAAATAAGTAGCCCAACTTACATTATGTATTCATTATGTTTTATGTTTGCTTACTTTAATAGAGCAGGAAACTTTACTTTTCAGTAGGAATGGCCAGCGTGCAACCGTTAAAAAACTGGTGCAGTAGAAGTTGTAGGGAGGAAGAAAAGTTAACTTGGGTAATGGGAATAAATGCGCGCATGCACTTAAGCAAAAACCTGTTCTGATTTTAAAGATCGTGTGTGGTGTGCTGACATTTATTTGGCATATTCCCGTTCAATGTCTTTTTCTCTTCTGATGTGAGCCGGCTGTTGATATAATGGTCGATGGCTTTTAATGTTATAGCACCCTTTTTGCCTATTCGTAACGCATGCATATATACAACATATTATGCCAAGGGATGCTTTTATTACTGCGGCCTCCACTCATTTCTTATTGCCTTTTCCAATGATTATTTGCCTCGTCGACCACTTAATGCCGATTTTTGCTGGAAATCCAAATGATCAAAATCGATTTTCCTCCAAAAAAACTGAGTGCATGATGCATGCATATTTCCTTTCATCTTTCTTGTCAAACTAGCGTTATTGATAGAGCACGACTTCCTCTACTTTTTTCGGAAGGAAATTAGTTGACAAGAAGATTGTCAGAGTAGATGATAAAAAAGGTTATGTATAATGAATATATCTATATTTTCTGTGCAGCAATGTTCATGATGACTTATGCAAACTTTTCAGGAAAAATGATTTCCTCCAATAAAGTGTGACAGCACATATGTACACAGATGCGGTAGACCATTCCCGTGTGTGCATCAAGACACTGAATTCACGTCTGTTGCTATTTCTGCTAGAAACGTCTTCTTACTACGTGTCTTAGAAATTTTATAAGGTAAATTATTTGAGCATTGAACTCTCCTCGGCAGCTGCAGCATCTACGAAAGATGTAGGAACACATAATTCATCAACGTCTGATTTTTAACGAGATTCAGCTTGTTTATTTTCCATCAAATTAATTGAATGTTTTGTGTACGTAGTATTGGATATGATATCAAAAGTACCAATGAGACTACACACATATCGATGTGTGAAGTGAATCATGCTAATAAAGCCATAAATTTAGGAACAAACTGAAACATGTTCATCAAACCGTGATGATCTTTGTGAATTATGATTTCTCCCCGATTATAGTTAACACACGGAATCTACACCATACCTCATCAAAAATTACACCGTGCCAGCAGTAGTAGCGCATAATTCCTTACAGCTACAGAAATGCTCGGAGCAAACACCTCATAATATTTAATCACCGCGATTACCGAACAAATTACCAATTTTTTATGTACATCTGACTGAGAGTATCGACAGTGATCATGAACATTGCCGAATATCAAAACGCATAATAATAATAACTAGGACGGGTGTAAACCCGAAATAAAAAACTACCGGAAACGTGGTGTGTGTGAAATTGAGACATTTGACACTCAGTTTACCTTCCCAAACACTAATCTTGAATTTGTCGTTGAATTTCCGAAAAAATATATTTTGACCCTTTCGTGACCCTGTGACCCGCAAGGGTCATGGAGCCACCATTCCGACAGTTGGTAAAATTGACCCATGGTGCACTGACAAAAAATGATCAGCATAAAATTCTGTATCGGATAGGCCAATGAAAAATTTTGCCCATAAGGATGCATGGGGGATATTACCCCTCACCCCTGCCGTCCCCCTGGGGTTAGGCGCCGGAGGCCCAAAATCAATACCGAATAATGGTTTGACCTGAGGTACCTCTATGCCAAGTTTGAACCAAATCGGTCAACGTGGAAGAAAGTTATAGTGTTTACAGACACACAGATTAACAGACACACAGACACACAGACAGACAAACAGAACAATCGCAATAACTACCTTATAATCATTTCATGCTTCCGGTAGTTAATAACTAAGAGAACAACAAGCAGCAACATCTGTCACGATCATATATATATGTAATATGCAACGGCTTGAAAAATAATTTACCTCTGCCATTTTATCTTTGACTCCTCTTAGCTTAGATTTACATAAGCTGCAGTCTTTATAGATGATATGATCTCTAGCTTAGCTCCAAGCAAAATGTTCATCCAAAGAAACATCAAACCTACAACAGGAGTCAACAGAGGATAAAATCAATTCGAACAACTCTACCACTTTAATTCACTGCATAAGCAATTTCATAATAGGATTCATGATTCATTTCATTTTATGCATACAGACGGAGAGAGTTTCAGTGGCTCGCCAACAACTAGTACTCCTATATACTACCACGGGTTTTTAAACTGAACTCTCAACAAAAGTCCGGTGATTTGTTTACATTCCCATCGTAAATTGCGTGTTTATTGCTCCAAGTGGTAATAACACATTAGGGATAAGTTACACCAAGTGTGTGTAGGCCACCCAGGATCTTTAAGCGCAGTTTATGAGTGATTTACATACCAAACATTTGCTACCATTATTATTACTTCTGAGCATTAAAGCAAAAAGCAAAATGTTTACAACTTCCACCACCTCCTCCTCCTCCTCCACCGCCGTGATGGCAAAATTATAGTATACATTCGCATCATATAAACTGGTATTATTGTATCGTGTTATCGCATTTATCGTGTTCAAGTTAGCGACAAGTGAGCGACCTGGCCACAAAAGTGCAAGCTAACAGGGAAATATGTAGGGAAAGGCTCAAGCAAGTGAAACTACTTTACGGGTAGAAACCGTGATTACTGAGTATCTACGAACCACATTCATTTTACATGGTTTATATGACAGAAAATGGCAAGTATAATTTTGCTATATCAAAGAGAAAAAATTGAAATGAATATGAATGAATGCATAAGAAAGAGAAAGGAGTGTTGTTATTGTGGATTGTTGAAACACGATTTTTATTATTACTTTTTCATTCAGCTGGTAAAATATACCAGCCACTTTTATATTGATTCCTCTTTATAGTAGAAAACTTATTAACAGTAAATTCTCCCACCACCACACCGAGAACCACAGGTGTAACAGCGAAACTTGTGAGAAGAAAAGCCTGCCAGCAAAGCTGTAGTAACTTTTAGCGTGATGTTTTGATACATTACTGTTGTATGGAACACGACTTTAATTTAATTTCTATTTTATTATTTTTTCGTGTCTGTTTTTCAGGGTGTCCTAACTTCCGCCTCTGACTACCTGAGACGAGCAACAGATGGTCGTGTCTATTTTCATCGAGTGACAATCGTCGTACCACCAAATTGGGATTCTGTGGCCTGTCGAGGAGCATTACCTAGCTCGTCGTACACCTCGAGGGGAGCTGTAAATGAGGCCACCATCCGAATCGGTATGGAACATCCAATTTTTGGCCAATATCCATGGACTCAACAATCCAGAGGCTGTAGGCTTCCCGGGGATTTCATATCTGTCGGCTACCACTATATTCTCCAGTTCAATGAGACGGAAAATGGAATTGTCGGCAGCTCCGCCTCGTCATCCTCATCATCATTAGGACCCAATAAGGTCTCCTATGGCGGCAGTGCTTCTGGGGGAAGCGGAAGCAGTTTCAATGAGCCCGAGAATGACTTTGACAATCATTATGATGGTGGCAGTAGTGGCAGAGGGTACACCAGTTATGATGGGAATAATGGCATGGGACATCACCACGGAGCTGGGAAAAGTGGCAGTGCTGCTGTACCTGCAGGTATGTGCCCTCGGAGCGAGACCATCAATTTCTGTAATAATAATATGTGACAACGACAACATTATTCATGATCTATTTTTAAAATGAAGTAGGCAAGTTTACGTAGGAATTTCACCTTTTTTATGGTCGCCACTATTACCTTGGATGAAAAGAAGTGAAACATGCATTCCATTCGAGACGACGACGATGGTGATAGAATTGGGCCTGGCCTCTATGTGTAAATAGCTGCTATTACCATCGCCATACACTTTAGCGTAAACTCCCTTCTTCCACTACTACTGCAGAGTGCAACTAATAATGTGCTACAGTTAGAAAATGTAGCTACCGACATACCCTATTTTACGTACCATATCATTCACCTTTTCGTTTCTTTTTACATTAAAAACTGTTTCACGAAAGGGAGAAGGAAAATGTATTGGTAGTCCAGTTGCTAAAAACTCATCCCTCAAGTATGGTGGTACTTTATACTTTTAGCATAACCATGAAATGAACGTTTCAGATCGCAAGGGATACATTAGGTATAATCATGAAATTTTATGACTTTTACGGAAAAATCGATCACTTGAATATTGCCCTCGCACAAAAATATTTTCACCTGTAGTGCTCACCGCTCGCCACAGAATGAGAGAAAAACTCGTCCCTGGAAAGTTCGGTGCGTCTAGTGCCAACACGCCTCTCAACACCGTCGCACATTAATAATATTTTTATAGCTTTCATACAATTTTTCGGAACGTTTACTAGTATTCGTTGGTGCAACTTTACTTTCATACAACTACTGTCTGCATTCTACTACTTATTGTAATTGTCTAGATGCTCAATATTTGCGCTAATGTTATGAAATGGCTTTATTGAAATCATAATGTTTTCACATCAATAAAAGTACATGTAGGTACTCTCTGCCTCCACTACTAGGCCGAATTCTTATTCAAATACATACGCACAATGAATCTACTTAGACTCGATTCTCTACCTAATTAAGTTTTGGCAGTTAACATAAAGGATACGTTTTATTCGTTTTAAGAAAGCAAACTTTGTTCCAGGACATGCCAATAAAATGTAACTAGTCTCGTGGAAAAATGTCATGAAACGAGTTCTTTCAGAAGAATGATTGATCATATGAGCGTTGTTTGCTGAAGGCCAGAACTACAGTAGCAGGTCGTACATACAAAAGAGGGAAGGAGAAAGGAAATAAGCATATTATTATTATGATTATGTTAGCTTATCGTTACCAGACATAAAGAACATTGTGCCTTAAGAATACAATAAAACATATATAGCTGCTCACAATGACATTGAATATATACATCCGTAAATCGGTTTTGTGTGGTAACTTTAGCACGAGATATCGTTTTACATAATAAGCATGCAAGGAAAGTGTACACGTTTCCAAACGCTGGAACTGAGAAAATCATTTTTATTATTACATGAATGTGTGCTTTGCATGAAAGTTTTAGCCACTTATTCAGTCCTACCTCGTCCTTCCTTTATGGCCACACACAACACATATCTAAAGGAGTGTAACGAGTACGGGACACAGTCAATACCATAAATGATTAATTTCCTGTAGCCTTATTGTTGCAAGTGTATCTTGTTCTTGATTACATCAAAAAAATGAAATAATCTGATGATGTACCTAAATAAAAATGTAGTGCACGTGTGTGTGTGGCCATGGCCTAGCCTCATTTCAATTTCGCTCCATCAAAACTTAACTCAAAGGAAGTAGAAACCTTACGTTTTTTAGATTAATTTGTAATATTTTTTATTTGTATAAATGCTTGATATAGCGTACTTGTTCCAACTGAGATCGGAGATAAAAAGGTAAACCTGAAGAATGAAACCAGCGCAAGTACAGCTTTCCCCCAACAATACCTTTAAGAACCATAGCACGAGTGTCACGGTCTCTCGTACAGCCGGCTTATGCATGCATGAATCGGCACAGAAGAAAAGAATGAGTTCTTTTATCAGAAAAGTCAACATTGGAAAAAATACATGTATATTATATGCATCCATATGTTTCCGGATCATTGCGTGGGTGCTTGCTGATAGTACATATGTCCATACTTCTATTCAGAGAGAAAGAGAGGAAGAACATTTACCTATTCTATTCTTGTGCACACGACATAGATTGTAGATGCTCCATTTCAAGTGCTATTCTCAAACGCACACGTGCATGCTTATTTTTACACCCCATTGATTAAAACTAAATGTCACATTGAATTTATTCATTATGCATTTCGATTCATCCAATTACCATCATGAAGTCTGAACGTTGATACACGAACGAATTACTTTAGTTGATGCATAGTACACTTTTGTTTAGGATGTACTCAGACACGCTCAATTTACATGTATGCACACACAACCTAATCAAAACAGTCTTTTAAAGATTTTAATCGAAGAGGACTGGCAAAGCAGAAATTGATGTTGATTCGTATAAAGGAAATTTTACTTGGATAAAATATAGCTGCTAGAAAAACAGTTGTTGTTGTTGTCACTTGAGATATAAAAAGGTGTTGTCTTTTCCGGTGATGCAGCTGAACTTGAATATTTCTAATTTTTTGTTTCAGATCGAGCTTTCGTGAAGGAATGGGCGAAACTCCGTTATGGTGTTTTTGAGGAACTCGGCTTTCCAAATGATCCCATCTACCCCACCTACTACAAACAAGGGGGCGAACGAAAACCAACATCCTGTACAAACCTGCCACTCCGCGGAAATTGGTAATTGCCCTTTATCCAATTCCCATATAGCTGTGATTTATGAACTACATTATTTATTTTATTTTTTCGTCAACTATGCCAAATTTACAATTTTATATTCTGCAATAACTGCTTTAATAGTAAAAGGTTAATGGTGACAATTGTATAAAAACTGATGCAATTAATATTTTAAGACAAATTCTCACAAGGTACCTAACAATAGTGCAATTTCAAGTAATGCCGTAAAAAAAGCACGTGTGCTAAAACTCAGCGAAAATATGAGACTCGCCAAAGTAATCATGGTCTCCTTAATTTATTTACCTCCCACGAACTTCCTCTACACACCAACAACGCACGAAAAGCTCATGCCCTTGCATATTAACTTTCATTACCATTGAAGCGGTATTCTCATTTTTCTTTATTTGAAAAACAACCGAATCTAATGTATGGACGGTGATTCATCAAGTTTCTTTTTTTCCTTTTCACAGTCTATAGCTTTTGTCTTTACCAAAAACACTTCTCTACACTGTCGAAACCCACAACATGAGTACATACACGCATAACTTCGAGACATACGTAGATAGCTCATTAGAGATTGAATTAAAGCCAAGATTGCGGATTGTAAGGCACTGTGTATTTTGGTGGCAGAGATGGCTCGGAAACCTGACCTTTTCAAAAGAAATTTTCTTTTTCGTCTTCTTTGAGGTTGAATAGCACCCAGAAGAATAGCTGGCAAGAAAAGAAAATGGTGTCCCTAGTGAGAGCGGAACAAGTCAATAATCACAGCAATAATGACCTTAACGATGGGTTGTAATGTAATAATGATGACAATACACCCTTCTATTTAACCAGTATAACGAACAAACGACCATGCACTAGGACACGATAACATGAAAGAAAAAAAGCCTGTGAAAAAAGCTATAAAAGTACTGCGCTCTTTTTTTCTTATTTTTTTGTCTGCTGCGCTACCTAGGCTGCTGCTGCTAAAATAAATACACAAGGGGCACCGCGCTACTGCTGAGAATTCACCTATTTTTCACCTTTTAGGTTTTTTACAGCCTTTTCAACGAAATATGTGGAGGGAGCCCTTTGCGAAAAAAATGTAATGAGTTTAGGTTATATTTTTTTCCTGCAAACTGCTGATTTATGGCTCAACACATTTACTTTACTTACCTCATATCGCGTGTTTAAGGATGTACTTTTAATATTTTATGGGCAGACCATATAACCTAAAGGACACACATAGACGTATATGCTTATATACGTAGATGCACGTATGGCCTGTCATTAGTACTGTTTCACGGAATACAGAAAATAGGGCTTTCAACAGTGAGACAATGCCGGCAGTATATATATTGCCACCATAAAAGTGACACACTTTTACTCCTACTCACTCACCTTTTTGTTCACTGCACACACAATACTCCACCATTCAAGCTAATAATTTAATGTGCATAAAAGTACATGTTGCCACTTACAAAACGAATAGAGTAATGCTATTTTTTACATGAGCGAGCGGGTTCTCAGCATTATCAGCTCGGCTCCCTTTGGTCCCTCATTTGCTGTCAAAGCATTACTTACCTAAAATCACTTTTAAGCGCGTTACCACCATCATCTCTTTCTATACTACTTACGACCTGTCATTTAATGTCGATAATGAAAGACAAGTTGACAACAATTGCCGCTGTGCTGTTGTTCCTCTGTTGTCTGTTTGGAATTAGCATACAAAATACCTGCGATTAAACGGGTATATATGCATGTAGTTAGTTACATGCGTACTTACAAATAATATGTGAATGAATGCCTGCGACCGAAAGTTGCACGTAAGCCGTTGTCACTCACGATTTTATTTGTGATCCTCCCGCAAATGCTGAGAAAATCCTATTTTCTTTGGTCATTGAATGAATGAGACTTGTTCACAATTGTGCTAGCAACTCATTACTTTATTGCTTGTTAAGCATCTTACGACTTAAACAAGTTCAAAAAACGCAAGGCACAATGGTGATGGCGAAAACTTGATACTAATACGCTTTGTGGCTCTTCCGTTTATTACCGATTTATTACCGTTTCTTTGTGTCTAGACTTTGGAGTATATAATGCTAGCTTGCTGTCACGCATAAAAATTGTTGGTTGCGTATTTACTGAGAACGGGCACGCTGCAGAATTACAAGGAGCATTACTCGACAAGACATAACCTTGCCAGTGAAATGGATTAGCGTATGTGCTTGAAGTAGAAAACATGATTATTTGGCTGCACTTGCGGCTTTCATCGATTACTGTCCAGCATGGCATCTATTTCATTAATTAGTTATATTGCGAACAGTGTATGGTACATGACAGTAAGGATGATGTTCATGAATTGATTATGTTTAAGTCCATGTCCGTCCCTGTATCTTTTGAATTTTCAGGCAGGCTCCTCCTGTGAGCTCAGTTCTGTTCTATTTACAACTGCCAATTCAATAGATATGACACATGGCATTAGCTATTTCATACAATGTTGCCAGTTTAATTATCTTTATATGGAACCAATCGAAACTATAAGCACTAATTATGGTCACAGTAAGAGTAACCAGGAGTTAGAAAAGTCAAAATACTTCTAAAATTAGAGAATATTAAGATAATATCGATTTACGCATTATTCAGAGAAGAGATCTTTCATCACTTCACCGATATATTCTGCTAATACAGTTTTGCTTTAATTTATGAATTTTTTGCTGTATTTCAAGTTCATAATGCTTTCGAACTAGTCGAAAAATAAAAGCTTTAAGAAGACACCCCAGGGAATGCATATAAACTGCCAACTGCTCTGATTATGTTTATTCATCCGTATTGATTGTTCCCACTGGAAAAAATCATTATTATCGTCATCATTTCCACCAGAAGGATGGTTTATACGAACAAGTATCTTTTTAGAACAATAAATTTTACATCTACGGTGGTTGACTGGTAATAATGATTGTATCGATATTATTATAATGTGACTCTCTTTCTCATTTACTCTGCGCACTGGTATATTTACACCAATGTTGATTTTCTTTGTAAATAAATAGGCAATTTATTATCTAAACCCGAAAATAAAATCATTTGCAAAGGGACAACATATGTACGCACAAGCTGTATTAAAACTGCGTCGCAATGAATGAGATTTTCATCGATGTCGTAGTGTACATGTGTTGTGTCCATTAATATATGACTGTGTGGTGGTAGTGGTAGCAAAAGCAGCGAACAATAATAATAATCTCGCTTCGCTGAGCTGGTCAATGCAGCGAATCGAAAATATCAATTCGGCCGGATGCCCGCTGCATAAAAGAAGGAAGCCCGTTATGAATGAGCAGCCATGTACTGGTATTATTTCTTTTGTATTATTCAAAGAACAAGCTGCCGTAGTACGAGGAGGAAAGAGAATAACTTGGAGCTATACAACAATTGTGTGTGGTACGAGGGACTATTGTAAAAAGAGAGAAAGTAGTAATTCTTCAGCAATGGACAGTGTTCCTCGTGTTGCATGAGAATGGATGTGCATATGTAAGCTTCTTTGGGCTTGTTAACATACTCGCTGGCATTATTATACCAAATATTGACTGTAGATGTTCACTGAAAGTTGCAGCAATTTATTTAGGATGAGGAGTGCTGCAAAAGCGTCACCATTGCCAATGTCACAATTTACTTTCAGCGAGACAATAGCTTGTAACGAGAAATACTTTATATTGAGCATTAAAAATCTATACAAAGTGTAAATACTTTACTAACTCTAGTCGTGTTATAATAATAATATGTTCGTATGTAGATTAAATACACGATTTGCCTTCTTCTGTCTGAGCTTCCTGTGCGTGATATCCATTTTTACAACTACAACGCCCTGATACTGCTAAATAATATATAGCGAACCAGAAATCGTAGGGAAAAGGTACGTTGTACATGTAGCATATATTAAAGTTTGCCCGGGACAGGCTTAGGTATATATATATTTGCTTGCATGCTGTCTTTGGAATAAAACCAGGTTCTCTAGATGGAATAATGACTTGTTCTATTTCCATTCAATTTTCCAAAAGGAAACTAACTTGCTTGGAGTTTGGCGAACGGTAGTAAAAACCCTATGTTGAGTTGAGAGAAAGGAAACAGGAGCTCATACTGTTCTCTGTGTAATAAGCAGTTCGGGAGGTGTTAGGAAGTGAGTTGACAGTTCGATTGCATCGGAGAGAATAAATCTAAAAGCATACAATAAATGTAATATTATGTATCCTTGCAGAGAAGCGGAGTGGTATTGCATTCTTAAATTTACGATGCTGAGCTACTCTCTCATGTCAGATTTGTCGAATAATTAGGAAAATGCAACTAGCAACATGCCAGTCGCGTCCCCTCCTAAGTACATTTTATTCTGCTCAAATCATTCCGTAATGGCCTTGGGGAAATTCAAAAAAGAGGTTTATTTACTTTTGTCATACGTTAAGTACCTGTATTATACACAGCTTGTCAAGATATCGTGTACTCATTCTGGATTTGACATTGTTCGCAATACACATTTTACTAATCAGGCCTACTATTATTATGTCAGTATTTTTTGCCTTTCTTGTCATGTATTGGAAATATATCTCTGTACTGTTATGTTGTCGTGATTATTATTTTGCCATTATAAACTCTGAAATTTATTTTTCCCGAAACAAACGACTCCAAAAGAGCACGCCAAGTACCAGCAGATCCCGTTGTTGTGCTGGATGTCTATGTAAAGAGGACATGTCCACGCAAAAATGGAACCAAGCAAATATTATTTACCTACCTAAAAATGCCAACACATTTTCATCTGGCATTATGCAGTCTACTGCTAACTGCTGCTGATAGGGGTACCAAAGAGAATCGTGACCTCTTCGTTTTGTACCAGAAAAATGCTTTTTAAATATGTATACGCATTGGCAAAGGTTGCTTTCACTGAAATTTTGATCATCACATGAATTTATTTTAATATTTGTAGTAGGCGCATTCATTTTTTAAAAAGCCCAAGTCTGCATGCTTTTCCAGGGTATTTCATTGTCCCGTTTTTGTGCATTTTTATGGATTTGTGTCCTGCTTTCCCGTCCAAAAATTGTTGGCCACCAGCAGTAAATCCGTGATTCCGCATGCATGGCAGCACATTATATAGAGCCTACTGCGACCAAAGCTTATTTTTACATTTTAACACACAGAAAATAACTAGCAGACGGAAATACATATGCATCGTGTATGAACCTCTCACTCGATAGTGATGGCGGTACGTTATCTTTGAAATACAAAGTATAAAAAATAATTCCACAGCCGCAGCAGCAATTGAGTGTTTTTGTATAAGGTTCTAAATTGTTTGTAAAAATCTGTGGGTCTACGAGAATGATGATAATGCAGGCGAAAAGAGCGTTTTTGTAATAATAATAAGAGGATATCATTATTTTTTTAGAGTTTCGGCGGCAGTGGCAGAGTAGTATTATTTGCTCACTCACAGACTATCAGCCCTTTTTTCGTCCTCCCGTTTTTTGTTGTAGTTTTATTTTTGCGTAAAACCGAGAATTCAACATAATTCGAGATTGGATTTCACATGTAGAAGAGTGGATATAGAGAGGCATTGTTATTGTTACCCAATTTCACATCACGTATTTACTCTAGTTTCATTTGTCTGCATTTGGAAGCTTTAGAGAAAAGCTGATGTGTTTGCTGATCTAATTCCACGAGGGAAGGTCGGTCTCTATCATATCAGATTTCGTTTTACTCCTACTTGTTATTATGTCTTTGAATGAACTCTAAAAATCTACTTTTTTATGTCACATGCAACTGAATTATATAATGTGGCCACATGCCGTCTAGGAAAAATGGACCCATAAAATATTTCATATTGTGTCCTTTTTAAAAAACCATTTGACAGGATATCAAATAATTCTTACATGATTGGCAGTGGAATCTACATACATACAATGCTCAAGTTGTAATAATGCATATGGAACAATGAACTCATAAGTAACGCCGTATTTCACCTTGATATACCAACTATACAACCTTGCCCAAGCTGTGCTGCGTTTCGAATTGTGAGGGATTGTAGATACTCAAAGAATGTTTTCTTAGTTTTACAATTTGTTACACGTTTTATAAAAGCGTCATAATGAGCGATGATGACGGATGTCCATTATGATGTTACTGGATCTGGTGGGAGTTTAAAGAATAGAAATTAGGATGGAAAGTTACCTTTGTTGGTACAAAACAAAAACTTTAGTTTACCTTCTGTAGGTCAGGTATCCTCTCAGTAATCACAATCAGAAAATGTGAGCTGCATGTAAGTGAAGAAGATGATGAGATGTGATAATAACAATAATAACGTAATAGTATAAAGTGTACCCTTTGGTCTGGATGACTACCTTTCTTATTTTCCTCGTCTAATTCGTTGTTATTTCACGATCTTTACGGTTGACTACCCAAATTCAAAGGGTAAACAACACATACTTAAAGCTAAGCGCATTAGGAAGATGAAGCCAAAGACGCTGATGATTAGGAATAATTACGGTCAGGGAATGAC
The DNA here is from genome assembly GCA_004115045.4 of Sinella curviseta. Classification (NCBI taxonomy): domain Eukaryota; kingdom Metazoa; phylum Arthropoda; class Collembola; order Entomobryomorpha; family Entomobryidae; genus Sinella; species Sinella curviseta. The sequence goes on along the minus strand of CM023201.3, from coordinate 42,914,971 downwards.
GAAGAGTTTTGATGATGAGCATCATCATGATCATGATTGCATGGTAGTAGCCATCAGGCCTAATAATAATAATAATGGTACATAAAAAGAATCTACAAGACCGCCACTGCCGCCGTTGCGTTGTATTAGCTTCAGTGGCAACAGCTCAGAATCATCATCGTGTCTTAGGTGGAACGATGTGAAGGTCACCAACTCTCTGAAAATCAGGGAAAACTTGGTATTGCTCCAAGTAGCCCTGCTTGCTGCCCTCACACAAAGGGACAAAAACAACATGTGTGCGTAGTAATCGTTGTGTGGAGAGGAAAATACAAATATTTTTTGAAACATTGAAACCCTTTTTGTTACATGGTCGTCCTTTCATTAAGGCTAGAAATGTCTTGTGGAGTAAAACAAGGAGATAAGGAGCCTTTAAAAGACTTTAATGGGACATGTAAGCCTATTAATGTTGTTTCATAATAGGATCTTGCCCGGTTCAACAACTTTTCTTATTATGCACCAACCCAGCACACAACAGTTTTATTTGTTACGTTGGTTTGACATGCGTACGATTATTGCTTTTGAAATTAAGCATACTATTTCAGCAGGAGTAATAGCAGCAAAAGTGGTTTAGTTGACCACTACTACCGCCACCAGCATTCTTACATTGCAACTCTCAGATATACGCAGGAATTGGAAATGGCGAACTTGACTAGACACATCTTGTCTAGCCTGCTTGCTGCGTTGAGCCATAATATAGAGAATTTTCCAACAGTAGGCAGTCATTGTTGCATTACCTATTATTTCTTTTCTTATTGTTGTTAGTTAAAGTAACCACAATTCGCATAAACATTTATGGTAATTGTGTGGTGTGGTGGTGGCCACGAAATACATTACACTGCCATTGCCACTTCTATACAACTACCCGTCGTCGCACCAAATTTTCCATTTTATTCATGGTGGATGATTTCAGTGTGTTTTTCTTTACTCTTTCAGGTCCTCTGGGTGTGATGAATCTTACTGGAGCTACTACAACAAAGTGAACGCAACGTGCACCTTCACCCCTGCAAGTTCAAGCTCATCGTATGACAATGATCGGATCACCTCATCCATCATGAGCTTCCCTCAGCTCAAAAATGTGAGATTGTTCTGCGACCAGACCAATCATAATTCAAAGGCTCCAACCAAGCAAAATTTTCTTTGTGATGGCCAGTCCACGTCGGAGATCATTTATGCTCATCCTGACTTCCGAAATCTGGCATTCAGGTTGGTTATGATCGAATTATCGTCATTCTTTTCATTCCATTATCTTATTATCATTAACCTTTATATGTTTGACTACATTATCTAAATGTGATGATGTGGTTTTGTAGAAATATGTTTCATTATCTATCTGGTATTCATCCATTCATTCATACAGCGAGTTCTAGACGAACGAAATTCTGCATTTACGCTTATTATATTCGTAATGAAGCTTGTTACTGAACATCATTAGTTTGATGATTTTATAGGCCTGGCCTAACTCAACACAATGAGTATAATGAATACTCGTACCCGTAAACATATTTTACGTTTTCACAAGATATATAGATAAATACGCAAGATGTAAGTAGTCCTATCATCCCAAATTTTCCAAATTTACAATTGTAATTTTACGCTTGATATGCTAGCAAAGTATTAGTAGGATCAAGACATTGTCAAGCGTTTGTTAGTGTTGAATTTTAGAAATGCACCGCATTGTTGTTTGTGCTGTACAAGGGTTCAGACGTAGAAAAGATGTAGCGTATAAATAGAATGGCATATGTGACTCTATGCAGCTTTTGGGTTTTTGAATGAAAATGTAGGAGGAAGGCAATTTAAAAGCAATTCCAGTGAAGGGCTTCTCCAGGGTTTCCACTTCTGGAAAAGATAAGATTAATCGCTAGATTTGTTGCATGCATAATAATAAAGGAGCGATATACATATTTCCATCTCCATACTATTTATGTAACTAGCATAATGTGTTTGTGTATGTGTAGGTAATGCACAGCAGACGACGTATTTTCTGTATCATGCAGCAGCAACAGTACTGGTGTAAGGTTCCCTTTCTCTATTACGCATTCATATTAGAATGAGTTTCTCATTCGATTCCAAGATTACTGGCTTGGAGACAGCCATTCCCATTATTGCATTATGGCTAATCCAGTAAAGTAGTAGTGGTAGTATACTAATAGTATTAGGATCAGCATAACTGTCTCAACTACCAGTGGGTGCACCATATACACACGTCGCATGCTGGCTCGTTCATTTCCAGTTGTTTTATTCACATGACGTGTGTGTTCACTGCTACAACAACTTTCTCCTTTCTGGATCTTGGAACCTCCAGCAAAAATATGAGGAGAGTTTTTTCAACTTAAAAATTTTGTTCCTGGTGGCAGCTTGTAAACATGCTTTGTGCTTTCTCTTTTCCATGCTTCCTCTTCGTCGTCGTCGTGTTTTCTATGTGTATTATAGACTCCAATCTCGACAACCATATCATTAGGTGCGATAGTAAAGGTACGACATGACAGAATTATTATTATGTATTCAACTTTCCCATTACCCATAATAACATTACTATTTATGTATTATAATATTTGGTCAACTTATTACGGATGATATGGACACGCTATACTTAAGATATTATATTTATACTCGCATAAATACGAATATAAATATAGCTCCAAGTATTTGTTCGCAATGTTATAATCATAATGGCTATAATAACAGGCGTATTGCTGAGAAAAATTTATGAAGAATTGGATTCCGCTTCTGAACGGACAAGCTAAAATCCTTCAATTGTACTCATTTAAACATGTACTCGCATGTTTTGCGTACAATGTACTTTGGAAAGTTCAAGATTATATCGGTGCTTTAGCTGGAAGAGCACACAAGTCCAGTAGGGTTAACAATTGAACTTGAGAAAATGTTTTTCACTTATTGCTATTCCGCCAATTCTGATAAGGCTTCCTTTAAGCAAATAGATGATAAACGGGAGTTGAAAAACCGTAGGCCATACAACCACAATATGTAAACGAAACGGTAGGTAGTGTCGAATTTTCCCGCTTTTGAATTCCTTCAAGCTGTATACACAACATTCTTCGACGATACATATCACATCAATATCATTATAATTAGTGCGTGCAATGAGTACATTACCCTGGAATGGAGATTAGAGATACAGACAAAAAAATACATACTTGCTGTTTTTTCTCTCCACTGCTGCTGTCAACTATATTATCGAAAGAGTTTATTTTAAGAGGGTCGAATAATCACTCTGATTCAGTAACGTTTGCTTCTTTATCAAAAGTTCAAGTAATGCGAGTAGTGCGCTACTGTGAATTTTTCAAGTTCATGCATAACTTCACAAAAACATAATTATACTGTTTTGTGACTTGATACCCATAAATTAAGGAGAAAATAATTCAATTCTTGTCTAATCCAATTGCACCCATAAGCCATAAATTCTTCAGCCGTCACTCACTAACCTCGTATTATTAAAAGAGAAAGGAGCCAAGTCATTTTTAACGGAGTGAATTGTGAGGGAAACAGGCAACCTCTAGGAGGAGTGGAGGTCTGTGACAGCCTCTAATTTTATTATTACACCAGCTCCTTGATATTCTAAATTGAGACGACTATAGATGGCAATTATCAAAATAAAATGGATGTAAAACCGTTTCTTTCTCACAAGAAACGGAAGTTGCATGTTTGACGAATTGCATTGTGGCTGACGTTACTGGGCAAATATTAGTTGTTAACTAGTGAAAGACCGTTGCTGGTTAGACCATTAGCGATTTACATTCTGCGTTCATTTCACGACTGTGTTTAGCCCAAAACTCAGATTTCAATATAAGCAAGCTTTATGTATCTTGAATATGACGCATATCATAACATTGCCTTGAATTCGGAATATTGCATGCGTAAATTTTTGGAAGGTAAAGAACTTTGAATTTTGTAAAATGTAGGGTTTGGCAGTGTTCTGTTCCTTTGCATTTGAATCGTGTGAAGTTTATGAGTATTTTTAATCCTCTGATAATCATTTGTTAGTAGCAATGCTCTTTTCTGCATGGCGTAGAAGCAAAATCTGGTTGTGCACACAGGCAGTACGCCTGACTGAGTTGTTATACGTTTAGTTTGCTGAATGAGTTTACTACGGAACGAGTGAATTATATGATTTCAATGGATTCATTAATAGCTTGATCATGCACACCCATCTATTGATTCATGCTTGCGTGCAAGTCTTGAAACATTTTGTAATATTAATTTCAAATAGCCCATGTTCCGTCTATAACAATGAAACTGCAAATTTTAATGGTACAAGGTGTACATTCTCTGGTATATGTTTCAAGTGGTATTTTAATAGGGATTGAAAGCTAGTTGGTGCATTAGCAAGGATTGTAAGCATTAAAATTTGACTTTCATACCCTTTTTAATGTTGTGCTCAATCAAGTTTCCTGCGAAAATGACACGCATATTTGGAAGAAAGCTTCGGCACGAAACATGTAAATATCTTTTGCATTTCAGGGAAATCGTAAAAAAATCGTGAGTTCTCCGTTATTAACCGATCGTAAAATGGAAAGAAATATGTTAACCCACAACAACCCATAATACACATAGCATGCTCTTCTATGATTTCCTGATTACGATTAAGTTTTAGTAAGATGAGAATGGTGTAGTCAAGTAAGTGGTGTAAAACAACAATAATCATAGTATTGTTAGCACACTTTTTTCTTGCCACTTGCTACAAAAATGTTAACTTTACGACTACTGACCTTTGAATCCTCATTTCAATACATAATTAAATTTCCGCCTGTCATCCAGTTTAATTACCACTTAAAATGTTAAATATAATTATTACTTGCAACATCGACCTGCAAATTACTAATGAGAAAGTAGGGGAGTAAATGGGCATACCCGTGCGCGATAAAGCAGTGATATGACTGCTGGTAGCATATTGGAGTAGTACACCGAGTTGTTAACCTCACGTATTTCATTAAATATCGTGTACAAATGTCCTCGCGTCAGATGATTAGCATCAAACTAATACAACTAACTAAATGATTAGTCCAATCTGCTGATAAGCCATACCTGTAAATGTTTGTAATCTAATTTTCTGCATAGAAGAATAATCATTTAGAATGTAACACGAACTTTCTACAAGTGTACCTTTCACCTTGGAGTAATGAACTTACCTACATATAATATGTTGACTGTAACCAAAGTGTGCTTTTACCAATCACACTCTATGGCATTAAACTTAATTACGCGTATAAAGATCTCAAAAGGGTTTACCAACATCATCATAGACGACCCATGTTGGTTAGGCTATATATACATATGTTATATATTGTGCTTTGTTTTTAGTTCACTTGATCATGATGACGTCCACACAAATGGAAGTATGTATATCTGCGCAACCCTAAAACGGTGCTTATTTCTGGACAAACAAAACTTCCATTTTCATATATAACTTAATAGATAATACCATAATACATCGGTATATTCATATTCCCTAAGCTATTTGCAGTACAGCTTGCGGGTAGAAATAGAGCGACCATACCCTATCAAAATCCTGAGAATTGGGCTTGGAAAGATAACGAAGTTAGATACGGAAATTTGTCCTTTCTCTTTTCTCTCGCTGGTTATTCCTTTCATGTGGACTTTCGCTTTCATTCCTAGCGCCACAGAGCGACATTGAGACAAGAAGGGAGAGAGCGAGAGAGTGAGAGAGAGAAAAGACAAAACGGTATCGTTGATTCGTTTGTGTGAGTTGGCTCAAACACAACATCTAACCAACAACACGACACCATGCCATCACGATAACTTATATCTAAATACGGTAGAAATGGTTGTAATCATTGTCATTTGTTGGTTTTGGCTAGAAGACTTCTGCACTGGAATTGTTGTAATGATCACTATTCTCATCATCATCATCGCCATCTCTTCAAGGCAGAGACAGTGTGTGGCATGCTTTCCGCTTGTTGTGTCCTAATGTGTAAATAACTTACCTTCTTTATGCCCAACTAGCCGCGCTCTACTCTCTCTCACTCACAACAACAACTACTATTTACTATTGCGATACATTGGAACATAATATTATTATTATGGTAAAAACTGTAAACACATTCTACTGTTAGCTTTTGAATCAACATGCATATGTGGGAATGGCGGAGAGAGGAGCGGTGCGCTGGCAGTAGTGAGAAGTGATGTGAGCTAAGCAGCCGGTAACGAAGGCAAATGATTAGATAAAGGAGATTGAGTTTACACATTGGCAAGGGAATTAGTCGCCGTAATGGACTTGGACAAAGTAGCTAATGTGTTCATCACACAGACAGAGAAAACTGTATACGCATACACACTGGAACATGAAGGGAGATGATAATGAGGATCACGATGATGTGGCTCTTGTAATTTACCAACGAGTTTCATTCAACTGTCCCCTGTTTTTTCGGAATGAGAAACAAAGCGCCGCCGTTTCTATTTTCCATTCCATTTGTATATTGACAAAGTATCCCAGGCAAAAGTAGTACCGGCACTTTTATGTTCGCAATTAGATTATTCCAATGTTCCTGTTACAGGTTCATTTCTGCATATTTATGTTGTTCTATGTCTTCCTTTTGGCTTTTATGACGACCACGACGATTATGTAATGATTAAATGCATATTTTCTGTTTATTATGGATTCTTTCAATGGATTTTCGTCCATTTTAGAAAGATTTTTCAGTTCACTTCTCGAGTAGATTGAACTTGTTTCCTAACAAAAACGCGTTGAAATTTGCTCAATAAAGTTCATTAAACCGAGTATATAAAATTACTGAGTCAAGTGAGTGAGGAGGCACTTTGTTTCATCTTTTTTTTCTGTTGGCATTTGCATTTTAGCACTTACCACTACATATGTATACCTTATAAAATACATACACGCGACTGTTTCAGCACATCATGAAAAAAAGACAAAGAATATGGCTGGGGACCAGCGTGCGACAAAGTTTTAATGCATTTTAGGGATGACGATATAGTGGGGGAAAGTGCATTTTTAGAAATAATCGAAAAGTTGAGAGAATTTTCATCATAGGGGAATTAACCAGCTAATGGCAATGGTAATGGAGAAAGAAGTTTTCACTACTGCTGCTGCTGCTGCTCTTTCCCGTGTGTATATTCATGGAATGGGAAGGCTCATTTATGCCATGTCCTCCTTTGTGCCTCTTCAAATAATAGTCTATCGTAATGAACGCAGTCATAACTTGTTTGATTTTTTAAGTAGAAAGTATTTTACTTGTTTCCAAACTGCAATCGATGTACTACTAGTAGTCGAGTAGTGGCTTCACTGAAAATTTTCAGAGATAGTAATTTACATTAATTCTCTGAGATTCAATGGCGCTAAATTCAATTTTGTATAATAGGGCAACTCTCAACAAGATTTCAAAGTTTCAGAGCTTATTTCGAAGGTGAACACTGAACACCCAACTAGTTAGATATTGACGTGTATATGCAGAGGCACACGGTACTCGAATTAACAGTTTTGTTTTCGGAGAGCATTTCTTATACATTTTATACAACATATTATTTAATGGGTATCTGTCGGGCCATATCACACTTCATGGTATACCTACTTTGGTAGTTAAGTCCCAATTCTTCGTTTTCCAGTGAAAGAAAGTGACTTGATATTCTCTAGAAATGAAGGAGATGGGACAAATGCCAAGAAAGTACAAGAAGAAAGTTATATGAAGGATTCAAGTACTCTGTCTTTACCACCACGCACACGTATGAACCTGTTGTAGTAATCAAAAGTACCTAAGAAGAAAGTTGGAAAAGTGTCGCCGGGTAGACTTTCTCACATGCATAAAATGTATTGTTGAATTGGTTATGCCTCTTGGCTTCATTTTCTGCATGCATTACATGATCCAAATGTAAATTGGTGTATGCAAATTTTTCCTTGGTTGTTTAAGCTGAATTTTAAAGATTGAAATGAAAGTCAGGCAGCCAGAACAAGGAAATATATAACCCTAATTGTACTACTTACAAATATAGCATGCAAATACACTTCTTCTGTTGGTAAACACACAGTGAGACATTCGTGATTAACATCACTAAATAATATTTGGGCAAAAGCTTCGCCATTTTCCCTACTGGACCTCTCGGCGCAGGAATTTAACTTTTGCCTCTGTTGTACGATTGACGATTTCCTTGTAAATTGGTTTAGTGTGGTTCAAGTGCCAGAAGAAATGTGCTGTAGAATATGTACCAACAACCTTTTCCTTAATCACCTTAACCGACGTTTGAATGTTAACTATGCTAAAATTAATCATGAAATAACTGTGAACATTAGAAGTAAACAGCGAGAATTTGGAAAAAAGATAAAAGATGCCATGTATTTAACAACGCAACATGTTCAGGTTTAGTTCACACGAACAACGAACGAAAATGCAATGACCCGGAAATTATCTTTACATTTTCAGATACTGTCTCATCCAAGGAAAGTATAAGCTAACTAGCTCAGTAATTTCTTGAACTGTAAACTTGCATTGAATGAGTCACATTAATGCTTTGCGTCAAATTAATGCGAATTTATATATGCTGAAATAGCAAAATTAGCTATTCATTATTTTTTTAAACCGACAAAAAGTACTAGAGCACTTTTGCTTCCAAGAGTTAAATCAAGAAGTGTTCAAAAGAAGAGTCAGCTCAAGTGAGAGCAAAATTTTTGCAAATAAGCCCAATTAATTAATTCCTGGAAATATTTCAAAAACTTTGTCTGTTCTATTTAAGTAAGTCATGCTATAAGAACAATAAGTTTTTACGTTCTCTCGTAACATTGGTATGATTATACAGTGTTAAATGATTAAATTAGACAGTATATAGTCAGGCATAAATATACCACTTGAAATTTTATAATCACTAATGGCTTCATTTAGGTATCGTGATTCTCTAAAAAAAACTTTGTCTAGCAATTCAGTTCATGCCATACAATATACATATTAGTCTGCTCTGCACATATGTAATATGTAAGTTTGATGTATGAAGATCTTGCGTCAGTATTTGAATGACATAATTTTACTGTCTCATTTTTTACGGCTTTTTACATTATTCCCACGAGTAACGAGAAGTCATCGTCAAAACACATATCATTTTCACTCATCCCCATCATACGACAGTGCAGCAGCTTATATGATGACCACATAGTGTTTCTTCTCATCTTCCAAATGATAACATGGCAGGATGTAGACATCATCACCGTAAATTCAATCTATAACCGTAATACTTGACACGTTTATTCAACTTTGTTCCTCTCAGATAGAATACATCTTGAAATATTCATTTGACTTAAGTGCTCAATGGTGAAGCCTTGAGCAACCTGCCGATTTTTATAACGAGTATGTGCTCAGCATACACATGTGCACATGAGAAGCTCTCGTTGCATGGTTTTGAAGAATCTGCTACTGTTTTTAAACCTTTATCCATTTTTGCAGACCTGTGGTCCCTGTCTTACATTTTTTTGCGAAATATATATGTAATATACCCACACAGACACACAATTTCCCAAGATTAGTAAGCAGGGATAAATTTTTAGCGGGGAGAAGATATTGCTGAACGAGTTTTTGACATTTTTATGGTGTGGACATTGGGAATTAGACTAAAAACTCCTTGAATTCAAACTTTTAGTAAATTTCTCTAGGGACGTTTCGAGAATGACACAGTTTTCCCACTTTTCCTTATACCGTTTTATGGTTTGCTATCATCGTGCCAAGCCACAACATGGCTTTAAATAGGCACATATAGCAATGCTCCTTTCGAAGAACCGCTGCTGACGGAATAAGATGCGAAGGCTGTGGCTTACTTGGGGTAGTATTACGCAATAATAACAGAAAAAAAGATGAAATGAAGTAAGAATTGAGCATCACACTCAGTTATACTCCGTTTAGTGAGCTTAAGTCAGAGCCACATAGCTCAACCTAAAATGGGGAAAGCAAGGCGATATGTGCTGAATGTAAAACCAATGTTATGGTTTTGAATGACTACAACCGTACTTACTTGTGTCGGTATATAGAATGTTTAGTATGTAGTTAAATTTCAGACGTTTTGCCTTACCGCCACACTATCAGCATCAACATTCTACGAAAAAGTAACTTAATGGAACTTATTTGCTTATCTGCGTAGGCTTAAGCACTGCTCAGCATTATTCAGTGAAATCTTTTTTCCTGCATACCTACTGCTCGTAGAAAAAGGCTCTCCAGAGGTATATCAGTACATAAGGATATTGCATTTTTTGGTCCTTTAGACTTTGTTCCTTTTTCCGTGTATACGCGTTCTTTTAATATAATGAAATTTTAGTTATCCTGCGATGTGAAGTAAGTAAGAAGTCTGGATTGCAAAATCAACCGTGCATGGATAGGGAAAAAGTTGGAGAGTTCTTGATATGGTTTCTGGTATTTGCTTCCATTTTACATGGTACAACAAGAGAAGTAACATGGCTTTGGATCAGTTCCGGAAGATCAAGCCATTTCCTCTAGAAGATAAAGTGCATCTTTCTTTAGTCTTTATTCGTCATGCATTCGGTTGAAACGCCGTGGACGTTGAGAAATCCTCTCATTTCGTTTTTGTTCCATTTTTAGAGATGCCCAAGTGAGGCATGTTTTTTGCATACGAAGCGGAATTTCACAAGATCTGACTTCAAAAGGCTCGAGTTGTAGGGATGTGTACCTAGTGTGTATTTATGTATTTAAGTACATACTTGTGTTTTAATCCAATTAAAAGCATGATACCAGTAGAAACTGAGAGACTCATAATCACAACATTTCATTTCCAGATTATGTGGGTCGACATTTTGGACTTGCTTTTCCCCTGATATGATTTATCTTTAGCTTGTCGCTACTACCTAAATCTTTGCATCAATTCGCAGAGAAAGTTGTGTAGTGTTTTATAATGTATGCAAAAGCAATGAGATTAGTTGCCATTTCATTTTTGTACTAATTTCATGTGTCAACATGTCTGCAACTCTCTCGGAAAACTGTACATGTTTTTTAAAAGAATAAAAGGTGTTTTGAGCATAATTTTACTATTTGGATTAGATTTTACTGCTCACTCGCCCATCATCCCTACACGCCATTCATCTCCATCTCGTTTGATTTTAAAATGAATAAAATGATGATGATTCAGTATATACAGTCCTGCTGCTACATATCAGGCCATTTCTTCAGATCCTAGGGGTACCGCCCCAGGAGATGGCCTTTGTTAAAGAAACTGGGGAAAGTGAAAGCCCAATGTGTTCGCTCACTGCCTATCCCCTCCCAAGTCAAATAGACATAATGGAAGTGGTGGAAGGTAAACAAGGTTGCAAATGAAATCCAACACTACATGTATAAAACCCCCTACAGAAGCACAGACAAACACACCAGCAGAATGAAAAAGGACAGTGGGCTAGTAATGTTTCGCAAAAGAATAGGGACGAAGAGTTGGAGAAGGAAAAAGAGAAATCTCAATGGAAAGGAGTGAGTAAAGAGTTCACACAAACACACGCACACACAAAAGCACCTCTCATCCACTCACTCTTTCTTTCTCTTTTCTCTCTGATGTGCCCTGTGTGTCTGTGTGAATGTGTTCGGAGAAGAGGAGAGAGAGATGAACTTATTCTCATACATTAGGAGTCTCCTCTCTCCGCCTGCAGCAAACAGCTGCTACCACCTTCTTCGTTTTTTTTTTTGCTTTTCGCAAATGCCAACAAGCTTGTCTTTCTGATGATGATGATACTACTCTCATTCTTTCACAGTGATCATGCATATTACATATAAGCTTCTTACTATTATTCTATATACAGCGTGTCCAGGAATAGGATTACGATTCTAACAAGCCATTACACAATACACGTGAGATGTATAATTGTGTGATTGGTCTCATCCTAATCTCAAGACGTCAATATTTTTATTATCGTCGATTAAAAATTAGCATGCAGAAGTGGTAAAGGGCCAGGCGGGTTGGAATTGGAAAACTAGCACTTCCACATGGACCAGATACGGGTAGCAACAAGAAAGTAAAGCGAGTTATTAACAAATTTGTGAACTTAACACAACATTATTCACGATAACATGTTAACAAATTAATAAATTAAGGAATAACAGTAAACGAGCCAAATTATTTTGACTTGTAAACTGGACCATCGCCGTATTCAATGCGTGTGTAACTTGCCTGGAACTGATAGGCATGACTTTTTTGCCATTTCTAATGGAATATCCCCACACGCATCCTGTTTGAAAGATCGAGGATTGTCGGGCCTTGGAGATCGACATACCCGATCTTTAAACACACCCAATAAAAAGAAGTCTGACGGAGTTAAATCTGGTGTCAGAGGAGCCAATCCAGTTCTGTCGCTCCTCTCCAAAGCTAGGCAAATTCTTTGTTCTGTGGAATGTTGACAGGCCATATGGATGCGATGACAAGCGATAGGTCAAAGGTGGAGTTGGAGCAAAGAAAGCATTTGAAAAAGCTGCCAGTGTCATGATGCCAAAGAAGAATGTGATTCGAAAGATTCGATTTGAGGTCAGTCAGGGTTTGACGTGACCGTTGTTACACGTTGCCAAGCTTTTCCTCAATATGCCCCTTATGACTTAGTATTCCATGTGGAAGTGCTAGTTTTCCAATTCCAACCCGCCTGGCCCTTTACCACTTCTGCATGCTAATTTTTAATCGACGATAATAAAAATATTGACGTCTTGAGATTAGGATGAGACCAATCACACAATTATACATCTCACGTGTATTGTGTAATGGCTTGTTAGAATCGTAATCCTATTCCTGGACACGCTGTACTATTACTACTACAACAACCATCATCGCTCTTCTTACTTATTATTCCAAGTAGAAAAGAATGAGAGAATGAAAAGAGAAAAGAAAGCAAACTTTTTTCTTCTTCTTCTTGAAAATGTGTATAAAACTCGTAGTAGGATCATAGCAGTTGTAGTAGTAGTGGATTCCCTCACGCTCGTTTTCCCGCCCCACATTTACTTTGTGTATTGTAGGCATAAGTATCTCTGAAATGAAGGCGCGTTCTAGTTCAACTTGGATTGATAATGATGAGTAGGAAAGCGGAGCTAGAAAAGTGGATACTTTCACTTTATCTTGTTCTACGCAAAAAAAAAGTTATTCCTCTCCTTCTTTCCCTTCCCGTTTTCCTCTTAATGTTAATAACTGAATATATACGACTACCATGAAAATCATTACGTATCATCATCAACTGCTTTTAATACTGGAAGTTTGTGGGAACATGTCCTACTATTTAATGAGTATCACTTTACTCCCGAAGAAAAGGACCGACTTTTCAGCAATAAGTTGCGAGAAGTTGTTGACTAAAATTTTATTAGAATGTAGTTACAATAGAGGGACAAGTTTTAACAATTTTGCAATAAACACAAATAATTTTTCGAAAGAATAGTAAATATAATAATAATACGCTTGAAAGTTTTTAAAGGAGCACACTTTTTGGCTTATTCATTTCTCTCTTCCTTTTTACTCATCTTTATGAAGTCCTTGTGCGGTAGTAATTCAAAAGTTGTTGTTCAACACCACCATCGTCATCATCACTGTTGCTGCTGCTACAACAACTACCACTGGCAGTATGTATGCCAGCACACAATTTTCTTCTTTCTCGGAAACATTCTTACCAACTCCATCACCACCACTACTTTCCTTTTCCAGTACATATCATAAGCGGGTAAGGGTAACCGCTTCCCTGTCTGTTGATTAAGTGGGCCAGGAGAGCATTTATCCATTCATCTCCTTCTTTATGACTACGACTTTCTAGAGAAAGGTACATTTTGATCTTGTTAGTTTACAGGGGCGTTATATGAAATGAAATGAAACTTGTTCAGCGCGCACTACTTATTTACTTACGCCTAGTTGGTGCTTAATGTATATACAGCAATAAGGGCCTTGATGATAATGCAGCTCCTTTCATATCCGCTAAAGATAAAAACCTATATACGAACGTAGGAGGGAGTAGAGTGTAAATAGGTATGACAAGGGTAACAAGAGTTGCACCCTAGGCGTGAACTAAAGGCTTGACTTATTGAAGTGAATAATATGATGATGGTGGCGAGAGATGACGAAAAGTGTCTATAAGGCGTGTTGGGTAAGGGAAAATATGTTTAATGCATGGGGATATGGTAATACAGATTGCATTCAGCTCTTTTACTTTTGCTATGTGACAATGGCGTGCAATAAATAGTAAGTTTTCTTCACTATTCACTACTACTACCATCATCATCTCGCTAAGAGTCTTTGCAGATTTTTCTTTGTTCTTTGGAAGGCATTCATTCGAGTTCTTTGCCATACCACCAGTATTTACATTATTTCAGAGATGGTTGACCAACAATGTCGACAGTATAAGCTGGTTTTATAAATATAAAATATCCCTTCTATTCTTTCCGAGTTAGTTGTCTCCTCAGGCAAAGAACGTCTCCAGAGTTGAGTGCTTGCTTTCATTCAAAATTCGAAGACATTCACTGTTCAAAGATACTTAATAAGCTTCACTCACTCTTGGACGTTACTACACTACGCGGTTATAATAGCATGCAGTATTACCCTGGGACATGTTACATCTAGTATGCTTTCTCTTGAAATGGAATATGAACTTCTAACCGCCTACACAAATATGTCTGGATTTTGAAGGCCTTCATGAATACGTTGATGGAACAATGGCGTCACGACGAAACCAAAGGGGCTCTGTTTCCAGGTATTATGTAGATGACACATGTAGCTACATGGTGGGGTTCATGACCTCCTCTAATTAATAGGATAGAGCAAGTAAAGGGCACGCTAACTAGAAAGTAAATATCGTAAGAGGTCTCCTTCAGGGTTTTATAATCAAACATTCAACATTTGAATGTGAACAAGCACGTATTTTCCATTCTCAAGGAACAGTGGTATTACATATTACATTTGTCAACATGTTGCGGTAACGGATTAGCGAATGAATTCATGGCATTCGGCCTGCCTACTTCCGCTACAATTCAGCTGCTGCTGCATTGGTTTTGGTATTTGATAAAAAATCTTTAAAAATGTTTTTTGCGTACATTTTATGCATTAACAAGAACTTCGTGTATAAAAACTTCTCATATCCCGTTCTAATAAATACTTACTTTTTTTCCTTTTAGGGAACCAAATGTACCTGTGCCAGCACCGGAGTTTGTCGTGAAACAAATCACAACCCCAAGATTTGTGCTATTGGTAGAGGAAACCGGAAACATGAATTTAAGGGTAAGTAAAGAAAAGCTCAAGGTGTGATATTTTTACAAAAAAATAACTCTGGGTTTAAAGACATGTAAAGTTTAGCTCTCCAACAAGTTCAGTTTTTTACTTCAACTTTTTATGCTCATTATGCACAGATGAGCAAATTTTACGGTTTTTGTATGAGAAATAGCAATATTATTGTTCCAACGTTGAAAGATGCACATTATTTTGTATATTCATGGCTTGGGTCACTCAATCAAAGGTAATTTTCATGTCATGTCAGAGTAGATTGGTATTATTATGCAACGTGATAATCAGTTCGTCACACGTTGTCAATGTCAGTGGGCCAAAGCAACTAGGTAATACATTGTACACCATGTATATGCACACCTACTTGCAACAGTCTTTGAAACCTTTTGTCCTTTACAGCATTTTTTTCTTTTCATGACCAACAAAAACATTTTACGCATTCACGCAACAATATGGGATCTACGCTTTTTGTGAATGCATTCAACATTGTCACTAGTCACTACTACTGGCAATGAATAGTACAAATGAAAAATGGACTGTTAGATGGACCCACGACGCACAGTTGAGTATGTAATTGAAATAAAACATTTTGAACTGCGTTAAGAAATATTTTATATATGTGACGTGACCTGACTAGCGGTTTGTCCTTCATTGAACAAGTGAATGAAGATATCCTGTAACAAATTTTTTACCATCAAAGCTAAAATACATAGAATTTTAGAAAATTGGCGTGGAATGGAATGCGCTCTCAATAACAAAATGGTGAAAACAGAATTCGCGTGGGTTGTCCTAAATTCAGAATTATCATCAGGACAACTTTCATTTTCAAAAGAGACTTGCCATTCATCACATTTCATTTTACTACTGAAAATGAACATAAGTGGGTCTGTGCCGAACATGACTGGAATTAAAATGTAATAGCTTCAATATTACTGTGTCTGGGAAATACATGCACAAATACGAACATAATAGTTACACAGATGCCTAATATTCCAGGAAACTACTTATAAAGCGAACAATATAATTTAATAGTCACCACAAAATTGAAACAAAACCTTGGTATATGCTAATAAAATTGAACGCCATTCCTTTCACATCCTACCATCCGATCCTGTTGCTTTCCAGATTGTTGGGTAATCATCGCCAACATAAAAGTAGGTAACAATTTCGGTGGTTACATAAAGTGAAAATTCTTCGTTGTAGACAGACTTGTACTTTGCTTACCTGTATAGATTTATCTACTCACTTTATGTATATTGCCTTTGAGGGGGCGATTTGCCTCATTGTACAAAGCATGTTATACAATTTTGAAGAGGATTGGCCTCCAAGGTAGTTGAATTGTGTATCTGACTGAACTGAAACAGTTTTCTCGCGAGCATAAAAGTGCCAAGATAATGAGGCTGGAAGCTAATGAAATGAGTTGGTACGAGAGTTGGTAAGATGGGAGCAATTTCATGATGCTTAAACACCCATAAAACTGTAGAGATGAAGAAATAATGATCATCTTTCTACTTTGCTTCAGGTTGCCCAACTACTTACGGGTGAACAGGAACTAGATAACTTCTGTTTTTCTACTAGAGGCAGCACACGTTTATAAAGTGCCTCCATTCAAATTGCTATTATAACTTAATTTTATGCGCTGTACAAACGGCGACATGTGAGTTCTTCGTTGCCCTCATCATCGAAACGAAAATGTTATTTGAACCTCGTTATAAACAATTTTTCATTATATTACACAACCAACTCATTCAAAGCTCAAACCAGTGAAGAAAGTCATTAGAATCACAATTAACTTTGACTTGTCAATTCTATCCCTTCGACCATTCCATCATTTTTTGCTCATCATTGCCATCATCATCTCATCACCATCATTGCGTGCAGGTACTACGCATACATGTGACGAATGGGTAGTGTTGGTCCATGGTCTACTTTTTTCAATGTGTGCGTTCGAGTTCATAATGAGCAGACATAATCTAGTATGAAGTTGTGCGTAGTCGAAAATTGCTATCAAAAGTCGATGGCTTGACACTGACAGTATGTAGATGTATAATATATTTCTGATGTAACCCAAAGTATGTAATATTATGTTTTCTTGGAATTCATTAAAAATTAATGAAAATATTTCACAATAAAAACTAACTTTGTTTCGTTACCCTTTACAATTTTGTGAATAGGACGTATGGAAATTTCTCAAGCTCGCCGTTCGCAAGTTCATCAAGTATGACTTACCATCCGGAACACAAATCGGACTCATTAGTGTCAGCACGGCGGATGTACGCATACTTTCCAATATGACATCCCTACAAACTCTGACGTTGAGACGAGCTCTCGCTGACAAATTACCTAACTATCCTAACGTGGATTCAGGAGGAAACATTTCACTACGCCGTGGGATCTTCCAAGCTGTTGAGGTACGTGTATCATATAGTGCATATTCCTGCAAGAATATTTTATTTGATCTTGATGAAATGTTTTTTTTCTCATCTCTTCCCTTAACATAATCTATGTTCATGACCATATTAAAAGAGACATTTTAGACTGGATAAGCTGCAGCTTTGCCCCCGCGTTACATGCTTCTTTTCGATTTCAGTTGTGCTTCTGGTGCACCGCTGCCCAATGCAACTGACAGTAGTCGTACATATCTGTTAAATTTCATTTGACGTGCCTGGCCGTGATAAAAAGGCAGTAATAAATGCTCCTATCTGAAACATTTTGTTGTGTTGTGTAGTTGTGAAAGACATAATGCATCATAATAAATCAAATCAAGGCCATCATCAGTCAAGACAGATCAATCCTTGCACTAATGAGAAGATGCATTCCCATGCTATAGTTTTGTTGATGTATGTATGAGTCTAGGGAAGGAAATTACGTTTATAGGATAATATTATGGAGCTGGACAGCTCATGGGCCAACGCTTCAGCTTTAACTTCAACATTTTATTTAAAAAATGAACAAATCGAAATGATTTAAATTCGTCAAATGCATTTATAGTTAGGGCTCTCACGATCATGATGGAGCCATCAAAATAGTAACAAAATATTTAATCATGAACTAGATGGAGAAGGATAGGCAGTTTGTGAGTACTCATAAAAATAGTTTATATGCTCCTGTTTTGACATGACCGTCCTTCATTCGATTCCAGTCCTGGATGACACACATAACTCAGCAGAGAAATGTGTATAAAGTAGTATACGCAAAAGTCATAAGACTGTCACGGAGTGGTAGAACACAAATTTGATCTTGATGTGGGTAGGATGATGATTATGTGATGATATAATAATTCCATTTGCTTAGAAAGAAACTTTGTTACTTTGTTGGCCCGTGTCTGTGTGTGGAAACTTTCTTTTTTACAGAGGAATTTTATTCTTCCCTCTTTTTATGCTTTTTAGATGAATGTAAAGAGATATGGGAAATGAAATGAATAAAACTTTTTTCCCTTGTTCGCTAGTTTTATTGTAGCCTTAACCTCGTTTGACAAAGAATAGAGATACCAAGTTTTTTTTTTCATGGATGGATATTTTTGGTTAACCTTTTACTATTGTAAATACAAACTGTTATTATAAAAACGTTATAATGCAGGATGCCAATTTTTTAGCTGTTTGCACTAGCATATTTGGAGGTTAAACAGAATCTGCCGAGTTGAGTTTGTTCGGGCATATAATATCGTTGTGTTACAAGGAAGGTTATTTTCTCTGAAAACATTTTGGAAAGGCGGAATAACAAAAGTATGAGTGTGTACTTAACAGTGAATACGTTAAAGTAATTAATAAAGTTAGACGAAATATAATTTGAAAGCCGAAAATGTAGCAAAATCTCGGAAAACAAATTGGTATTGCATACATGTAGCACGTTGCTGTTCCACTGTTTTTTCTACATACATCATCCTCCATGTTGTATGTAAACCTATTTGTCCATGGAATGTTCCAAAGTGTAACATTATCAAACTGAATTATTTTCAGATGCTTCCGAAAAGCTCTTGCACATGCATGCAGCACTATGCGCATTGTAATCTTTATTGAACAACCAAGTTAAACTAAACCACACCAATTCAGCCCGGCTTCTTCCCAAAATTGGTTCAAAAGGGAGGTGGAGATAAGGAAGACAGTGATTTAAAGCGTTTCTGCTACCACATACCGCTACGACTACCATTCTTTGTTCACTGTTGTATTCCTCTGTTGTCGGTCTAAGTTATTTCCTCCCAACGTAAACGTCATTGCTGATTTGAGATCCGCTTTCGGTTTTTTCCTTCAAGACCTTTTACGGTCGCAGTACGGAACGCACGTATAGTTGATTGTATGCTGGTTGCAATGTTGTATTTCATGTACGCATTGAGGATGCAAGCTTTATATCGAGGAGGAAAAACGGTTGTTCCAGTCACTCGGTTATACAAACACAGATAGACAACCCTCCCACCGTTTTTTATCATGCTCCTCAACGCATTATCCTTCGTCACGTCATGCCTGCATGTTCCGAAAGGGTTATTGTTCGAGAGTAAGAAAATATTCTGGAGATTCATGAGTCTTGGAAAAGTATAAGAATTGGAGCAAAAATGATATCAGATGAGACAGAAAAACAGGTGCTGACTGCTAGCTGTTAACAGGAAAATATTGTTATGTACGGTAATATAAAGGAAATCAAGTTAAAACATGCAGAGTTGCAACAGAAATAGAAAAAAAACAGTTGTACGCAAACTTGTGCTTGACAATGTGTGCATTTAGCTGGGAAAAGAAAGTGACAAGGAAAGGAAAAAATGCTTCCCAAGGACAAGAAAATGAACTAGCTTGTCATTTGATAAGAAAGTCTCATTTGGTTAGTTCAGCAGATAAGAAGAATGGGCTAGGCAGGTAGTTTAAATCATTATCTCTGTAGCCGATTTTCCTTGTTTTACCTAAATTATATATATAGGTACGTAATATATATTACTGGACAATAGCATGTTGTTCAAAGGACTATGAAAAAAGGATGGCTTTATATAAATGCTCCATGACGGACTCTACAAATATACCAACGGCAATATGGTTATTAGGACATGAATTTTAAGCGAACATTGAAAATGCGTAACTCTACCTATATTTCCATACGCATAGCTACGAAATTGATGATTTCATTCATTTTCCTCAAAGTATATCTATGATTGCTTCGAATTGTTTCAACGGAAGGAGTAACGATTTGCTTTTCATTTATGAAAGATCGCACTTACTATGGATTGTTATATGTCACCCTGTTTTGAATTGAATCAATATTCAGGCAGGCAAAAGTGAGTCGAGTTCCTGGGAGAGATTTTTAATATATATTTTATGTACATATATAATGTTATGAGTGTTTTTGAGACAAATCGTAAAAGAAGTTTTTTTCCGAAGAGTCGAGTGACTTGGACCATTATATTGGATTGTGACTGTGAATTTAAAGTACTCATTATCCCAACAATAATGAGGTGGTAGAATGCATCAATTGGAAAAAGTAAAATTTTCAGGCCTAGCTTAGGTATTTTCGTTTTTGCATATACCAGCCCAGACCATACAGTGAATTCATTTTCCTCCTAATGTGCTTATCTGGTCTTGGGGACTTGACAGATTTCCCCCAAGTATATATCTATAGGTTTGTAGTTACAGCTTAAAACTGTGATTCCAAAATATTGCGTTTAGGAAACCACAACGCTCTCTCACACACAAAGAACCTACTGCGCACAACATACTAAAACATTTTCCACTTGTTTCAACAACAAACGTTGTTGTAAGTTGGTCGGTATAATATGAAGAAATTCTAGATGAAGTAAGAGACGACGAGGCTCATGTGTGCTGTCTGTGTGTATCGAAATTGTCAGGTTAATTGAAGAACATTAAAGCAAGCCTAGCTATTAGAGGGCTCGCATTTGGGTGGTAGAATTGTTTCGACAATTTTCTCGTGCGTAAATATCGCCAAAGGTATAATAGAGAATGCATAATACGCTCCTCTTAAGATCTAGTTATTCAACTACCAACCTCCATCAATGTGCCTGCCTGCTATTTTCTGCTTATTATTATTACTTATGCATGAGTTCGTTCACAGCTCAGACTCAGGTTTATTAAGGCGTCTGCAATGTGTACATACACACGCACCTGTTCACCACACAGCAGCAGCAGAACCATTATTAGTTAATGGTGGCAGACGTTGTGTGGGCTTTGATTGTTTTATCTCGATGTTGTATTATTGGCTGTGTACAATTTTCTACAGGTTAAAGGCTGTTTGCAATCGGAAAGAATGCATGTCTATGCAAACTATACGTCCTCGGTTTCTCTATAGCTTCATCATTCCTCAAATATTATGCCTTTTCCGCGGTTTTGACAGTAAATTTGCTTGCCAATGAAAAGGGATAATGGTAGCAATAAGAGAGTCTGTGAAAATAACGAAAAACAGGGATAATATCAAAGCATTCATTTATTTAAATAGATGTGGTTTTAAAGGAAAACTCACGACTTCATACGAGTAATTTTCGTGTGCTCAGTTTGTAATTTGTAAATTTTTCAGTAGGTGCAAATATAATTTAGGAATGAGATTCCTTCAAATAACTAATAAAATTTACCTTTGCAAAGCTAGGAAAAATCTTTTACACGATGCAATGATGAAACGAAGAAGAAAAACCAATTACAAACAGAGATGGGGTCTATTGTTTCTGTGTCTTTGTCACGCTCACGTTCCCTGCCTATCAGCAGCAGGCCACAACGCACACATCAACCAATATTTCAAGCAGAGTTGCTTATAAACCTACAGTGTGGGATGTTAGAAAAATAAATGAAGAATTGCACCTGTACATTTGTACCTACGTACATTCATGGTTAATGTTATTGTACCTACAACTTTATAGGTATCGAAACCTCCGACTTTCAGTTTGGACTTTTGACTCCAGCAGAGGTGACGCGTACCCTCACCTGCCTCGGTTATGATGAACATTATGGAAAATGTTTGCGTAATGTTGGATTGAGTAGATGGCTGGATTTGGAATGCCACCCGTAGCATCAAAACAATTGAAAAGTGATGGCGGTTGATGAGCCAAGCATAATATTGGAATTGTTTGTATTTGTTATGAGTGCAACCACAGCACACACGTACCTATCACGATTGTAGTAGGTAGATTTTCTGGTTGTGAGCGAGATGAGAAAAAGCCACAAGGCAAATATATGGTAGCTGCGTACTTATTGAAATATTACTCACTAAAATAATACGGTAGAAAAACTAACAACCTGCCATTGACACTGTTGTTTGCATTATCTACTGCCAACCATGGTATACAGAGAATACCTATGACGTTTGAAAATATAGAGTACTGCAAAAAGAGATTCTTTCTAATTCAAAATTCAACTGAAGACATGAACTCCCTATTTTTCACTTTCATCATTGCTCTGTGGCATTCGTGCTATTACAATTTAAGTGATGTTGTATTTTCGAACTGATGCCCATTGTCATGTTGTACACAGCTAAACAAGTCTGGAAAGAGCGTAGTTCATTGAAGCACCATGTGTTATCCAATATGCTTGAAAATGCATATCCCCCTTTTAAAAAGTATATTGTTTTGTCATTTGAGATAAGTGCTTGTAGAGATGATGTAAGTAATAATGGCACATCAATCAGATATAAAAGGAAATCAAAGAAAGATTTAAAACTTGGAGAACGTTGTTTTTTCGCTCTCAACTGATATTTCGTTTACGATAGATTTGCTGTTGTGCTGTATTTTTTACTACTCTCTTTTATCATCGCAATGATTATAATTTTCGGTTTTGTTGCCCCTCTTTAATGCTTGTCGGTTCATGTACTTCTCGTTATACGCAAACATAAACAGCAGCTATAAAATTGAACCTAGGGAAGCCAATAAACAAACCAAATGGGTTTCCCTTCCTTGTTGAGTTCAATGTTGTATACATCATAATATACCAATTTTTCTACTTTACCCACACAACTACATAGGAGAACAGCAGAAGCAGCAATGGTAGCCCTTCCTACAGTAATTGTGTATTATTATATACGTGCATCGTGCACTTGTAGATGACGTATCGCGATGTCCTTTTTATCGGAATTGTTGTTGTTCGTCCTACACATCTTTTACTTTTTGACTTATTACGATTGAGAGGCAAGGGGGAAATTGATTAAAGAGTCCAGCAGAGTAAAGCAAAGAAATGGATGATTGAAGAAATGAGAAAAAGCTCTACTTACCGTGCTGTGTTGAGCGAACTATCCGGAGAAAAAATTCTCCGGCTGCAGTTGAAAGACAATTTTCTTTAAGGGTGCGTCAACACCAACATTATTACATGCCAGCGACATGGAACCCACAGAGATTTCACCTACCACCATGTCGACATTGTCTTCGTGTCTTTGCGTCACCACGTCACAGATCACTTACAATCTCTTTACTTCATCGCTCCACAGTCAAAGCAAAGCCAAGAAGAAAAAAGGCAAACAAATCAAATGACAACGTTTTGACTTTGTGAGGTTAGGACCGTGTCGCTGGATCAGTTGGCGGTGGTGAACAAGGCAGGCGTGCATGTGGAGTTTTCTCAGTAATCTCTGTGAACCAGCTCTGCTGGAGCAAACGAAAAACGGCTTGACCACATCAGCGAAGCATTTAGGTTGTCAGCACTAAATCATATAATGTCTCTTTCACCTCGTCACCATGTATGACATAATGTGGGAGGAAAGTCTGTACACGTTCTATGTGCACTACTGTATATACACTAACCTTTCAATCAGTTCCAAGGATCACACTGATTTTTTATGCTGTCTCTGCGTAAATTCTTTTCCTGAAAGCAAGAAAGCAATTAGATTAGGATTACTGCGTGGCAAAATCTCTTGGGTTGTATGCAGTAAGGTGAAGGTGAAAGCAAGGTAAAACTTCGAAAATGCAGCTTTATTGAATCCTAAATACAAACGCAATATATTTACTTAAGTACCTGAAAAAAGTGGATGCTGTAGTTGTGAATGACTGATACATTTATTTTGGCATGATTTTAACAATTCAAGTAAAAAAGGAAGGAACGATGAGACTGATCTCCTATAGTCAATATTGAAGAACATTTCAAGAATGATTCATCTGTAAGGGCTGAAATAAAAGATAGGACAAAGTAGGTAGTTAGATTTACACAGTACTGAAAGAGGCGAACGAAAAAAAAATCTTTTCTACTGTTGAAACACGCACTTGGTACAACATTGATTGTGCGGGTATAGATTTGAGATCCTAGATATAGAATATGGCTTATTATTACATTTATATAGTATAAAGCGCGGATGTGCTGTGCAGCGTATATTAGGATTGGGATTGTCTGGATATCTGATTAAAACCAGTGGTTGGTCTGGGCCGAAGGGTGATTAGTAAATGACAAGAAATAAAAATTGCATCTGTCTGTGACTCTTTTTTCTTTTTCTTTTCAATTTACTTACGGATACTTCAAGTTGTACCACCCCTCCATTGAATCATGACGAGTTTGTCTTTGGATTGGCATTCTATCCTTATATTATTATTTTTATATACATAATATGCACTAACTTTCATCTACGTCCGTAACACCAAAGCACTCGTATATAGGGAACGGGCACATGAAAAAGTTGCTACAATAATGACCTTATAACTTTTATACTCATTTCCTTTTTTCTTTATATCTGTCTTGCAGTTGCTCAAGAGAAATCAGCAGCGAGCAGCCGGCTCTGTGATTATTCTCGTCAGTCAAGGCACCGTTTCAAGTACGGATCTGGAAGCATCACTGGAGCTTTTAAGGGAAGAGGAAGTTACTCTTGCGGCCATTGAATATCCATCACTCGGTGAGACTTTTCGACTCTCCTTCCTTTCTTGACCATTTCATAACGTGCAATGTTCTTTCCCCAATCTTGCGCATATACATTAGCTGTTATATAACAGACTGCTGATACCCCATAGCTCGAAATATTTTATGCATCGTCCTTCTACGTTATGTAACGATTGGGTGTACTTTCAGCCTACGGTCTTCAGTTTCCTGGGCGGACAAACAAATTAATATGGTCAAACCTAATTTTATTTTCTATTCTTGCATCGTACACAAAGTTGTTTTTCAATGCATTTTTACTTTTTAGCAAAAAAGGCAGGAATAGAGTTTCGCCCACACGCGTCTTTCATTCAAAAACAAATACCACAGAAAAAATATGCATAAATAGATTGAAGAGGTGACCTAATTTCGAGATTGATCTTTTAAATGAAATAAATGTTATGAAGCAATGATGATTCGGAAAACTTATTTGCGTTACATATTACATGGTACAAAATAGGCCACCACCACCGCAGCATGCTATTTATATGCACAAAATTGTTTAAACAGTTTGAAACACACAAAGTAAACAGCTAATAGCCAATGTAGAATGTGTAAAAGGACCTATTCCATTTCCTATTGAGTCCATTCAATTAACTCTCCAAATATTCCAAGTTAATTTGTCTCCAGTTCAAAGTCCTTGATTGGGTGGGGAAACCATGTTAGTTCACCACCAAGTTGACGTTCCGTTTTGGCTCTGATTATTACTACATACAAATATTATTATGACATTCATCAAATATCTGACTCCCGTTCTCATTTTGGTAAGTTCTGAGTTGAAATGATGTGATTGATAAACCGATATGAGTAGGTGGCGACAGCTATACATTTATAATTTTAAAAACAGCTTTCATATTACCTCTGTATGCATCCACAAATGAGGAACTCGTACAAAATAAGCACATTACTTGTATGTTGTGTGCGTTCATTCGATAAACATATTTATGCAAGTATGCCACAAATTAATATTATTACTAAAAATATATATTCGCTTCCGATGCAACTTGAATTAACTTGACTGTGATGATGGTATACACAAATTCGATATGAATTGAATATATGAATTGAATTCAAAGCTCAGTCAAGCATCCTTGAAGCATGATAATTATGTTATGGCTAAATAAATTGCCACTCATGCATGTAGAATGAGGTTCAGTTCAGCAGCGAAGGAGTTTCTGAAGGGAATTCGAAATTATTATTTTAGAAAGGAAAGAGTATAGCGAGAAATAAATAATGAATTTTGTGACTGTTTGTATCTGTCTATCTACATTTACGAATTTGCCAGAGTCGGTGGTCCACAAACTCGCATAATATAAATGTATATGGTTATTTCAAATACCGGGACAGAAATATGCGTATATATTTGAATGCAGCTACATATTTTCATTTCGCGTGACGGAAACTGCTTTTCACTACCTGATGTTAGCAACATGCCTATTAACTACAAGAGGAGCAAGAACACCATCCAATGCTTTAATAGGAAATGACGAATGACATCATCAACTTCGCTACACTAATGATCATCCTGAGAGAAAGATGAATCTTTTGCCGACAATCAATTCCTTGATGTACTAAAGCCTTTCAGTAAACCTTACAGTAGGTAACAAGGAAGACTTTCATAACATGAACCATGAACCAAAGAATGCATGGATTTATAACGACGATGGCGTTGGCCTGATTATTACTATTATTATTAGCACTTCTCTGCCACCACTGTTCAAATAAAAAACAGTAGTGATTATGCTATTTTCACCAAGTTAATTACTTTCAGCTTCGAGAAAACCTCATTTAGGTCACCTTAATTTATGAAATTAAGGCCTCACATAAATTTACTGAAAGTTCTTTGTGTCCGGGAAGGAACATGCAATTGGTATTCGGAACATACCGAGGATGCACTTGGCAGTGCAGCTTTCGTAACAACACCACTCCAAATTGCAAAGCATGTATGGATGTATATTCTGCGGAAGGTATAAACTATGAACCTGTCACGTTTTCAATAACCATCCCGATTTTTAGTGGGAAAAAAGCTAATAACCTTATCCCCATTTCGATACATAATAAATCATAACAAGAAAGAAAGTTTAGATAAGAGCAGGGTTAGGTAAGAAGGCTAATGAAATGTATACTATACCTATTGCGTACATTTATCGTATCATGTCCAGTATTCTTGGTGAGGTTTCTTATCATAATTGATGAATGCACGTTTTATCTTCATTATAAGCGCGTGATTTGGCCCGGTATTTCATCAAATACCATTTCAAATGAGAATGAAAGTTTTGGTTTCGTACAAGTAGGCATATCTCAATGGTATTGTCATTGCTATCAAAAGAAACTGCCGTAGAAAAAGACCGTTTATAAATGGGATTGTTTTATATTCAACAAATTCAAATATTTTACGAAATAGATATAAGAATAGACCAAGATAATCGACAAAAGTAGCGTATACAGACGAATGAACCAACATTTGTGGATGCATAAATGACACCAGCGTATTTTGCTTTATATAATGTGCGCGTGCGGACAGGCTTATTGCTGTTGTTCGGGATATGAAGATATCCCATTTTTTCTGGTTTCTTTTTGAATTCCCTTCGTGCTTCCAGACGACTAGAGAAAAACTGAAACTGAGAGTTGAGTGAGTTTTTGGGAGCAATGGCACGACTAAATTTTTCGGGGAAAACCAGGGCAATGCCAAATAAATGGATAAAGTTTCTCCAATATTTCACTACTGTTTGGTCATAAAGTAATGGTGGGACAGCACTTGGTAAAACTAACTACACCAATTACGAGGACGGTTGGTTGGTGGATGGAAAATGGCTTATTCTTTTTCGTGGACATAACGGTAACGTTAACTAAATCTCCTGTGCTAAGAGAAAAAGAAAGGAAGATCAACGAGTTTTTATAATGCACTGCTGCCTCTTCTGAACACATTTAAAAAAGTAGAGTGCCGACCGACTATCTACACTCCAGAAAAGTGGATTCTAACTAAAGACATGATATATTTCTCCAGAGCAGCTAAAGTTACCCATGCAGATGCAGACCTAGTTATTATTATCTAAAACGAGATTGTGGACAAAATTAGCGAAAGCTGTGCAGCCAAAGATATTACGTTCTCATTCATCTTATAGCACGTATAATAATGGTACATACGTTATGCGTTCGCATTAAATGCCCTAGTGAATGAACTAACTTGCGAAAAAGTTTGCGGAATTTTTGCCTTTTATACTTGTCCCTGAAAAAGCAGGCTTCTGTTTGCTGGTTTAAATGAGCGTATAAATCTTGAGCAAGTTGGTTTCCCTGATATTGTACACTATGTAAAGTATGTAGTGGAATTATGATGGCAATTATTACGATTTAGGTATAACAAAGTTTAAAAATATCCTTCCTTCTGTTCCTAAATGCATTATCATTGTAGCTACTACATTTGATAATAGTACAATCAAATTTTCCCATATTCTGTGTAGGAATGCTGATTTAGCATTTACAAAAAATATCCCACTGGCTGACCATATTGTTTTGGTTGTTTTTAGAGTTAATATTTTAGAGCTTATGGTGAATAAATACACGATACATTAGAATAAATACATTGCTTTCTATGAAAGAATGAATTTCATTTCCATTACTTTTCATTACAACGAATTTACATTGAAAAGCATTACATTTTTAATCCGACAACTCATTAAAATTTACATCCTTCCTAAATAATGTAGGTATACATGTGAACGGGGATCAATAGGATTACATTATTACAACGCTTATTATATTTTGATGGATTTTCTCTAAAATCAGACTACATTTATGTAGACCAAAAAATTGTTTGGTATTGGTCATGCTGTAGGTACAACAATATTTTCATTTGGCATTCCATGTGGTACTAGCGGAATGTTTAGCATTTTTTTCGCCATTGCCATATGTATTAAATTACCTATATTATCGCTTCCTATATGTGCGCCATTATGTCAAAGGTATTTGGAGATACAAATCTGTACACTTTTTGTGAGTTTGCGATAAGTCTAATAATTCATGACTATTTTTTACACTATGACTTTTTCAGGAGATGGAAAAATCTCATTGCTGTCAGAAGGAACTAATGGGCCACATTTTGCCATTCGCGAAACCGGAGTCGGACCAACCACTCACATGTCAACTTTTGTACAGCTGATCAATGCACTCATGACTATTCAGAAATATTTCACAGAGGAGGTATCACCAACTTGGCCCATTATGGTAAGCTCATACACGAGATATGAAAGCTTTCTCCGTCTATTTTTATACGAGTAGGTACTTTACCTTTCCCTATCCCATTGAACAAGGATGATTACGCTTACTGCAACTTACATAAAAAATGTTAAAACTTCTAATAAACCTGCCTACCTTGACATATTTGACTCATCGCTTCTTTGTATATAACAAACTCGTTCTAATATGCGACTATTTTTACTTTCCTGTATCCGTATTTCAAACATGTATACCTCCAATAATATAAACAACATATCGTATACGTTACATTAAATACCAAATTAATCTAGTTCAATCATCGCTCAAATATACATATAAAACACAACTGTAACCTTGTTGTGACATTATTGTATGTCGGGCATAGTGTACAACGTGTAAGGAGAAAGAACGGGTAGGATTTCAATTGAATATATTCCTTACATTTTGCCTTGAAAATGTAAGGCATAAAGGGAGTGAAGGAATGAACGTATACATTACAGCTTTAGAGAAGAAAACAAGACAGTAAATCTGATATGTTCGCAATAAATCTTTACTTTATTATTATAGGCTATGTACGATTTTTCTTTTCGCTGCCGTACTTCTTGCTTTTACCGCAGCAGCAGCCTTAACGCTTTTGTCATGCATAGTTTGCATAGTCATGCTTTTTCACTACACACACTAGTGCAACTGTACCAACGTCACATGCGTAGGGAAAAGTTGAAGATAAAAGGGCTCTAGTTCATTTTCCATTTACTGTTAGCTTATGAATGATCTGAGGAATCTAAATACATTCAAACTGGAAGGTACATATAATATTCTTGCTTCAAATACGTATGGTTTAACATCGCACATACACAAAAGTGCACGCACACGCCACCTTAGGTTGGTAGAAAAATGTGTTGACTCGTCATAAAATATTCGTCTTCATCTTTTCTTTCAGGTCTTTTTGCTAAAAATTATTTTCGTGCACAATATATTATTTTGCTTTATCTTTCCATACATCACACAGCCGTACACTAGGAAAATACCAAGAAGATGTATTATACTCATTAGTAAATAATGGAACTCACAGAGTCATTACGGTGCCGGTTTTGTCAGCACAGTAGCGTGTATAGTCAATTTTATTTGTTGTCTTATGCACTATTGCACATTTTTGTTAGTTAGAAATTATATACTAACCCAGTAACAAACATTATACAATTGTATAGGTACATTTGGTGCGTTCTCATTGCGTTTATATATTAAATGATTCTAGCAGGCGGAACTATAAAAGAAAAAGTCGATACACTTAAACGCTAATTTATTACCATAAGGTTGTCTTCACACTTACAATGATCTACTGTCCATTTTACGGTCTATTTCCGTTGTTCTCTCCCTTGCACTTATCGACTTTGTATGCATGCATTTGTATTAATACATTGTTGAAAAATGCATAAATGCATGGATGAATGAAAGTAAAAGACCAGAAAAACGGGACACTTTTTCATTCAGCGTATTTAAATGTTCAAGTGAGCACCATAACGTATTATGTAGCATACTCAGGCGTGAAATTTTTTGCCGTGTCGAAAAAATAAAAGTCCTGCAACAATAGATAATCATCGTTGCCTTGCAGAAAGCACATTCGAAACCAGTGTATTTTTCAGGTCATGAAAATAGAGTTGCATTGCATATATGTGTTTATATTTTATATATATGTCTACGAAAAGGCATAATCATATGAAATGAATGGTGTATTATTATCATTTTTAATGATTTATGAAGTCATTTATATCATTTTTTGCGTCTTTAACGATGCACATAAACGAATGTAAATTATGTTTGCACGTTATTACTGTGTCAGTGCTGTATTCACATTTTGGCATTGTATTGCAAATGTAAGGGGAGATACAATAATGCAGAATGCAGTGTTTTGTAGTACTTTTGTAGTAGTGAGTTGTAAGAAAATACAGAGAGACGGTTTCTAGTTGAAAGTAACGCTTTGAGACGGATACGACGTTTCACCTGATCCATGATTTTTTCTGATAATGATATTTTTTGAGCATTTGACCATGAATAAGATTGCTGTAATCAATTGAAGTATCAAATTGCAAAATTGCAGCCTTCATGTAATGTACTACGCGCTTGCAAACTTTTATCTCGTGTTCTTTATAGTGATGCCGGCAAACGGGTATTTCACGCCCAACTGGAGAAAAAGAGAAAAAAAAGTTTTGCTCTCATTCCTTTTTTTGGTTTCTCTTAAAACATTTTGCTATTTTTTCGTTTTTTTTCTCCATCTCTCTGGATCTGCCTTGCCCAAGACTTTTGTCCGACTTTTGTTGCATTACGCTAACACAGTGTTTGCGTTATTGTTACAGTTCGGATTGAACAGGACAGTCTGACGGAATGATACATGGTTGTTCCATTTTTTTCCGCGTTGCATTCTACTTCCTAGTGGACTTTTGTATGGTCCTAGTAACATGATGATGGTACTTACGATTGCCACTGCCAGCATCACGTTGTCGTGTTAAAATGCACTAGGCTGAAGACAAACAGCTAACTCATTGTTTTCTATATAACATTACTACGTATTAAATAAAAACAGGCTGAGAAAGTAATGTTTTAGGGCACGTATTATTTAACATCAGGGCCGCGAAAAAATAAAATAATAGTAAAAAATCATGTTATTTACGCTTCCATCTGTCTTGGCTTACAATGCTTTTTGGTTTGAAGATGATTTATGAGCTTTTAAAAGGTGACTGGAAATATTATAGCTAATCAATTTAAACAGAATGCTTGTAGCGTGCTATATGTGAATACAATTACTTTTCTACTGAAAAAGGGTTGCTTTTTCTACATTCCTACGATTTTAATAAAAGTGAAATGTGATAACGTTTGAGTTGCTTGATAAAAGATTATCTCATCAACTTATTCGTGATAAGTATCGTACAAATAAGTCATCATTTCGTACAAAGAAATATTATGAGTTTTCTTCTAGCTTTCTTCCCGATTGAATATCTAAATATAGCACCTAATTTTTATGATTTTTATTCTACAGATTCATCAAGCTGAATACAAAGGGGACTCTCGATCCTACGTGGAAGCAAACTTCAGCTTTGAATCCTCAAGCACACAGAACCCAGCGGAATTTTTCATTTACGTAAGTCTTTATTAGCACGGCTTTCCTTCATCCTTGGCTGGTTAAATGAGCCTATGAACTGTTACTTTGATAATGACTTTATGGATTTATAAAGTTCCTTAATACAAGAACGACATGTTTACATTATGAATTTAATTCTATGCGAATACACAGGTGGCGAATCCTGGCGATCCAAAGCTGAATAATGTGGAGTTGACAAGTCCTAACGGAGTCAAGTACACAACGCAACTTTCTGATTTGCATGACATTAATGTCATAAAAATAGATGCTTTGATCAATGAGGTATGTAATTCGAACATCTCTTGACTCGCTTTTAAACTTCGTTTTTACTATTGTCAAAGAATCAGTCGAATTCACAGTCAATTTTCTCTGCACGCAAAACATTTGAGACATTTTTAGGCATGTGCGACGATAGAGATTAATTTGGAGAAGCAAACTCCAACCCCGACTCCACATTGAATTACTACTTTGCACTATGTGTGCTGCTTTGGTGGGACCAAGTTAATTTTAAGCTTCTCGAACATAAAAATTATAGACAACAAAGATCACAAGGCCATGATGACGCTTGTTAGGTTAATGCATATAGATAGATCCGCATTTGCATTATACATCATAATTGCCTGCTTACACCCACGCACGTCTTCTATATATGAAATGAAATGTAACCTTACAACTTTGTTTTCATATGATAATACGTCATTCATGTGTTACGTGCATGGCATTTTTATGAAGATGGCATTCGTTCAGGAAAACTTTCAGGAAACACTTTATGGTCTTATGAGCATTTGCATTAATCTTGTTTTCCCCTAATTAATGATGTGAGGGTTTAGAAACAAGTGAAAACAAATTTCCCAAGAGAAGTTGAGTCATGAAATCATCCTCTTTTCACCATCTTGAAACGTTCAGACTTTTTCTCTATCAAATGCATGTGCTTTACGAAACACACACACACACTTTTGTCATTCATGAGAGAAAAATACTTGGAAATAAGCATGAAATGATCATATGTAAATAATCAAAAGAAATCCTGTTGCATATCTACACTTATGTCATGATATTTCATCGTGCATACTATTTCTGGAGACAAGAGGGTAATGCAGAGAGGATCCAGAAGAAATGGGGAAGCCAAATCACGTTAATTATGAATCAGCTTCTTCTCCCTCCATTCATTCCCACTCCAATTCCCTGCTTTGGGTTTTTAACCAGTGTAATAATGTGATCTCATTCTTCTTGCGATTCCGTACTGCAAAAATTGAAAATAATTTTATCTGCCAACAAGGATTCCCAAAAGCATGTGATGACACATCATCATCATTCATTCATTAACTTCCGTTTTATGCATGCATTGAAAGGAACGACTACTCACTAAACTTTTATCCAGAAATATCACTGGAAGGAAGTAAATCGTAATGGTATAATATTTTTGTTATATAAACACCAGCCTGCTTGTCATCTCATCTCATCATTTCCTTCCCCAATCACAACCACGCACCAGTAAAATATTCTGACATTTCTTCATAGCTTTGTTCATCCCCGCTGACTGTCTGCCTGTCTATAAGACAGTCGGCAGAGGTAGACGAGATGAAAACGAAGAACCCCTTTCTCCACTCGACGATTATTATGCGGACTGTGGAGTTTTGTCTGATTATGTGCATCGTTCCCTTAAAATTCAACGCTGGTTTGCGCACTTTAAAAAATTGTGTCCCATGTGTCTCAACCAAAAGTATATTGTACTTGTTTAAAAGGGAAGGAAATTAAGAACCAGTCAAGGAGAAAGAGTAAAGAAGGGAAAAAGTGAAACGATGTAGTAATGCAAATGTTTACCGTTTTAAAACAAAAGCAGTATTACATCGTCGTCGTTCCCTCCAAGCTTCTTTTTATTCACTTCACCATCGAAAACTCTTAAAATATCATACAATATTATTATATGACGATAATGCTGAAAGAGTAGTTTATATTTATATTACTGCGCGAGAAGACTTCTCCTCCTTGTAGTTGAACAAAATTGACTAGGAGGGAAAATGATGATGGAATCAAGCACAACTTTTTCACTTGTTTGTGTCATCCATACTTTGTCACTCTCTCCTTTTGAAACTGTATTCCACTGAAACAGTTTTTCATTCGCTTTAGGTATTATCATCATCGTCATCATCATGATTATTATTATTATTATTGCTCACTTTTCTTCGTCAACGGGAGCAGATGCGGAGTAAGTTATAGTGGATAAAAAAAAGTACAAGAAAGGGAATTTTAACGGCATGGCAGGAGCAAGTGTAGTCCTTCTGCGTCTACCACACACACACAACTTGCAACTTCAGGCTTTTTTGCCAGTATCACCACCAACAGCAGCAGAAGCAGGAGAGAAGCGAAGGAAAGATCTTGTTGTCAGGATTGTTGTTTTTTCTCAACTTGTTGTTTGTTGCTGCTGTGTGTGCTCCCTTCTGTCTGAGCAGTTAGAAAAGTATGTATCATCATAGTGGCATGTGCTACTTTTCCGGATCAGGAAGGAGAACATAATAATAATAATAATACCCTCATCTCCGTAGTCGTCGGGGAGTAGTCCCTAGTTTTCTCATTTATTATGTACAATATTTAATTTTTGACTAAGACAAGTTTCTACTGTCTTTTCCTTGCTCCTCTTTTCTCCTCTGTTGACATGATTCATAATGACTAACGCTTGCCATAGAGGCACGTATATGAAACTGGCGAACAGAAAAAGTGACACTGAGAAATATTGTATTATTTTTGCACAGTTATATACGTATATGCGCAATGTACACAATATGTGGGCGTATATATGTAGGCACTCTAAACATTTTGTTTGCTTGCGGAAAAAAATATATACACTAGACATGTAAAAATATTACATATATAACAATGTACGGGAATACCCATTATATAATGGAGGAAGAAAGCTAAAGGAAAAGTAAAAACCTTCTTTCATCACAGCATGTGCTAGCTTCCTATTATTTTTCCTTGTGTTTCCGCACAAGTCTGGTTTCCTTCTCAAAGATGTACAATACACATACCACGTTGCACGTTTCTTCTTTTTGCATCTGAAAATAAATCCGATAAGAGGAAAGTAAAAGCGGAAAAAATATTCGTACTGTTATGTAAATAAAGTTTCCCATATCAATTTCAGGAAGAAATATCTACATGTATTCCTTTCCGATGATGGCTTACTTTACATATGTACATATTATAAGCTTATTTGGAGTATTCCATAAAAATATCATACGTTCATATATTGCACAGACGAAATTGTAAGATTTTTTACGTAGGCGAGACATGCTGAGCAAAATTGGTTCACCTTCTGTGTAAAGAATGGATCCAATTTAAAGCCATTGTGAACCATTTTTTGTGTACATTGATCTTCTTCCTTTTTGGAGAATTGTTGCAAGGAATGATTTGGAAGTGCGTATATACATAACATATATTGCACACAGGGTAATTCTTACACTCATACCAACGGTTATGCCGCATACTTTTGCTCGCACAAAGAACAAAGAAATGCCGACAACACAATGTTTATCAAAGTTTTTGGAATTTCGAAATCAATTTAAACCATACACGAATTTATTTGGCTTGACATAATTTTTCATTTTGTTTGGGGAAATACTTTTCATGTTTGAGACATCCGTAAAAATAACAACATTTAACACGTAAAGACATTTGTAAACAACAGAGAGATGGGAAGAATATGAATTGATGGTAAACATTTGTTGTCAATTTATTAGTTGTCACATCGCGGCCTAAATGGCTATATTTTTGATGAAAGCGAAACCACAAAAAAAGTTTGACAATCCCGACAAAACAAGTGATGTGTAAATTTGTACACAAACAAGACAAACATTCAATGGGACAACGGTTAGGAGCTTTGAGTGAAAGTAAATAGGAGTAACTGATACATTTTGGGAAAACAATTTCAACGGAGATGCCACAAAATGATGGGAACATTAGGGAAAATAAATTGTTTTTAAAGGAAATAAGTCCACATCTAGTTCAAGTTTTTTGCATGGTCTATATGGCAAAACGATGTTCACAAAAATAGATTATTTTCCACAAGTGCATGCATACATCTTGGCTAATTTCATATACCGTTAATAAGCTTAGAAAAACGAAGGGGTTTAGAGGTATTATTTAAGGTTTGAAACCGTATCTATTCTTCTCACAAGAAAATGATTCTAGTCACGACCCAAATAAAACAATCTACTTAAATTGACATTTTTTTAGCCTGGAGTCTGGAGGTACAGAATCGAGAGGCTGGCTGACAGTCATCAATCCCATTTCGTACAAGTTGTGACCAAAACTTCAACGGAGGACTTAACAGCTCGACTCTATACAAATATGGGTGTTATAGACAAAGTTGCAAATTTGAGTGCCATCCCTCTCGTGCTCTACGTTGAGGTAAGTCAATTTTGTTTACTTGTCCTGAATAATGTAATGCTAGTGTGTTTGTGAACGTATGTATAAAGGTCACACTAGTTGTTGTAAATTCACGTTCATTTTTTATGATCTTCCTTTCTGGATTTTTCCATAGGTGAAGCACAGAAGAAACTCTCCTGTCGTTGATGCTGATGTCGAAGCTACCATTGTAACAGGAAACAAGAAGTGGACGGTGAGGCTGCTGGACAATGGAAATGGAGGTAAGTAGTAGAATGGTCATAATTTATATCGAAAATTGTAGATTGATGATTCGTAGGTACTAAGAGTGCGTATAAGAATTTTGGTCTTTCATTGACCGTTAGCCTTCCTGTCAGAAAACAAATCATCAATCATTTCTGTGTTTTTCACTTTTACATACTCTATGTATCTATGATGCAGCTTTATACACTCCAAATTTACGTTAACTTATAGAAGTTATTTTTGTATAACGACTACAATAACAATTAATATTAACATAACATACAATTAGTTTTCCTTTGTTAAAAGTTCACTCTTTTCGTTGTTTTGAATTAATATTCAGTTAATGGCAACGACTGCCTCTTAGCACGTTATGTAGTTTCTGCAAGATGCATTTAGATTCACACATTTACGCCAAACTCCAAGCCACGAAAAATTTGCGTTATTGTATTTGTCTTGCAATTTTTGTTTGTTAGAAAGGTGGTATTTTTACATCATTATGAAGCAAAGATGTAACCTTTTGTTAATGGAAACAAACCTAACGATGTGTCTATTGTCCATTCAGAGTTTTGACTTCTTTGATTCTATTTATTTCAAGTGCTGATCGTTTAGTGTACCCTTTCTCTGAATTTTCATTTTACTAGTTACAGCAAACTCAGCACTGTTTACTTGCTTGCTCTTGCTCAGAAACCCAGGCGGTCAGCGGCAGAAAGCTACGCACTGGTTCCATCATCATCGTTGCATGCTATATAAGAGAATTTTATTAGGTATATCTTCTCATTCTCTTCACGAAGGTACCCATGTATAGAGAACGCTGCGATCGAGTGGAAATCTAGGAAAAATTACTACCAAACCCACACTCCTTTTACTCACATCGCAACTGACTTACAGCGTTAGTTATAAACTTTATGTAGCATGTTCTGTATGTTGCACACGGTCCTCAATGTCCATGAATCAAAACTGACCAAAGTGGTGAAACGTAGGAGATGGTGCCATTGATAGATATTTTATTATTCTGTAGCTCAGTGGCAGTCAGACATGGGAAAATGAAAAATGATTAGGACGAACTGACCTTGTTGTAAGCGAAAGTTTGAAAGCAAGTAGACATGTTGGCATAATGCATCTCCATACAGGAATAATTATTCAAACCTTTCCCCTAATACGTTGAGTTGCTTCTGAAAGAAAAATGCCAGTTATGAATACATCCCATATATTGATATAAAAATGCATAGGAAAAAGGGAACAAGGCATACAATCTTTTTGTTGGATCACATACTGTGTATGTATACTGATTAGCTGAAGCTAACTGTGCACTGTTTTTGACTTTTACAGATCCTGATGTGACCCGAGGGGATGGAGTATATTCCCGATATTTTATCGTTCCTCCTGGAGAAACAGCAACAGCAGCTCAGTTGGAAATCTCTGCCAGAGTCGTGGTGAATCCGTACCGAGCACGCTATATAGTTGTTAACCAACCAAGCCCTGTTTCCTCTTCCTCTATTGCATTAGGCAGCAACAATAGATTTGGCTCTTCAAGTCCCATTTCTCAGCAACACTGTTGTGGCTCCTTCGTTGCCCCTGCAGATCCCAAAACTCAATACAAAATTATGCCCTTTGCCGAGCGAAGTAGTAACTCATTAATAGTCCGAGTGAGTGACATCCCGCCTGGTAAGTTAACATACTTTATTTACACGAGTAACAAAATCATCAACTTTGTTTCAACAGTACATAAGAATTTGGTGCTTGTTAGAGGATTTTGGGTTTCACAGCATTACATACATTTGAATTGTACGTTTTTATACAGCCGTAACGATTTTTTTGTATTTCTAGTGGGTTTCTACACGCCTGGCAGAATCGGCGATCTCAAAATTGCAGAAATGGACAGAGCAAAACGTAATGTTACGCTGACTTGGACCGCACCGGGTGAGGATCTGGATCAAGGAGTCCCATCATCGTACCAGGTGTTCTATTCCACTGACACGATAAATGAGAATTGGTCAATGCTCTTGCAAGTAAAAGCGGATTTGGAGGCTGGAGTTGAAGACAATGTAACAATTACCCTTCCCAAATACGGCCAGTATTTGGTGGCAATAAGAGCCGTTGACTATTACGAAAAGTGGGGGAAAATGTCAAATATTGTGAAGGTGAATATGGTGCCACCACCACGAGAACCAGAACATGGCTACCATTCTGGAAGTAGCGCTGCTGGAGGCGGCGGAAGCACTCTGTCCATTACGAACAATCCACAACCACCCAATGATGATCTCTCAAGGCTTGACTTATTACTTATTGTCATTTGCGGACTGGCCTTTGTGTTCCTGCTTGGAGGACTTATAGTTATTCTATTGTACTGTCGACGAATTGGTACCTCACAAAGAAAGTCGAACAAGAAAAATCCAGGAGACACGAAAATAGCTGCAATTACGGACCCAAAAAGCCCGATCCATTGGTCTGCAAGCGAATTGCTCGGGGAGCATGAGAAACGGCACAGCTTGTATGGCGGAAGTGTGTCACCAAATAATAGTGACAAATCACTCAAACCCGGTCAACCTCCACAACAACATGAAATGCAGTTGTCCTCGCAAAACCAAATTAATCAAAATAGTCATCACAATGGGCTCCCTAATGGCCATCCCCATAATCACCCAATGCATTTGAACATCATACCAGGAGACTATGTCGTTGGCACTAGCACAAGCACCAGAAGTCGTAGTTCCCCTGATTCCTATGATGATCCAGATTCTCCTACACCAATACCTGTTTCCGTGAGACACATGAGCCGACCTGGAGGTGACTACTCTATTTGCGTAGACAGCTCGAGTAACTTGAGTAGTAGACTTAATCATCAGCATCATCATCCACAACACCAAGAGACTGGAACAAACACTCCTTCAACTTCAACTGGCTACGGCCACCCACCTCATCCTTCCCACCTTCCCTCTTATCATCATCCACAGTACCAAATACCACAGAACGGAGGACTTGTTGTAGCTGCCAGTGCCGGTGGCAGTTATTCAGTCAGTAATCCGAATAGATATTCTGCCGCCAATAACCCCTCACCATTACCACCACCTGCAGGCCCAATGCCACCTCCATCCCATTTGATGCATTATGATCCGGAAATTCAAGGGTCGATGAGCTCCGTCAATAGCAAAAAGAGAAATATTACAATGGTGTAATCCATACAGAATTCTGCAAAGAGAACTTTCATATATAGTCGACGACTACCATTTTAAACTTGAGTGCGTGCGTACATGATGAGATTTGCAACCAAAGTAATGTTTAAAAGATTATACAAATATATGAGTTGTACAAGGTCGTTAGTCAGCCTCTGTATTCTCGTTTAAACTTGTCGTGGCGCGTACAAATGTACA
The DNA here is from genome assembly GCA_004115045.4 of Sinella curviseta. Lineage (NCBI taxonomy): Eukaryota > Metazoa > Arthropoda > Collembola > Entomobryomorpha > Entomobryidae > Sinella > Sinella curviseta. The sequence continues at coordinate 42,874,574 of CM023201.3, read as the reverse complement.
TTTAATACTTATTAACTAAATGAAATTTGGAGTCGTATCTAAATGGTGACAGCATAAAATATTTAAACCAATGGACGCACTTTTATTCTCTCATTGTAAAAGTATCCTCATATCTTCGCCAAACGATGACCGCAACAATTACGACTGGAGAACACGAAATTTTCCAAAAAGAAAGTAGCCGAGTTATATAAACATTATTGCTTACTACTTACCCTCCTAATCATCAAGCAGGCAGAAGCATTACTAATTGATTGACAAGATCAAGAAATTAAACACCGTAAATATTTACCGTTTAGGAGCTTCAAGCTTTGAATGAGTTTTGGTTCCTATTACCCCACTAGGAATGAAATCGTAATGTATTTCTGTACAAATGTTTGATAATGTAATTTTCTTCAGAGACAAGATTACTGAGACTTGGGACACTAATAGATCACAAAAAAATGCGTAAATATGGATATTATACATACTTGCGTTACCCATTATTTTATAAGAGAACAGTACGAAATTTTTATTGAAATTTATGATCGTCCTTATGCAAAAAAATCATGTTCATTTCGCACACAACTTCCGTACTTCTTGACAGCTTTCTCTTCGCACTTTGTCGAACGATGATTAACATTCTTTTCAATATTAAGTACTTGCACCAGATCAGCAAATTTTCTATATTTATGATGATTAACGTAGGGATTATAGTCGATGACAAAAGATTACAGATTCATCCATAAGAACTTAAGAACAGTTTATCTCGTATATTATTATTAAAGTGAAAGTATGTGTAATACGTACCTATTCTAAACATTTTGTAAGGACTCGTAAGCCAAATACAAAATAGGTAATATTTAGATAATACTGTGTGTAGAGGATAGTTTCGCAAAATGAATATGACATAATATGATTTCATGTTGTGAACCCTGTTCCTTCGCATAGGATGATCATTTTCATTCAATCAATCAATGCCAGAGTTTTATTTAAAAATCGTTTCCACATCTAGTCAAATCTTAATGCCCACTGCTGCAGAGTGAATACTAATACATAAACAGTTCATGTTTGTATTGTATGTATTTTGAGGAAAACACGGTATGACAATGAATACTGGGTCAAAGTGAAGATGATACAAATACTTAGGTAATTATATAAGTCCATAAGTGTAAAACGCATGTATATTAATATATTTCTAATGCTCCAGATTTTAATACAAAGATGACAAGAATAAAATATAATATTATATAGAATTTTCTTCGATTTCACACGAATTTCCAATTCTTCAATTTGGTGTAGTATACTGGTGATAATTGGTTACGAACAAATTCAAAATGTACGTTTTTAGTTTTTAGAGAGGTGATGCGTACACACTGTAGCATTTTTTGTTCAGTGAAGGTCTTTATTTCTAAAGTTTTAACTTGTGAATAAACAGATAATTTTTAACTTGTGAATAAACAGATAATTTTTAACTTGTGAATAAACAGATAATTTTTAACTTGTGAATAAACAGATAATTTTTAACTTGTGAATAAACAGATAATTTTTAACTTGTGAATAAACAGATAATTTTTAACTTGTCAATAACTAACATTATATAGACAGTATAGGCTTATACTATTGTAAAATAACATTATACTAAACTAATGTAGTAGGTGTGATGACCGTTAACTTACTTCGAAATCGATTTACATATACATACATACTTTTTAATAATTGGCAAGCGGAATTTTTATGACAGCGTTTCGTCGGGCTATTGTGACAAGATCAATTCGATTATCTACGATAGTCATTATAAAAATATGGTAAACTTATGACAGTAGACACTAACCGAGTAGTTTCCCTTTCATGTGTCCAGTTCCCCCAAAGTGTAGTCTACTATAAATGCAGTGTAGATGCATAGAATGCTTGTCATTGTTCACGTCTGAATTAAATGGTTTAAATATATGTGTCCTACAATAAGTTTTACTGTAAATAAAGCCGACCCTTCAATATTCAAATATGGAATCATCACTAATTATTAAGGACTTTTGTATAAAATAATCGTATTGATTTTGTAAGTAGGTATATATTCTAGTTCGTGATATATGTACATACTTAATAGTTTTATGAGTTTTCTAATACACGCGTCTTTTTAACTTCGACCGTTAAAAGAATGGCACTGTCAACTGTTCAGCACCGTGGCACTGTATGTATATATGATTAAAGTAAATATAATTTTATTGTATGTATCTTATATGAATTGTAATTATAGTTTAAAACAAATAGCACCAGATAATTAATAAGATAATTTATTATTAGGTAAACATACTCATAGGTAGATATAAATACTTTGTATTCGACTATACGAAACTTTCACTGCACTAAACTAAACAACAAAACCACCATCATCGATGAATTTGCTACAAAAAATGGTTTTCCTGTTTACAAAGAGTTCTTGATTTTCATTCAGTTATTTACAGATGCTATTTTATATTTTTATTGCTTTTTTACTTTTTCGCAGCTCTGATCTCTTCAATCTATTTTGTAGTTTAAATTGAGATATATTAATTGTACCAAGAGTTTTCAATTTTACAATTATTGTAGCAATTTAGCATAATGACTGCATTTGTTTTATCTGTAAAATAGGTATGGTAAATAACAATGTAAATTGTATACAATACTAAAGATAAGATAATTTTTATGTCTATTCTACTTACTATATATTATCGGGTCGTTTTGAGAATAAGAGTCACGTAAATAAGCCAATTATTATAGTACTTCAAAAATTATTATGTACATCAGTGTTTCCTAAGGATGTCAAAATGTACTAATGTGTAATTCAAAAATGTCTATTTAAAATAAAGTCATATGATTTAATTGTTCGACTAAGTAATGTCTTATTTTTTTCATCTCATCTCCTGTACCATTATTCACTTCAATCATTTTGAAAGTTTAAAAAATGCATACCTATACTCCCCAACGCTGCGTTTGCATTTATTACGATAAGTACTGTATCAAGAAAACAAGCTAAAAGTTTAATTTGACACGCATTTAATGGCAAAACCATTTAAAAATCCCTTTTTCTGGCAAAGAAATCAAGTCTACATTCGCGTTTGGAATTATGGGGTAACGTGAGATTCTCTTACTTTTGAAGAGTGATTGAATTGTCTTCCAGTTGTAGAAAGTAAAATTCAATATTTTACGGATTGGATGGAAGCAAAGTTGAGTTAGGTCAGAAATTTTTTAATTTAAACTCTTTAATAGTTTTTTTCCGAACGTTTTCGTATTATTTTATTCCAAGTTTTTATATTTTATAATGTGGAATGCTAGTAAATCTGCTCCTAATTAGCACACTTATTATTAAAAAATACTTATTTTAACACCAGCACAGCTCATCAAGTATTTAGCTATTATGTAGACAAGCTCATTAGCACAGCGACGCCACGTTGAATCCAGTGGTCGGCTGTTTCCGCTCCTGGTTTTAGTTCAATTGTGACAACGTAGGCAGGGCGGCCTTGTCCACCGGCACGATCAGGATATATGTAGCAAGGAGCATCATACATGACTACAATTGCAAAAAAGGAGACATAAATAAATTAAGAATCATTTCAATCAAAGAAAAGTATAATTTGTATATTATTATGATGTTACTTCTAAGCGGCTTCTTCTTAGATTCAATCGGTTTGAAAAGAATAACTGGCAAGGGATTGACCAGCTGCATAGGAGCACTTTCCACCAAACATCCATTTTTCTTGTCCCAGCTAGCACCTTCCAGATAAAGACCTTGTACGTACACCCCGTCCTTGGGTGGCAACAGAATATTAGCAGCTTCCACCATGCTAACCGAAAATTCCCACACCAGCGTGTCAATGGATATTCCATACTTCCTCGCACTGGTTTGTAGGACTGCTGTAAGGAATCCTGTGGGAAATGTAAATCCGCTTAGCCAGAATTTCACAGGTGGCTTGAGTGTTGTAGCCCACGTGTTCAACTGGTCTATTCTGTGGGATAGGTCTCGACTCCAGCTGCCCAACGGCTTGAGTGATGGATAAGCTTTTAGCCAAACTTTTGGAACACGGGCTTCCAGAATGCATATGAATATTTCCTCCAGCTCGGTGGACATTACAACGAAGCCTTGAATGCCTTTGTCGAGTTCAATGAGTGACCTTTTAATGTTGTCCAGTAGGACGTTGTAACGTGCAATCTGTGAAACGAATTCAAAAAATTAATTAATGTCTCATGATGCCCCATAAATTAAATTGTATTGTTTCTACTTACCTCTTGTAACAAAACAATATTCAACGGCTCATGCAGCTTATCCTTCAACAGTCGTCGGGTCTCTGCCTCATCAATCTTGGCTGGTAATTTGGCCATCACTTCAGCAGCGAGAGCAATGACCTTATCTTCGGGTCGATTTTCACTTTGACTGGACTGTTTCTGTACTTGCAAACTGAGCAAGGTGGAGAAAAGCAAATTAGCCTCGCTAATCTGACTCGCAATGTCGGCATTGGTGTGTTGCCCAAAAGCTTCAGGATGATCAGTATTAGGAAATTTGTTAATCAAGTCCCGGTAATAGTTCAAATCTCCTTCTTTGGGGATGAAGTAGGTGGAAAGAGCGCTCAACTTGTAGAATGGAACGTTAAGGCAGTCGTCACAGAAAAACTGATTTATGTAACTCATTAGCAGACGCCTATCCCAATCGTCTGTCACATGTCCTCCGTACATCACACCGGCAATCAAGTACTTGAGCGCATCCCAAGGCGTTTCGTCATATTCCGCCAAGTAAATTCCTAGGAGCATTTCGCTTACTTCAAAGTCAGAGTCATTGAATGAGTAAATGATATTCCAGCCTAGCTGCTGGAATTTCTTGCGTTCGAGAAGCAAAGAGTGGAAATATGTCAACGCAAAAAGGAGTTTCTTGAACTTATCTGGCTTTGCCAAGCCGTGGAATTTGGTATCAGGCATGTTGTGATAGAGCCGCTTCATGTTGCTTTTAATGCCTTTTGGAGGTTCAGTGGTCATTTTGATGCCAGACTGGAGGATACTCAGAGGAAAGTCGGGATGTGGGCTTGAGCTGAGCCAGAGGCGAAAGTCTTTATGAGGAATTTGCTCCATTGTTGTTTCGATCAGTTTGTCCAGCTGAGGCATCCAACTCAGTGAAAGATGGCAGTTGGCGAGGAAGACCCAGTGACCGTTTTTGCTTCCTTCTTCTATCATTCTGGTAGCCATTGGAGCTTGACCTTGTCCTAAACTCAGGGAAAAGAAGCGATGTGACATTTTCATGGTTTCCGCCAGTGAAAACAGACCTGCAGCCGGATCAGCACCAGCACTCAGGACAAATATGAGTGGGGTCATCGCGGAGGATTCCATGAGCACTTGACCCATGTCCAAAACAGGAGGCTCAGTAAACTTTTGGCCTAGGTTGTTGCTGACAAATGCTGTGGCTTTGAAAGAAACTCGGTCTGGGCGCAAGGAACGAATGATGACCAGTTTCTGGAACTCATTCAGCTTATAGTCCCATTCGCCAGGTAAAAGTGATTTTTCAGGTTCAGTGTGGGTGTACCAGTTATACCATTCAGTGGTTAGCTGTTCAAAACTCATCACAATTCCATGAAAATGATGCAACTTGTCCAGCTCGGTGATGTTATCCCACGCCGTATCAGAAAGCCATTCTGGAATAGAAACCAAAAAACGCTCAAATCTTTTAAACTCATTCCTCATTTTTTTATTCAATACTCTCAATTTGCCCCAACATATGAATAAACTTACGAGAGCACGGATTATCCATCTGCTCGCTTCTGTCCAAAATCACTCCACCTTTTAAGAAAAACTGATACTCTTCCATGTTGAGTTTCTTGGCCTCCTCCATGATTTTGGCGTTCATGTGGAAGGAGAAGAGAAGTTTATGTTTCTCAAAAAGTCCCCGACAAATGTTTCGATAGACAGCAAATGTATGAAACTCGTTCAATGCCTCTATTCTCTGGTCCAAGGTGGCCGCCTTGGGACTGTGCTCAATACTCCATGTAAATAGGTTAATGTACGCGTCCAGGGAGAACTGGTACATGGGATCTATTCTGGACATGTCATTCAGTACAAAGAAGAGGATGGAAGCCCGCACAGCACTAGAGCGATACTGTTCACGACTCGCGTCGATTTCTATCTCCGTTGTTTGTGAAACAGCCAGTTGTTTGGTGACAGCATCTGAAGTCTCCTTTGATGTCTTCAGGGTAATTGCGAGGTCCTCGTCCTCCAAAATGGAACCTTTGGATTCGCTCAGCAGTCGCAATATGAGATCCTCCAACTCCTCCAACTTTTTCTTGCCCGCTGCAATGTTTACCACCAAATTATCCTTCATTTCCTCCAACTGAGGTTTCTCCTTCCGGACCACAATACCCAACAGTTGGCTTTCCAGTCCTTGCTCCTTCACCATAAAGTTGACAATGCATGCTCGACTCGCAATTTCAGGTACGTAGTGGGGATTCATTAGTTTTGTGGTAATGTAGAATCTGAACTGCGGGTTGTATTCTATCTCCTTATCTCCAAGTTTCATCACATATCTTTCTCCCTGTTTCATATACGTTCTGGATAAAACTGGAGACAGCGTGTGGTCCAAATCTTGACCAACGTCCTTCATCAGCACCGGAGTCCCAACGGCCATGCACTCTTCTAAAACCTGAAGGTAGTCCGACTGTCTGAGGTCAATAACTCTTAAACCGTTATCCCCCTCCATATTCTTCACCCATTTCAGAGCCTGACACTGGGGGTCAACCATCAACGGCGTTCTTCTTCCTCTCGTGACAATCACTCCGTTTTCCGTACAAAACGTATCCCGAGGCAGACCTTGAATGTTCCACATTCTCACTTGGGTGGGATTAGCTAGATAATCGCAAAATTCGTATTCAGGATCACATGGAATCTGAAGCTCTCTCACTTGATGCATCCAGGATTTAGTCATGGCAGTCCGGTAATCACTGGTGAATGGACCAATGTAGGAAACAGTAGCAGAGGCCAAAAGACAATCCCCCACTACATAGCTAAGCTTCTCCTCTAATGACTTGATCGTCCCCTCCCACCGGACTCTCTCCCCAGCCAAGTTCTCTACCAGCATAGCTGCCCTGTCAAGATTCCTCCGAAAAACCTCCGCCTTACGTTCCAACTCCTCTTTCAATTGCATCTTCTCAGCGTACGTTTTCTGGAGCTCGGCAAGCTTCTCCATAAGCAGTCGAATTTTCTCTTCCTGTGCTGCCAAAATGCGCTGTTTCTCTGCGAGAATTGCCTCGGCTTCCATTAGTTTAGCCTTTTTCGGGGCCACCTGAGCATTATAAATTTTCCCGTACAGTTCCATGGCCCGTACCCAAATACACAGCGTCTTGGCGGCAAAGCTGACTTTTCCCACGATATCCGGGATAAAATCTTTGTACTGAATGTACTTGCCCAGTTTAGCCAGCGTCTTTGGACTAATATTATCCTTATCGAATTCTTGAAGTTCCTTCAAAAAGTCAGCATTACCCAACTGTTTCTTTGCCTCTGCCCAAGTGGGTTCCACATTTTTCAGCACCATCACCGCCTCCATCACTTTTGCGACGAGCAGTGGCGGTTGGCTGTAACTTTTCACTTCGCTCAAATCCTTCTTGTTTAAACTTTGCAGGGCCTTGTTTGCCTCATCCAAAGCAGGTAGTGCATCCGCCAACTCGGCATATGCCACTCGGGCCATTTCCTGGCATTCCTTTTCTTCAATGGCCACTTGCTCTTTTCGTCTGCTCACAATTTCTGCCTGCGTATCCGTTTCTGCCTTTTGCTTGGTGATCTCCTCCAGCACCTTGTCGCATTCTTCTTGATACTCCAAAACTCTCATTTGAGCACTCTCCATTTCCAGCGTCATGTCCTGGACTTTTATTCGGGTTTCAATAATTTTGGCCATTCCTCCTCGTAGCCGACCTGCGCTGTCTCCAAAATACTTCCTCTTTTCTGCCAAAAGCTGTTTGTATCCTGCGACCAACTCGAGGAAGTTTATAGGAGTCACGTAATTATGTCGCTTCATCTCCTCCAGCATTATTCGACAGTAGTCCGTGACGGAAAAGTGAACTGTGGCAAATGTGGTCGCACACTTGTCACGCATTTCTTCCTGGAGCACGGTAGACCTGTCGTCCAAGTTGACATCTGAGAGCCAGCGATGAGCGACTTCCAGAAGGGCGTCTTTCGGCCAGCGCTCAAACCAATCGATGGTGGTACCATTGACGAGACTGGGGTACTGGCGAACTCGGTGTCGGAAGGCGTCGCCAATGGGTGACATGCAGAGCACCAGATGAAGATTAATTTGAACCCGGTTTATCAAAAATTTGAAGATGGACTCGTTCGTCTCCTGGTAGCCGGCACGAAGGGCAGCTTTCATCACAGTGCTTTTTATATCTTCAAATTCGTCCGGTTTGTAGAGATTGGGAACCTCACCGGAACTCAGCACATTGTTCAAATCTTCCAGGAATGCTTCATCGACAATTTGAGTGTCGTTCATTACAAAACAGCAAGTTTTGTTATCCGCTCCAGTTCGTCTGTATACTTTCTTCAAATCTTCCCTGAAGTCTGCCTTTTTGTACCGCTTGTTCACCTCAATTTCAAATACAGAATAGCCACAAATTGAGGCTGAGAGGCGACTCAAACTCTGTCGACCGTGACCACCAATGCCGACAATGAGCATGGATCCTTTGGGCTGGGATATTACTCGGGAGATGCGCGAAAGGTGTTCCAAAGCTTCACGGAAGAGGACGAGGTTCATAGGCACGCAACCAGGGGAATTGTTGTATGCGGGGAGAGCAACTTCTTCCATGTAGTGGCGAAGTGCCTTGACGTCCTTGATGTCGTCGTAGATCCCCTGATCGTTGAGAAAATCGCCGAAAATTGGCATGAGGCGGTTGGGGCATACGCTCTGCATGGTTTGGTCGAGATGAGTACCCAATTTCTCCGACAGGCAATTAACAAACCATTCACGATCACTGTAAAAAATAGGACAATATAATATGGTAAACCCCATCTTGATCGTTAGTAGTTGATCGAACCCCCAAGAATTAAGTAAGGCAATTAATTGCGATAAAATATAACACAAAATGTGAATAAGGGAAGAGAAGAAAAACGTTTTCGGATTCTGATGCGCCATTGTAACGTAACAGACAGACTATGTATGTATAATATATATTTTTCCTTCGCTGAGATTTTTAACTGTAAGCTTTAACAAACTTCATTCATTCAAACACCAATACAATACTTTGGTAAATGCATACAAATTCCAGTAGTACATTCACAAGATACCGCTTTAAAACATGTCTGTTAGGTTATCATACCCGCAAGGAAACGTTAAAATGGCTAACAATAATAAGTAATGATAAGATTACAAATACGACAAAAACCTATATGATCGGCCGTTACTGTGACAACGTCATCCATACAAACATTTTTTAACTAATTAAGCCACAGAATTTACTTTGTTGCTACCCCCAAGAAGCGTATCCAAGCTTTTTTCCATTGACCTCTAGGGGGCGGTGATGATTATCGCATCATTTTCATTGAACATTGAAGACGATTTGACGAGGGAGGAGATGGTTATAATTTTTTCGTTACTGAAGAGAACAGGGCGGGGGGGGGGGTATGATGACGATAGTATCATCTTTTATTGAAGAGGATTTGAGGGAGGAGGCAGTGGGATTATCATTCTTATTTAAAATTAAATGGAGGAGAGGAAGTGGTGGTAGTTATCATTATACTCAAGCTATATATAAATGCTATAAATGGAGGGAAGGGGGTGGTGGTGGTGGTTGTCCATTTTCATTCATCATTTATATGTTAAAAATAAATTGATCTGTGTATATAATTTAAGACTAAGTGTGCAGACTGATTGAGTAAAAAATTACGCCTTGTCATAAAGTGCTAAATTGAACCATCAACCAGAAAACGTTTTCCCATCTCTTACTACATTTCACTTGGTACTTACTTATCGTCAACCAAACGGTCATTGAAGACCCTGCTGCACTCGTGGAACCAAAGCTTGCTAAAGTTTATTTTCGTATCGTGAACCTTCTTGTTGGCTCGAAGGAGCCCCTGGTACACCCTCGAGATGTCTCGAAGATTGAAAAGATAATGGATTTTTGACGGAGTGGGTAACATCTTGGCAGAGACGGCGTTATACACATCAATGGTGGCCAATGTCACTGCCTCCGATATGACTTTCACTTCTTGGTCAAAGTCAACAAGATTTTGGTTGAGCATAGTCATAAAGATTCGTTTGATCTGAGGCTCCTCAGGGAAGGTCATGTTGATAAGGCAGAAGACACTTTGGAGACGAGGAGAGATTTCCGTACGACCCCCACCAGGTGGACCCATTGCTCCCACCAGAAACATATTCTGGCAATAAGATTTTTACAAATTCAACATGAAATCAAACTGACGATTGGCATTGCATAATATGGCAAATTAAATATTCATAGCGAGTTATTTATGCCGTACCGTTATAAACTTTGCAGTTTGAGTCGTTCTGTCGTACCAAAACCGATAATCACACCACTGTCTAATTAGCTCCAATGGTGGCTGCGAGCCTACACACAAATAATATGCATTTAATTTTTCCCCATCTATTGTTCGTAAATATGCTTTTAATTCAATGTTTTACCATAAATGTCTTTCGCAGGCATATTCAAATCATCACAAAATGTCAACAAGAACTTTCCTCTCGGAGGAGCAAAAACTCCCTTGGCACGACGTTCCAAACGGCTCTCGATAAAATTCTGAATGTTTGCCGAAGTAGTCTGTAATGAAAACAGAGTTAAAGTTAATGGATAATAAATTCGAAGATTTTTTATGCGCCAAAGTAAAAAAAACTAGATCTGAATTTAGTGATTACCTGACTGGAAATGTTGATGGTGAGCACAGAATATTTTTCTTGTGGAAGCGACGTGAGTACACTTTGCACCACAGACGTTTTCCCTGTTCCAACTTTCCCCACCATCAAAACAGGGAAAGAGTTTTTGAGGAGGTTCTCCAGTAGGAAATTGTAGCGAATTGTGTCAACGGTAGGCACGATGATTTTGAAGAATGGTAATCTGGAATATTTGTGTGCAAAAGTTAGCTAACTAATTTATACATGTACATATTTCATACATATTTATATTATTTTCGTATCGCCTTACTCTGTATCATATTTCCATTGAGAGCTGAGTAGGGTATTCCAATGAATCAAATTCCGCTGCAGTGGATCAACAAAATAGTCATAGATGGTGTCCTTGGCTGGAAAGATTGGGTCCAATTCTCGCAAAAACCCGTCAAATTTTTTCCTCCCTTCCTCGTCTGTGGTGGCACAAACACTCCAGATCAAACTGAACACGAAATAGTATCTGACCATAATGTCGAAAGTGTTATCATCCTTAGGGTTGACCCCATTCTCCTTCGTAGCTAGAGAGTCCATCAGTCTCGTGAGGGACGTGACCACATTCAGCTCAGTAGTTGGAATCAGTTCTTTGCAAACTGCAGCTTTAAACTTGAGCGTCACGTCCAAGAAAAAGTCAATATTTTTCCTGTATTCGTCCGCAACCTTTTTCTTCCTCTGTCTTCCCAGCCATGTCTCAATGTACGGTTTCCACCCCAAATCCCGGAAGTCTGTGTACACCATCCCGCATCTGCTCACTGTTGCAGGACTGGCCTGAGTAAGGTTATCAACCTCAAACAAGAGCGACACCTGCTCAGGCATCGATATTCTTTCCGAGTTGATCAGCGTCAAGATTTTGTTGTCGTCCATCACGGAATTCATATTTTCAATCCATACCTAAGACAAATAAATTATGCTCTCGTTACACAAACCTGCAAAAATTCATCAATTTTAGCATGCATGAGCGTAAAATTACACTTACCGCATCAACTGGTCCATCAAAAAGTATCCACTTTTGGTCAGGTTTTTCATCATTACATGTAATGCGCATGATTGAGCTGATAACTCCGTCACTCCATTCGCCAGTACCCAAGTCAAATTCGCCATATAACTCAGCCTGACTCAAAGCCTTGGGATTTATCACGAATTCTTTCGCTCGGACGTAACCCGCCTCGCCCATTTCTGTCAAGGTGGTCAACGAATCCCGGAGGCATTTCCACGTGACACTTTTTCCACTTCCAGTTCGACCCACAAGCATAGTGGAATGTCTGCTATTTTTCGTTTCATAAACTTCTAAACATTTTAGGATCGCTTTATCTGTCGCTTGCCAGCCCGCCTTGGTAAGTTCATTTTGAATGGTAGTGAGGAGGACTCCATAGTCGAATTTTGGGGGTTCGTCATTCGGGAAGAGATCTTTTATGACGCCATTGAATAGTGGGACATCGTCTGATGTCAAACGTGGAATGTTCATATCTCGCATGGCAAGAATGATAACCTCTGGATCCGTCATGTGTTTGGACACTCGACGCTTCTGTCCTGCGTACCGGAGTAACGCAACCATGCTCCTGAGTCCAAAGTCGTAGTGGTCTTGCTTACTCAATTGCTGTTTTGAAAGGGAATATAGCGTGTCCACCTTCCTGGCTAGAGTACGCGTATCATCAAAACCTTCGCCAAAAAGCACAATTTCGGCAATGAGACTGGTATCAGGAACGATCATGGAAATGGGGCGGAACATGGCTTTCAGATTGTCTGGGAGTTCTGTACGACCAGCGTAGCCGGGATTCTGAAAAAGGGTTCACAATTGAATTACACTGTAAAATGTAAAACCCTTGTCGCATCTTATTTCAATATGATCATTGATCATTTCCATTGCTCACCATTGTGATAAATATTCCACAAGACCAGATCAATTGAATGTCGTATCCTTCAAAGAGGAATCTTCTCACGTTTTGACTTTTCGCTTGCAAGATGCACATGATTTGCTGGGCTACTACAGACAGCACTTCAATATTGATTCGATTAAATTCGTCGAAACAGCCCTGAAAGTAAACAGAATAGAAGTGGAACACAATTATACATATTTCCCATAAATAAAATTATATTTGCTGAATGAATTGAATTGAGTCCTAACCCAAGCTCCTGTTTGTGCCAATCCAGAAAACATTTTACCCATGCTCTTGTAGTCAAGCCCTTCTGAACAGTTCACCACAATGACAAACATTCCAAGATTTTTCCCCAGATCCTTCGTCGTTTCCGTTTTACCTGTTCCTGCTGGCCCCTTTGGACTACCTCCACGATGAAGAAACATGGCTGTGGTGAGGGTCACGTAGCATCGATCAGTCAGTGGGGTTACCACCAAACGACCAGAGTTTCCAAGATATTCATATCCATAATTAAAGAATGTATTTGTTTGCCTAACGATGCAATCATTTTCCTCCTTGTCCCAGTATAACCGCAGTTGCTGCAGCCAATCAAAGCCGTTCAAATCACTGCAACCGGACTTGTACAAGTTATCTGTCACATCCCTTGAGTGAATTTCCACTGTCACCATTGCCGTTACTTTGAGGCGCTGAATTTTTGTCAAATTGCCCCGAATGGCCATGCTAAACTTGGTCAGAATTTTGTTCAACTTCTTTCTGACTTTCTTCAAAGGATTCTTCGGGATTCGGGGATCACCAGCAGCAAATAGAGCTCTTGTTACGGCCACAGTCCATTGAATTTGAGCAGAGGTGATTCCAGGCTGTCCAGGCCATTCCATGATCCACTTGTCTCGCCTGTTCAAATTTTTTCGAAGGTCCTCTCTCGTCTTCTTGAGTTGCACTTTCAGGCAAGCCTTCATGCTATTTTCAACGTCACGAAGCCAGTGCTCGACAGGACCATCAATTTGGAATGTTTTGAGGAACTCAACGTACTCACCATCCCCGCTTATCATTCCATGTACATCTTGTCTGGAGGCATAAGGTGCCTTACTCAATTTTATCTTGTGAATGTTGTCAAATAGCTTTTTCAAATGAGGCTGCACCATTTCCGGATTGCGACTGCTCCCCAAAATTTCCAACAGGTCATCATTTGAAATAAAGTAGAATCTTGGAAATGCCTGTCTTTTTGCCTCCAAGAAGATTTCCAAGCTCTTCAAAATCAGTTCAAGTCGATCGCTCAGCTCCTTCAGTACAGGAATGAGCCCTTCCCTGTGCGTGGCCAATATGACTTGCTGATCTTCGTGCATCTTCTCTGTGATATTTCTCCACACTTGGTTTATCGTGTCAAATTCCTTGCTCTCCTTGGGCAACTGCTTACGAATATCCTCGCCCATGAAAATGTTTTCCAAGTACATCCACTGTCTTTGTACGTTCAGGAATATGTCAAACACGTCATTTATCACAGAAAGAGTCTTTTCCCAGTAGGTAATCTCCTGTTCAAACGGTTTTGCAAACCGACTTCCTTTCATGGCACTAATTGAGACATTGTTATCTTCCAAATTCTGCATCATGTCTTGGTTCACCTTGAGTCTGTAATGACCTTTGTCCTTGTACGGTACCATTTCCAATTTTTCTACCGTCCAGTATTCTCGTATTGCTATTACCGTCTTCTCAATTAACAGCTCTTTCTGAGCAGTTGAAGCAATTTCTGCAATTTCATCCGCATACTTTTCCATTCCATACGACACAATTCGGTCAAAAGTAAACTTGGGATCATTTGGATCAAATCGAGCGCCAATTGTTTCGAAAATTTGATTCCAGTGACGCTCCCTCAACGCAGGCGTTTTAATTTCATGAATGACGGGAATACTCTTTTTGAACACTTCAACTCGGGCCTTGGTGAAGTCAATAATTGGCCAATTCTTCTTCTCAAAAGTTTGTTGTAACTTGATGAATTTTTTGATCATGATGCCTGCAACATCCTCCATGTCTCCCGTTTGCATGCTTTTGAACGGCACCACTTTGTACTCATTCCAGTATCCATCCCATTCCGCCACCACTTGCCAAACGCTTTCAATTTTTTCCAGGTCTCCCTCGAAATTCCTCAGTTCCTGACTTGGAGCCATTTCAATCTCAAATATCGCCAAGCTACTGAGCAAGTCGGTTTGATCCTTATTCAACTGATCCATTCGTTTTCTCAGACTGTTCAATTGGTCCACTGCCTGGACACTCGTGACTTGTCCTGTGTAAGGGCCCCGTTTGTCCAAATCTTGACACAATTCCCACACTTTCATCTTGAAATTTTCAGCCATCGCCATAAACAATTTGCGCAGCTTTTCTTTGGCCTGTTTCAACATGTATTCAATGTCCTTGAGGCTCTGATGGTAACGGTGCCATTCCTGTTGGAAAATGCTGTACCGCCTTCTGGTCAAGTCACTCATCGCGTAATTGTACTTACCCAAAATAGCAAATTGTTCATGCATTCGGGGAAAGTCGTTTGCAAGTCTTGGTGCGTCCATTTGAATATTTCTGAACAGATTGTATGCGTTAATTAAATCGGGAAGTGTTGTGGGCTCCTTCTTGAATGGCTTCTTGTTATCTTCAATGTACTGGTATACAGAGTGCAACTTTTCTGCCGCTTTCTCGTACAAATTAGTCAAAATCCTGTGTTGCCAGTCGTGGCAGTGTCCAATCACAATCTCCTTTAAATCGCCACAGTCAATAATGGCTATGCCCACTCCCACCGTGCTTTCAAAACCTTGTACAGCGTCTGCCACCTCCCAGTACCTCCCAATGTCATTGTCATAAGCCTTGACTGAGGGTGCGTTATCTTCGTAGTGGGACATAAATAAATCCTTGTCTGTCTCCCATACTTCTCGGAATTGTGTCCAACTCTGCAAATACTTCTCCACCTCCACCAGCGTGTTCTTCATTCCGTTTGCAATGTGCTCCTGCTTGTTTCTCGCCAGTTCATTCCTTGCCATAACCTGGCTAAAAGAGAGCACTCGAGTACTTGGGTCATTCAGAAACTGGACAACTCTCGGGAAGGGCTGAATTGTTGTACAAATTCTCCGGAAAATTCCACAAATCATATCTTCCAGCTCGGGCACGGTTGGAATGAAACTCAGTTGACTCTTCTGATTCAGCGTGGCAATGAGCCGGAATATTGGTGGGGGAGGTCCTCGGACATCTCCATGCACCACTCTCACCAGTATTTCCAAAGAACGTTGGATGTTTAGGCAGAATGCTTCCTCCACCACTTCGTCGATTTTCTTGAGGTATTTTATCCATTGTGTTTTCACCTCGCTCCCGTCGCCGCGGAACATTTCAAAGACGGAACGCAGGATCACTGTAATATTTTTGTATTCATGGGCAATCTTCAAGATGGTTCTGACCCTATGCTGTTCCTGATACTCGTTGAACTCTGACCTTTCGTACAGTCTCTTTTGATCCACCTTGATCATCAGAATGTTACTGATTCTCGTTGCCAGCTTGCCAATTTTCACGTTTGCATTTTTATAATTGGCCGTGAATCCTTGGACTTTTGTTGCCGCCAGACGACAATCATTAATGTAGCTATCGCTAACATTTGAAGCCCAGGTGAGACGCGTTAAACCGGGATACACCTTCCTTCCCAACAACTTGATCCTCTCCTTGAACAAGCTCCGCTCCTCAAAACTGAGAGCGCCAATGATTCGGTTGTAGTCTTTTACCACAAGCAAAACCGTTTCCCGTAAATTGTGCAGTTTTTCTCGTTGATTGTAAACGTACTGCAGAACTGGAGGCACGTCCCGACCCCACCTGGACCACATCTCGGCTTCTACAATGTGTCGATAGAGAACCTTGTCAAAGTTCACTTCGATCATGCCTGCTTTGAACGTACTCCGTATCATCAGAGGAATGTCCAGCCGAGGACTGTGATCTTTATTTCCAACCGTTTTCAGCCATTCTCTGTATGTCTTGCTGGAATGCTCCAGAAGCTGCGCCTTGACCACCCGGAGTTGTTCCTTGACATCGTCCCCGTATCCGCACTCTGGAAGCCACCAAGCTTTCTCTAACAACTGCATCTGGTGATCCAGCCTCTGGTACAGGAAGTTTGACCACGCAGAGCGACCAGAGTACTGTGGGTATTGGAGAGGCAGGGGGAGCATTTTGTTCAAATGCAGATTCTTCACACGAACCGTGTCGTCCTCCACAACCTTAAACAGCTTCATTATTAGCTGGTCATAGGTCCTTCTAATGATATCTCTGCCATAGTAAACGTAGAATGTTTCCAGTATTTGAATTCCTTGTTCCAGAGTGCTGACCGTGTCGAACGTGGTGTTGAGCACATTTTGAATCAGCATTTCAATATCACGGTTCGAGTTTCTAAAGTTGTTCATCGCGTCATTCCATACGGTGCTTTTGATGTCGAAAATTTGATCCTGGGACTGGTATAGTTCTCGCAATTGCCTATCCATCATCCTCATAGTTTCTTTCATAATGCGTGTTATTTCAGGTCCTTTGAGGCCCGGATAAAGAGGCAGGGGCTCCTGATATCCTTCAACACGTCGAGCGTAAAGGCGTTGACAGGTACAAACTTCCTGCAGGTCGATAAGTCTTTTGAGGAAGCCGTCAGCAATCGCAAAGATATGTTCGTATTCCAGAAGCCAGGTCAAATGGCTATTCATGTGATGCATTTTCTGAGCCTCGAAGTACTTTTCTTTCCAAAGAGTAACGCAATCCATGCACCGTTTAATTGACGCATCACTTGTGTCAATGAAGCCGTTGAAGACCAAGGATATGTCGATTTCGTTAATACAATGGCGAACAATTTCATTAGAAATTTTTCGGAGGAGGGAATTGAGTCTCTGTCTCGTGTTATAATAGGGAGAATTGAGCCAAATGACACGCACAAGCCACAGTAAATTCTGAATGAGCGATGGGATTTCCGCGACATTACTGTCGCGGAGAGTTGTGCAAGGATCCGTCAGGATTTCCAGATAGTGCAAATTGGAAATCGCCTCGCCAGAAGCTTGAAGAATTTCTGACGTGACCGCATTAAAATTTGCTACAAACGGGGACTTCATAATGGTCATAATTTCTTTCACCGTTCGCACTGGGGCACTCTGAACTTGCGCAGTGAGTCCAGCAAGATCCTGACCTGTTTTGGACAAAAGATTAGTAATATTTAATTCGTTAATTTTAATCAGATTGATATTTTGTTTGTAGTGCATGTAAAAACGCATGTGTGTATGTATGTACTTCGTGCTCTCCAAAATGCAATTTCATCCAAGGGACCTGACCAATCGTCAGGATCTTCAAAACTTTGTGTGCTCACCACCTCCTTAATTTGACGAATCCAATGGATCATCGCGTCTATGAAAAGCATACAAGTTCTCATTATATATTATTTGCTTGCAAATCTCCATCAAATCAGTAATTATCATCAACAAAGACTATTTGCGTACTTTCCAATCTGGCACAGAGTTCCTTGTCCTTTGAAGCCTTATCAATGGGCATACCCATCGCTTCGGTGGGAACGTACAAAACAGTTTGGCATTGAAGTCGATGATGAGTCTCAGTCATGGCACTCATTAGGCTGGTCAATCCCGCAAAAAAGTCATTTTGTATGCCTAGTGAATAATTGAAAGTTAGAATGTGATTTCAAGTCACTGGAAGAAAAATAGCTACTGCATGTACGAAACCTACTTTCTGGAAGAACTCCAGGCATTTGGAACATTGGCGCATATACATAAGTTAGAAGAGAATGCAGGGAAGTTATGTGACCACCGGGAACGTTCCCAAACATAACGTTCTCAAAAAAGTTGTCTTTATCCAGCGGTATTTGCTTCAACTTGACAAAATAGAACAAGTCTACAGAGCTATTTGGAACCACGTCATTGAGGACAATCAGACTTAATCCATCCGTCCCTCTGCTTAAGCTCATCCTTGCCCATCCCTTCGAGTTTCGGAAATTCCTGGCATCCTTGGACTTTGGATGCTTCTCTTTACCACCTCCAGTACCACTCGCGGTTTGACTCAAGTTGGAAGATATCGAAGTTGCAGACTTTGCTCCTGTTGAGGACGCCACGCCCTTGCTTTTCTTTTGGTCGTCAACAGCGTCATAAACATCATCCTCATCCAAACCGGAGTCTGCAAACAAAAGTTTCTTCTCCTCCTTTTTAATTTCCTCTCGGTGAAAGAAGCAGGTAATAACCTCCACCTCGGGACGACGAATGAACTGGTACAGTGGAGCGAGTGTGTAGGTTGTCCAACGAATGTCATCAGCGGGGACAATGGTAATGAGGTCCTTCATTTTGCTTACAAGGCGGTCCTCCCTCCGTCGCTTTTTCTCGCGTTCTCTCTTACGAATGTAGTCGTCAATATCCTGCTGGGTGTACTTGGGACCAGTGTCAACCACCTGGACAGGTTCTTCAGCTTGCTTTTTCTTCTTCTTCTTCCCTTTTTTACCTTTCTTCCCCTTGGAACCCTTTTTGCCTTTCTTTCCTTTCCCCTTCTTCCCCTTTTTCCCTTCTTCAGTGCTCGTAGGAGCATTTGGGTCGGAGCCCAGCAGATCAGCCAACGCAGATTTCGGTTCCCCACCGGATGTGATCGTGGGTGCAGTGGTACTTTCACCGGTTACACCCTCAGAGGTGGTCGGTGGTTCACTATCGCCGGTGGTAGTGGTTGCAGGAGGGGGAGGTACAGTGGTTCCGCCACCCGAACCCTTCTTCCCTTTCGATTTTACCATCTTCAATGACGATTACTTGATTGGGTGACTAGTTTTGTCCAAGTCTACCTAATTAGAGTCAGTTTTAGCACTAATTCAATGATTATTTAAAAGGTTGCACGTTTAATCACTTTATCCGTTCGGTTGTCAGATCAGTAACATCAGAATTGCGTTTCGTAGTTCGTGAGGTTACTTCATTTTTGGAAAATGAAGTTCGGCACCTTTGGTTTTATGGATACCTTCGTCACGTGAAGAAACCATAGCAAATGGACGGGGGAAGCTTCCATAGTGCTTCCACTGATTTGCGGGGGTGGGGTCCCCGAGGAGGCACGGTGGATCGAGATGGAAATGATGTACCAAAAGAATATGCAACTGAGAACCAATAAACATTAAGGGAAATGGTAAGACCATGTTTATATCATACTCATTTGGCCTCTTTTCATTTTATTCCATTTTTATCGCAATTGTTAGTTAGTAGTAGTAGTGGTCGACAATTTTGTCAACCACGGGTGGGTAAATTAAGATGGGTTATTTATATGCAGTTGTAATTCGTAATCTCAGCGTGCCCCATAGACTAGTTCTGACGTTCAGTATTACAAAACCTGCTGGACATTTAATAAGAAACTTCGTATTAGAGTAAGAGTGAGAATGTCACTGCTGGATTTGGACGCGTCAATTTATGGCGTCAACCACATTTCAACATAGGTAATGCATCTTCAGCTCGAATTTGAACGGTCATGCACTGTGAGTGTGAGTCGCTTGTGCCGGCACAAAGTGCAGAAGTGCCAGTCAGCGCCATCAAACAACGTATGGAGTGTTTACAAATGTCACAGAGCTTCAGGCTCAGGAATTCAAGCGTCATATGCTAGATGGCTCATCGATAGAAAATTTATTGGCTGCGTTTTGAAATATCTCCTCTGAAAGTTGTAAAATGTGCACAGGGGATTTGATTTGATTATAACTTGAATGCATTAGCACTAGCAAAAACTGTGGACTAAACTGAATTCAAACTTGATAAAATAATTTTTCAAATATGCATTTTATTGAATTTGTCATTTTCCCAATATGTTTTCTACTGGGTTTTATTTCAGTCATTTTCAGAATTTCATTTCAGTCATTTTCAGAATTTCATTTCAGTCATTTTCAGAATTTTATTTCAGTCATTTTCAGAATTTCATTTCAGTATTCAGAACTAATTAATTTGAAACTATATTTTTTAGTCTTTGCTGTAGTTGTAAATCTGATATAATTCAATCACAGTTACCCAAATACTTTTGCTAAGTAAAATCATATTATCACAGCTACAGACTAATTGTAAGTGCAAATCACGCATTTAAATTTACAGTGTTAAAAATGCACATGTGAATTTTTTTCCCGAAAATGGCAAATTATAAATTCAATTTAAACATTTTATAATTGTCGCATCGTAAGCGGCTTATTATATGCATCTTTTTTAGTATAAAAGATGCATATAAATGACATCACAAAACGTGTAATTATGCAAACGGCTAATAAAAACACGAATAATTGCGTGTCAACCACAAAAAAAATTGCAATGTTCTTGAATGTTCTTGTATGAAACTACATAGTACATATCTAACTACATAGTATGAAAAACAAAGACTAAAAACGAACAATTCATCATTCATCAAAGCATAACTAAACAACAAAGAACGGCGTACCTATGTTCTATGCATTATGTGAGTCACTAAATAATCTTTGAACTTGGGCTAGCTTTATGTGACTCACACCACTCACAACGCAACACTGCGCACTGCAACTGCAACTTCTTCGTCATCATTCATTATCACTACTATTACTATTATCATCTCACTCAATCAAAGCCAGAGACCATAGATGCAATATGAAATCATAAAAAAGTACCATACTAGTTGAAAATAATTACATTTACGGCACATGGCGGCACACCACTAACAAAACATTCTTGCCTTCGTATTTTTCATTCCGCATCCGTCCATATACATGCCGTGCTCGTGTTGTGCATTGTGCTGCATTGTGGCATACTAGTAAGTTTCATAAATAATCATAAAAAGCATAAAATAAAATTGCAGACTGCTACAGCTAAAAAGCGAAAACAAATCATACTTCAGCGCTCTCTCTGTTTCTCGGTCATGACATGTCAAGTCCACCTGCCAAAAAAATGTCACCTAATCCCAACTCCTCTCCTTCAACCTAATAAACTGCAACAACGCAAATTGTCATTTGCAAAGTCGCAAAACCACAAAAAGGAGCCATGCAATGCATGATGCACATCTTCTTGAGACCGGCAAATATTTCAGCGTCTACGGTACGCTGGTTTTTTTCATAAAACTAATTCGCTGCTAGGCTATGCAGAGCAGAGTGAGTGGAAGAAATGAAGAGCCGAGAAGAACTCAGAAAAAAGTGTCGGTCAGTTTTTTATGTAGACACATGTACACGTACACTACTACTTTTAGTTGTACTCCTGAACTGACTGTGTCGTAGTAGTAAGTCGCGTAGTGTAACGTAACGCTATTTACCTAACAGAGAGTGCAAGATACACTTACTACACTACGTACTTCTTCTTGCTCATGTATAGCATTGCCATTTAACCCTTTTTCGTTCTATTTTGTTTAGTTTAGTTAGTGCATTTTTTTGAGCGGATAAGAAGAGTGTGAAACGGTGGTGGTGGTGGTGTGAAGTATACGTAATAACGTACACTGAACTTATACGTAGCAAAATATGTTAAAAAATAGTTAACTGTGGAAGAGCACATAGGGCAGGATAGAGGCTCTCGTTCTTGCATGGTCATGCTAGATAAATAAACTTACGTGGACATAGTTTTCCTCTCATACTCTCATTCATCTCGTATTCCGTCGTCGTCGACAAACCCTTTATTTCACACATACCCTTTTCTACACACGATACGATTCAATCTTCGTAGTAAATATTTTCACACTAAAAATTTCGCCTGTTCAACTTTTTTTTTCTCTTCTGCTGTACCACCACACACCACTTCCTATTTATTAGAATATTATTGTTGTCGTCGTCCTTCATTCTATTTAGTGTGTGTATTTACCGTTGTAGTAAGCTGGGTTTTTAAAATTATTATTGTCCAGCAGCAGCAATTATTAGTGAAAAATGAATAGCCAGGCATTTACAAGAAATATATAAGTTTTAGTTTGTAAGTTGGTGTTTTCGCACTACGTGTTATTAGAGAGCATTTGACCCGGGTTTCTTTAGGCAGTGTTTTTTATGACATCTGAAGAAACTGCGACGGTTTTGGTGACGTTTTGTAGTAGTGTTTATTCTTTCGTTGGTGCTCCTGACAGCTGACTTGGCTTGTGTGGGCTCCCCGTCTTTTTAAGAAAAGGGTTTCCTCTCATCGTTTTCCTTTATTTAGTTTACCAATTTAGTGGCCAGTTTTTAGTCATTATCATCATCACTCACTGCTGAAACAAACTATTTAGGTAAGTACTTTATCATTAAATTATTTGCTGACGACATGTAGTTTGATATTTCTTTGGGATTTACTTCTCATGTCATTGTCACCTTGTGTAAATTACAAGGGATAGATAAATTAATTATTGGCGGAAAGTTTTTAATGAAATTGGGTTGAATGTGATGATGAGATCAGCTGACTTTCTGTGTGTGTGTGATGCATGTACATAATATTGGTTATTATTATTAAAAACTTATTTATAACAGTAAATGAGGGTTGCGGTGAATGGATAAAATGCGAATGTATTTTGAGGATTATTTATGGAAAGTGCTGATACTTCAATACACTGCCATTAAATTCTAAATTAAACATGTATACTTTTTATTTTGTTTCAGGCTGATTGATAAGGTGTCTTTGAAAAATACAAACTACACTATTAATATTCTCGAGTAACGATAAGTGTAATATAGTCAAATGGCAGAAAATAACGAAAACGCAGACTCTACAACAATGAAGGTGACTGTGAAGACTCCGAAAGAGCAGCATGTCATTGAAATCAACAGTAATGCGACTGTTAAGGAGGTAAGGTTTTATGTTAAACATTCGTGGTTTTATAGTATGCATTTTAAAATAGAGTTGTACAAAGTTCACTTTCACTGTTTGATTTTATTTCCAGTTTCGGAGCAAAGTGGCGGAGCAATTTAATCAGCCCGAAGAACAATTGTGTCTTATTTTTGCTGGTAAAATAATGAAAGATACGGAGAATTTGACCCATCATAAATTGGCTGATGGGTACGTTGTTCATCTTGTAATTAAGTCTTCGGCTCGCGGACCCCAAGATCCCTCGAGCAGTGGATCAACCAGTTCTACTAATGCGAACACGAGTGCTACACCAAATAATGCATCTAATCAGTCAACTCCAACTCCAAGTAGGTTTTCCTTTTCACTATAGTATAAATAATTAAATAGCACATTGTTTATACAAATAACAAATTCATGTTTGTATCAAGTCTCAGCTCAGACATAATCTAATTACATTTTTTATTAATCCTTTAGACCCAGCCGGAGCCGGTAATTTGTTCGGAGCATTTGGACTTCCAAATCTGGGAAATCTTGGAGGACCTGGAATGCAAAATTTTCATGATAGAGTTCAACAGGAACTTATGTCAAATCCTGACATGCTACGTCAAGTACTCGATAGTCCAATTGTGCAGAGTATGATGAATAGTCCAGAAATCATCAGAACGATGCTCAGTGCTAATCCTCAGATCCAACAACTAATGGAGGTAAGCTTCAAATATTACATTCATTATTGTTTAAACTTTACTTTGCTTTCATATGTTTAATGCGCATTGTTTTTATATATTTTAGAGAAATCCCGAACTGACTCATGTATTAAACAATCCTGAAATATTGAGACAAAGTATGGAACTTGCAAGGAACCCTGCTGCTTTCCAAGAATTAATGCGGACACAAGATCGAGCCCTTTCAAATCTTGAGAGTATACCTGGAGGTTACAATGCGTTGCAGCGCATGTACCGTGATATCCAAGAGCCAATGTTGAATGCCGTCCAGGAGAGGTAATTTACAAAATGATTCGTATGAAGTTAGGTTAGCTGGTGAGAAAGGTTTTTCTAATTTCAATCAAATAATGATGTATCTTACAGACTGGCAGGAAACCCATTCGCTGGATTAGTTGATAGTACCACAGATGAAAGAGGGAATCCACAACAAGGTGTTCATTCATTCCATCGTTTGTCTTATTATCTTTCTGCTCATTCGTAACTGTAGCTATCTTGTTTGTATCCATATCGTAGGTGTTGAGAACAGAAATCCTCTTCCGAACCCTTGGGCGCCCCCGTCACCCTCCAACAACACTCCAAATGCGACTGCCGGTGGAACTGGTACCAATAGTGCTGGAACCCCCACTAGCGGGAGTGGAACTGGAAGCGGTGCAGGCGGGGCTGGCACTAGCAATTTGCTGAATTTCATGATGCAGAACACGTCGGGAATGCAGAATTTGCTTAGTACCCCATACACTCAGAATTTGTTGGACAGTTTAATTGGAAACCCTGAAATGGCCCAACAATTGATGGGCTCGAACCCTTTGTTTGCTGGCAACCCACAAATGCAGGAACAGCTTAGAGAAATGACTCCTCGACTGTTGACTCAATTGAGAGATCCAGAGTTTCAGCAGGTGCTTTCTAATCCGGCAGCACTTCAGGCCATAATGCAAATTCAACAAGGAATCGAGCAACTAAGAGTTGCAGCACCAAACTTTGCGAGAAAGTAAGTGTAGACTGAAGATAAACCGATAACTTAAGAATTAATGTATAAAATAGACATTAACTTATTATCATTTTAATAACTTCCAATGTAGCTTGGGATTTGGTGGACCATTACCTACTCCTACTCCACCGCCAGCAACTGCTACTCCTGCATCAGCTCCTGCAAGTGGCACAGCACCAAGTACAGGCACAGGTGCGGCTACGACAGAAACTGGAAACAATGCCACAGCGACTGCCGGTAACAACACCACCACACCCACTGGAGCTGCGACGGCACCTCCCAATCCGTTTGCGGGACTAGCTGGTTTAAATCGGGATACTCTAAATCAGTTTATGTCAACAATGGTTAGTTTTATCACATTTTATAGCGAAGTCAAAATTCAAATCAGAGATTTCATTCATTTTAACATTTTGTTTGTTTCGATTCGGATAGATATCGTCACTGGCTCAAAATGACGCAGCAGGCAGCGCTGGGCTAGCAGGACTTTTAGGGAATAGTCAAAGTCAAGTTCCTCCAGAAGAACGATATAGTACACAGTTAGAACAACTGGCCGGAATGGGCTTTGTGAACAGAGAAGCTAATTTACAGGCACTGATAGCAACATTTGGTGACGTTAATGCTGCTGTAGAGCGCCTGCTTAGTAGCAATCAAAATTTACCACAGTCGTAATTGATTCACTTAAACTCGGAAATGAATATGATGACAGTAAATTATGCTTCGTCTTCGTCGCTTAGATTTCGGAAGAGAAACTTTTAAGAATAAAACTACATAATATTATTCTGTTGAATGAAATATTTTCTGCTGAAAGTCCTGTCCTATCAAACATAAATATCATGTAAGTGAGTGAATTTTGCTAAATTTTCTGTCTCTCCGTTATTTACTGTAATATGTATAAATGATAGATATCTATTATATCACGCTATATTCTATGTTATTATGTATTATGTTTAAGATGTACTATATAATATCTGCGTAAATTGTCCAATAATATTGTCGTTTGAAGTGACCTACTTTGATTATAATAGAGTAGTAACTATATTATTCTATAATGTATCCCTTATTGTTAGTAAAGATTAAAATAGACAAAAGCATTTCACCAATTAAAAGATTTATCAACATGAAAATCTAAAACCATTCCATATATTATTATGCACGCTAAAACTTGATGACTCATTTATGGTACATTATATGTTGTGGCTGTGATCAGTAAGTTAAACGATTGTAGTTTTTTTAGAAACTTCAACAGGTTATTACTTTTAATAATCTTTGGATATTCTTGGTGCCCTCGGGCAAACATATAAAACATAGAAAATAATAATATCCCAAGCACATGTAGCATAATATTGTACATTAAATCCTAAGTAAGTAGTAAATTGTAATATCACAAAGGGAAGGCACATTTTAATATTAAACAGTCTCATAGCATATATAATGCATATCATGGAGGGTATAACAGTAACAGAAAGCAAGAAACAGTATTTTATTTTTATAATCAAATATTCTATAATTAAAGGGTCTTATGATTCATTATAATACGCGAATAGATTGTTAGTTGCCGCAAAACGTTGCTCTTTGGGTCCGGAAGTTGCACGACCTAACTAATCCAACTTAAAAACATGTAACGTTTAAAAACGACTTATAAGTACAGCGTTTAGTGATGACATTAAATGCATTGTTTAATATAAGATACATTAGAATAAGAAATACCAGTGGCAGGTAATACTTCCGTGTTAAAAACATAACTAATCAGGAAACATAAAAATTACGCCACAAATTGTGCTAAAACCTAGGATGAGACTCAGTAGCTTGGGAAGATGTAAATGGCCAGATCTAAATTCATGGGGGAGTACTTCCAGAAACGTCACGTAGAGGAATGTACCGGCTGCCATACCCTGAAGGGATCCAATAAGCAGTGATCCATTTATAGACTCTAAGGTTGTAATCAGCAGCCCAATCGCAATTCCTAGTGGAGATGTCGCTGCGAAAATAGTCCCACACATTGCGGATTTCCACAATCGTAGGGGGCATTGCGATAATGTTAGACCAAGACTGAAGGCTATCACAATTTTATGGATAATAAGGGCTCCTGTTATCTAGAGAAAATTTATAAAAAAACACAATATTGAAATTTTATTATAAATTTTATATAAGCTTTTATCAGTTTGATGTACCTGAAGAACATCTTCTGCAGTGCTTTGGACACCGATGGCTATTCCCTCGAAAATGGAGTGAATGGATAAAGCAAAGGTCATGGCAAATGCTCTGATAGAAGCATTTTGGTTATCCCTTTCTACAATATCGCTTGGTGTGTCGTCATCCACAGCCACATCCCCATAGTTGGCACTCTCACCTCCTAATATGGGTCTCGCTTCTCCTCGAGACCTATGTCTTGACCTTTCTCGAAAATCGGAAATAATTTGTTCTATTGTCAGCAAAACAAAGAAGCCCATTGCAATTGTGAACTCAGCAAATGGAAAGGTTTGCTCAGGGTCCATAGTTTTCATAGCCTGAATAATAGAAAAGTATGGAAGACGGATTAGGATAAATTCTTGATAACAACGTAACATTATTCGACAACTCCAGGAATACCTCCGAAACTGCATCTCGAACGTCCGGAAATAAATGGAGAAGGCATGTTCCGATGAAAATACCTGCTGCAAAGCAATTTAATATGCTTACGGCTGCTGCGTACCTGCAAGCAAAAAACAAAATTTCATAAATGAAATAAATCCATTTCACTACTGACAATTTATCAAGTACAATATATCGAATAAGGTTTCTTTTCAGATTTGTCTCGTTTTAAATGACTCACCGATCTGAATGATAAATGTCGACTCCACTTTCATGAGCAGTTGCAGTAAATTTTAAGGGTAGTAGCACGCAAAATAAAACGACTAAAAATAAGCACAGTATCACTATTTCTTTTATTACTGTGAGATCCATCTTCGTGCATGCGTGTGGGGAACTTTCAATAAAGACCTTTTGCAATTATGATGGTTTACGTGTCTGAGTCCTTTCACCTCTCATTAATAGCTTGCTTTATAGGATATTGACAAATTTGCTAAAAATATCACTTTCAATATCGTTTTCATCTCAATGATTCTTGCTAAAGAACGAAAGAACGTAGAGGATAGTTTACACGAATCGGGCGTTTTTATTGTTGTGCATACGCAGTTATACTGGAGGAGTTACAAGTTCAAACTGTCTACTAGCTTGCTTGACATGGAATGAGTAAGTGCATACTTGAGATTGCAGTGTTTTTTATTCGACGAATTTTGTTGATGCACATTACGCAACGTCTCGCCTTTCTCGTTTCCCCGTTAAATTAAACCAATTTTTAAGTGAAAGTGTTTCAAGTGTTTGGTAAAGTAAAGAAAAGTTGTCCAGGTACGTGCAGTTTTTGGTACAACTAATGTACGCATTAACCTTGTGACTGTTTATATCAAATCCTGTCAACTTTTTACCGTAGAGCGACCATAATTACTTGAAACTAGGTTAAATTTGTTGTGATGTAAAGTATAAATACACCCATTCACGGATGAATCATGAAGTGGAAATGGAAATTTTTAGAATGTGTTATACAAAAGTTCAATGTACAATGTTATGTTGTATGTAGATTAAAACTGTTCACTTATTTAAATGAAAAATGACTAATTCCTATAGTATGGTCTTGAATTGGAATGTGAGTAATATGATGATGTGTTGTGGTGTGTTGTGCATTGTGTAAAAAACGTATACACATTATACAAACTTATTTGCCTCTTTGGCAAGCCTGGCATGGTCAGGTTTGTTGTTGACAATGTAAGCAAAACATGTATAGTTAGTTTTCACTCTTATCATATCTTCCATTGAGATAATGATAATACACTTTACAAAACAATTATTTCATAGCGCTGGTAAAGTATAAAGTTGTGGATGTGGAGCGAATAGAGCAAGTGCACTGCACTCCTCATCATCCAAGAAAACAACAAAAACATCTCCAGAAAAAATCTCCTTCTTAGCACTACACAACATCTAGTACCTATTTTTACTTTTTACTGCACTATTCTACCCTCTGCCTGCAAACAAAAAATCACTACTTGTGCATGTGCCACGAAGAGAAACGATGAGCTTCAAAACAAAATCTACGGCATTCGTTTTTAATCATAATAATAATCATCGCCAGAACGTCTCTTCCAACGCAAAGTAACCATAAAGCATTAAATGACCACCTTTTTTACTGAAATAGCTCACTTGCCATAAGCGGAGGTACTACGTACTGTACACTAATCACGGGTGTACATAAAACTAGGCTGACATTAAACATCTTTACTGGCTGAGTAAATACGGAACACAAAGATCGTGTGTTCTTTCTGCATGCTTATTTGACGATTGAAATGGGCTTTTAAAGATAGCGTACGATAAAATGCATAAAATATTAATGTGAGAACCGGGTAATGGGCATACAAAGAGCTATTGAGGCAAGTTATCCCTACGGTAGGAAGTATGAAGATTGATTTACTACAACAGGAAACATGACAAAATAAAATTTATACACACACTGGATTCTCTTGTGCCTATGTGCGTGAGAATTGTGTTTAAACGGCACAAACAAAAACACATCAAAGCATCATATTATCATAAATCAATTCATGATTGCATATTACCAAAAGGATGCAGCATCTCTATAATATTTGGAATTGCATAAGTCCACAACAATAAAAAAACAACAAATGTATGCTTTCTTATTTCTTATATACCTAATGAGGAAAGTTTGAATGCCAAAAACGTAGCCTACAATCCACGAACTACAAAGGTAATTACTAAACTTTTAAGTAATATGGATACAATTAGCAAGACAGGCATGAAAATATACTGATTAGTTCTTCATATGAGTCGACGACAATGGGTTTCAAATCTAAGTCATTTTGCTCAAGTTCTACTGACACAACGAGAAATGATCTTTTGAGCGGATTGGGAGTCACGATGTCAGTCAAGTAATGGGGTTACAATTATGATTGATTGATTACAATCTTGATTGTCCTTTCTTTCTGAAGTTGTTCGCACATTATTTTCAAATGCAACCGATTAGTGATTGTAAAGAAGGCTGGAGACAAAATTGCGATTTCAAAATATTGAAAATGTTTTGGCATGTGTTGTGCCTGTGTCTATATTTGCTATTGTGCATTGTGCCATATAACCAATATAGGAAGATTTATAGTGCATACATTACTGGAAGCGTCAATGGTAAAATGGATTTTTCAAAATTATATATGAACAAATTTCACATATTTCTCGTGTGTAAACTTATCTTGGATAATACATATTTATTACTTTATCTTTAGTTTAGCATTTGCTGTAATATCTTCCTCCATATACTCCCTCATCCACACAAGCTCCGACTATTTACTTTCATGGGGCAACTTGATAATCTTATAATTTTTAGGTCACTGAAGTGATGTAGTACTGAACGAACAGACGCAGACGGGTGGATAATCCCATCATTAAAGATAGGATTTTGGATGATTGAGTTGATTTTATATGACGAATGAATTTGACTTGGCATAAATATTACAAGGTATGTTGTCAAATCAGTCAAATATCAATCCATCAGTTTGAAATGAATAAGGAATCCATTCGTCTGCGAAATGCATGTCAGTGATACATACGTTGTATGGAAAGTAATCTATTATAGTAGGTATATTATTGGTAAAAGTAGTTTTCAGCTTATAATCGGATTTCATTCTCACAGTGACAGGGATTTGACTATTCGACTACTACCGTTATTTGTGAAAAGGTCGCCGTTTAGACATTTCATTGGAAGAAAATTGTGTTTTACTTTTTAAATTATGGTTCCATAATATCATGTTGTTTAGTTTTTGTTTTAAGTAACTGATGCCAGGAAGGCGGTTATTAATTATTTTTTCGCTGAAGAACCTCACTTTTACTTACTTAACTTCTTCTTAGGTAGCCCTATCTATAGCCCCCTATATAACTGTGTGAATGACTACTGACTGAAGTAAAATCCTAAATTCATACTTTAAAATATTCGATTTCAGCTCGCTTCCACAATAGAATATCGTAAGATTATTGATTATTATTGTTGAAAATAAATTATTTCTCGAGTAGAAACGAAAGGTTTCGTTCCAAGAATTTTCCGTGTGTGATCATTCACAACGACTTAAAATGTGGCTGCAACAAGGACAATGCTATGTCGATGCTGGTTGATTGAAAGCAAAATGCAATAAAAAGTGAATAATGCAAGTAGGCATAATTCCTGTAATTCATGTACCTATTTCAGACGATATCAGCCCTGACTGAATAGCACTAATTTTGTACTATCGGGGCTGAGGAATTCGTTGCAGTTTAGCAATTTGCAATAATAAATTATCCAATGTAAAAACTCCTTATATAGTCAGATAGTACATCATATAATAGTACGATGCTATTAGACAGACAGTAGGGTACGAAATACAAAACATTAGTTTTACTTGTAATGACTGATTAAAAAATATAATTTCATTTTAGTACTGACTTGTCAAACATTTTTCCTTCCCCGTTTATCAGTTCATTAAACATAAAACATACAACAAAAGCAATTCTGGCCTCAGTTTTTTAAATTGGAAAAATGATAAGATAAAAAGACAAGAAGAGACGAAATTGACGGTACTGGTTAACCGTGAACCCGGCCTGCTTGTCTTTCATCACTATCATTAAATTATAATTATTATAGTGTATCGAACACTCACAGACAAGCATATCGCATGGTAATCTGAATTCGCTAAAACTCGTCTTCAATCACGTATCGCGTCACATCAAGCCGCAGTCAGTGACCGGTTGGATTGGATGCATTTTGCAGAGTCAAAAGTCGTGAAAGTACCTATACGAAGAGCACAGCGCTTTTCCACGACTCATCATCTCCTCACTTAATTATTGTTCATATCCAAAGAAGCTTCCAACCAAATTTTCCAAGCAGACAGACGCCTCTGAAACCTGAAGGTGGGCATTTTATGTAAGTGGAATTTTTCAGCTAATATTAGCGTTTAAACAATGCATATACCCTAGCTATCTCGCATAAGCCTACCTATATTATATATATTAATCTTTTCATATACATACAATCATTAAATATTTGTTTCTTTGCATCCGATCCGCGCAAGTCACCACGTTAGATAAAATGTGAGAACTTGAAAACATGACCCTACAAATATATGTATTGATACAAGCAACAAATTTAATATTACATGTCAATTTGACAAAATGGGGTGCAAAATTGATCATTTAATAATCATTATCATTATCGAAACTTTTTCCATTGTAACTGCACCAGTTGCTGCGTGGTTTGGTGAGGAGTACCTTCTAAATTCTAAGCAAGCTCACATTTTGTATGTAAAAAGCTCTATGGAGTATGAATTAATGGATTCACGCCCCTATATGACATAATAATACAACAAATAGCATTTCAGTTAATTTGACACAAGATCATAGCACTTCGCAGAGTTTCATGAAAAATACGCATTACACCTACGCATAATAAGCCAAGCGTTGTACGTACCAGCTCTCCAACCTGTGGATTCAGTGATTCTTTCTTAACCCCACAGCCAAATTTCTCGCGGAAGCAGCTGTACACAACTGAGATTGTTTATCTAGACAGATGATAGAAATGATAAGCGCGCATAAGTGATCTTGATCTTCACTAACATAGCTCTCCGATAAGACAACAAAACTCAGGAAAGATGTTAAGGATTTTAAATAGTTTTACAAATTTCCACGTGCCATATATTTTACTACCTCAAATTTTTAGTTTTAACAGTTAGCACTGTTGCTCAAATTGTTTTTAGTTTCATACAATAATTAAGATAATAAGAAAGTAATATTTATTACAAGAATGGTGATTTTGCAGCTTTTAAACCGTTTGAATGTATTTGTTTCAACAAATGTTGAAGTTTAGTAACCTGTTTTTTAAAGTACACGGTGCAGGGTAATATGGCGGTTATGTACTATAATAGTTGATAGTAATCTTCAAAGTAATTAAACTAAAATGACTCCTAGTGATACGGAGGAGGCTGACGCTGCACATCGGCGGTTTCTACCGATTTCGGTTCAACAGCAAGGAACGGCAGCCACAATGACGCTTAATGGAGGAGAAAGTAACGGGAATAAAAGTGGTCATAGCGTTCCAGGAGAAATGAAGGAAGATGAAGAAAATAACTTTATTCCGTTCAAGTCTGAAACGACCGATTATGGTGCAGTGGACATTGAGGCTGCGAGACTTAATGTGCCAGAGACTGAGCGACAACATTCCCCAGCCAAAGTTTTGCCAAATAAAAAGGAGGAACATTTTGGATTTGACATTAGTTTTATTAAGCGTTTTTATCGTTTGCACGGACTGCTGTTTTTGAGCTTGTGTTCTGCGTCTACCGGCCTCTTTGTCTTTCTACTCTGCTTAGTACTTTTACGTAAGTACTTATCAAAATTAACAGATCATTATTATTTTGAACTAATATCTATGTCGCTTTGTCACTTTAAATTGTCTGTAATTCAATGATTATGATTTTGTTTTGCAGAGGAATATATAGTCTATCAAGTCGGACTGATTGCTAGTGGGTTTTACAAATCGTTGGGTGACAAGGATCTGGAAGCCTTTTGGACTCAGACAACCAACTCACTGGTTCTCATATTTGCTGTCTCGTTTGTAAGATGAAAATTCATACAAAAATGTTTTTTTTAAATAACTTTGTCAGTATTATATGTAAAAATTTGGTAATGTTGTTTTAGATCAAGAGCACTACCCAGTATGTTCAGAAAGTCATAACGGTGACATTTCGAAAGTTGTTGTGCGAAGCTGCACATCGTGTATATTTTGCAGATATCCGGTTCTATCAATTAAATGTCCTTGATAAGGCTATCGATAACCCGTAAGTATTTATAAACGTTATACATAATATATTTAAAAAATATTGCAAATGTTATTTTAATTTTCCCCGACTGTTCTTATAATTCAGTGATCAGCGCATGACGCAGGACATTGATAAATTTTGTACGACATATTGCGAAGTACTGCCAAAGATAATAGTTTCTCCTTTTACAATAGGATATTATTGCTATCAAGGTTATCAAAGGTAAAATTTCAAATATTCTATGGACTTGGTCGTAACAGTAGAGTATCTAGTAAAATTGTAAAATCGAATTTGCAATTTTTTTCAGATCTGGGTGGCAAGGACCGGTGGGATGTTTCGGTTTCTTTTTAGTGGCAACTTCTGTTAATAAGCTGTTGATGAGTCCTATAGTTAATTATGTAGTCAAACAAGAAAAATGTGAAGGAGATTTTAGGTAACGAGTGTATACTAATGAATGATCCTTTTTTGCATGTTATTGTCATTGTCATGTATTGTATTTTTATTTTAATTAACTTACCGCTTAGATTTCTACACATGCTGGTGAGAGTTTATTCAGAATCAATAGCCTTCCAGCAGGCATCTTTGGTGGAGCATGGGAAAGTCGAGAATGCCTTAAAGAAATTAGTAGATACGCAGCATTCCTTGTACCTGCGACAATACTTTTTAAGTTTCGCTACGAATTTCTTTGATTACATTGGGTCAATATTCAGCTATCTTATGTTAGCAATTCCGATATTTTCTGGACAATACAATCACTTGACACCAGCCGAGTTGGGATATTTAATCAGCCAGGTAATTTTAACACTTGCATTAAACATATACCATGGCTTATTTCAATTATTTACCATTTTCACAGTAAAACTCATTTATTTTTTGTTTTATTGCTTTTTGTAGAATGCCTTTATTCTTATTTATCTCATATTTACATTTACCAGTTTGGTAGACCTTTCGGGTAAGTTTACTGACGTAGCTGGTGTAACTCACCGTATATCTCAGTTACTGGAAAGGCTAAACGCATTGGAAGAGTTCTGGAAAGATTTGTACCCTGATGACCATGGACGAAGTCCTCCTAGTAATGCCCTAGATCAGTGGTCGGAAGCAAGGCGAAGAATACGAGCAAATGTGGATACCGTTAAATCCCAGAAAACTGATAATGGTCAGGATGACATTCCCGCTGACGAATCTCGCAAAATTCCTATTTGGACATTGGAAAATATCACATTTTCTCCACCAATGACCGAGGAACCACTTATATCAAAGTTAAATATACAATTTGTCGTTGGAGAATCTGTCCTTATCACAGGATCAAGTTCAGCAGGTATTGATTTAGTAGTTTCGTTTGTTGCATCATTACAACAATGATTCACCTATACACGTACCTATGTACTCACTGAGGAAAATATTATATTATTATCTGTATCAACAGGAAAGACGAGTATTTTGCGTGTTTTGCGTGGTCTATGGCCATACACTGATGGCAACTTGAGATGCCATTTTCCTCCAGGTCCACATGGAGTTTACTTCTGCCCTCAGAAAGCATATTTAACTTGGGGAACGCTGCGAGAACAGGTACCGTTGTGACTAACGTTTAAGTGAACCTAGTTGCTATTATATACCCATTTTAAACTTTGATATCAAATTACAGATAAGCTTTCCATTGTACCCGGATATGAATAACCTGAATGATAAACTGATGTTGTACTACCTTGACAAATTAAGACTGACTCCAATTGTTGACCGGGTAGGGGGTTTAGATGTTCCTTGCAGCTGGAGCGTGTGAGAAATCATAATTAAACGAAAATCACACAGGGAAATTCTGAGTTGAAAGTAAATGAACAAACGGTCCTTGGTCTAAACGTTGCATCCTTTGTTCCTTGTTCTCTTATAGATTTGATAGTCTTTCACCAGGCGAGATGCAACGACTTTGTCTACTACGTGTATTTTATCATCAGCCAGTTGTAGCTGTTTTGGATGAAGTTACCTGTGCCTTGCCATTTGATATGGAAGAATTCGTATATTCTGAATTAAGACATCTGGGAATAACATTAATTAGCGTGGGCCATAGAGAATCTATTCGAAAGTATCATGACAAGCAGCTCATTGTTAATTCCAAGGGAGGGTGGGGTATTTATCCGATTATTCACGAAGACTAAATATTTATTCTCTGAAATTTTAATAAAACTGAAAACGCGTGTCGTTTATTTTAGTATAAAACATGAGTTCTACTTTTATTTTTATTACATTGGTTGAAATCGCATTTAATACATTTAACAATGAATCAAAAACATCGTTAATTATTTCAATCATTATTTCTTATGGCCGGGATTCCACGGAAAACCTCTGCAGTATAAAAAATCCTGAACGTTATGGCAAATGAAGTATGCATTATTCATTGCTGTAAATTAAGAAACACGGTCTAACTAAAGTGTGTATCATATTTTAAACTTTAGGTGGCATAATATCCATTTTGTACCCAACATTTAACTGAGTAAAAATATATTGCGGATATCTACAATTAGGTAAATGCATCGGAATTTCTGTTCTCACTATTCGTAATGGCATAATCACAAAAAGTAGTAATGGAGTGTACAGACGTAAATACTTACCGGCATCTCCAAACACGTCACAAATCTCCCGATTACGCCTTCCTGGTAGAAATTGAAATGAAGTTGTTAACAAAATATAACAACTCAAAAATTAATATTTTGCTAATAAACCCGTTTCATACCTCTTTCTTTTTTCTTGGTTGGCTTTTTTGTTGGTTTGCCCTGTTGACCTTGAGCTCCAGGAGTAGGAGACGGCGATTTCTCACCCTCTTCTTCTGGATTTTCCTCTGCCTGCGAAAAGTCATCAGTTTTATCAATTGATCGTCTACTACATGTAAATTAGCTAATACTTGAAATATTTCACATAATGATGCTTAAAAAAAGTTTACCTCATTTTCCATAATCACAAGAAATAGAGATGAAATGGACACATCACGTCACCACCATGCACAATGTCGCCTGCCTCTCATGGTCAACATTTTTCCTAAATCTTCCAAATTTGTTTGATCGATTTTGTGCAATTTGGTGCGGTGTTTCGCTTGAAGAAACAAGATAATTGAAACCAGTGGAGGGCATTGGGTAAGGAAAGTACATTGAACATTAAATCAGACTAGTGATAGCGTTACATAACCAATCTTTAAAAATAATTAGAGGGGCAACTTGAGATAGCTATCTTAATTGTTGGCTTATCTTGGATTTAAATTTTTCCTGTCCATATGTGCTAACCATTTCAAAATGTTAGTAATTCAGCGGAAAGCTGATAACATAAAATAAATAAGCTACTTGTTGTAGCAGAATGTATTTTCGCAACAATTCTAACGCATATGTATTTTGATTGCTCCAAGATTAATCAGCCGCTAATCCACACTACTATATTTTTGTTTCCTGTAATTTTGTGTTAATCATGGGATAAAATCATAATTAGGCTGAAGGGTTTAAAAATAAACATGCTATGTTGCTTTTCGTCAATTTATTGTGACTCCTGAGAACCAAAACTAAATGCATTCATTCCAAAAAATATTTACTCAATTCAAGATCATGCACATATTATTATAATCATACAACATACACTGTAACCAGCCAAAAAGGTGAACATTGCACGAGGTTAAGAAGAAGGAGGCCAAATAATTAGAACAAGATATGAAATGAAATACAAAAATAAATATTATTGATCAGTTCATTACTACTGAACGGAACAAATAACAGCTAGTTGGTAATAATTAAGTGATTATGAGTTACATTGGTGAGTCACTAATTGCAAGATAAGCATGATACGATATTGCACAGTGTGCTGTGCTGTCAATAAAATGTATTATATGCACCACATGTATCAACATTTTTAAGTAAAATGTACATGGTAGCGTGGTCCCTGAAACCTGACTCGTATACAGACATGATTTAATTCATACGGTTATAGTTATGTTACGCTACGGCATATGGATTATTGAATATCGTATTGTATTGTCACCGCGCGTGTGAAGCCAGTTTAACAATGAAACTTCTGCTTGCCGAACCATTCTTATATGTAATGTCTATACTTCATCGAACGAGAGAAGTGAAAAAATGTGCAGTGTCAGATAACAGGCCTTGCACTTTTTGAAAGTTCAAATCGGACAAGATGAGGCGTCACAAATTACCATCCTAAAACTAGTTTTACTTTTTTACGTAATACACTTCATGTGGATACTGTCTACCGAGAGCAAACCAAAGAAATAACGTGGTTATATTCATTTTTAAAGTTCAGTCTTCGTGATATGATCACCAAATATTAGAGATCAATGTGATTCTTCGTTCATTACATTTTTCATTTAGGCATCCATAGGATGACGTAATGCTAAATGTTTACTTTAAATATCGTCTATATATACACACATTTTACTTACGACTAAGGTCGAATTTCACTGTAGTGTAATCCACCTTATAATATATATTAAATGAAGCCAAGCGAGCATAAAGAAACTTGATGATGGGGAGGATGATTCTTTATTAGTTTAACGTGCCCGTCTCTGTGAAGCATAGCAAATTGCCACAAATCTGGCGGATATAATGTACCTTGGTGGATTGTTTTAGTGCATTCCGGCGCTTTTGCACAATTTACAAAAATTATTTTTTCATCTCCACTTCAAACATTTTTTGGACATTCAATAAACGTGGGGGTAAGTTTTCATGGAGTAAGAAGTGCCCTTGAAATTTGTTGTGTATGAGCATGTGTGAAAAACGTCAATTAATTGTCTGACTAATTACTAATTATTTTGATTTTTATCAATTCAAGGTTCTGCCTTAACTGTAGATCAAGGTGATAAAATGGGACCTAATTCAATCTCCTGGTTATATCTAACCTCGCTTCTTTGTTTGGGACATTCGAACAACATAATTTCTCCTCCTTCTCAACAACCGCAATATCTCAGCAGATATACCACAACGGATTACCCGCACCTGCAAAAATCATTGACGCAATGGCGGACGACAATGGAAAAGAGCTTTCTTAGCAGCCAAGATGAGGTCGGCACGTGGAACGTTTCCGACGACGCCAATGCTACCTGCATTTTGTTGAAGGGCATCATGAAGCTAACAATTAATTACACTGACATCAGTAACAATACCAGACTAAGCAACATTGATGTGCCTCCGTTTGCAAAAGCTTCAGGGAGTTGCAGTGCCGCCGAGCAGTACATAATACTGAGTTGGCTACCAGGGAATTCATCTCAGCCTCAAAGTCTGAACAATACTGTGACCATTGTGTTTCAATCGAATGAAAAAAGTAAAGCTGATGTCGCAACAATAATGTCACGTACAGTTCCGGCAGGAAAATTTGCCATTGTCAAAGTATCTGCTGTGATACATAAAAATGAGACAGCTTTTCCGAATGCTACGAATCCCAGTGCTCCCTTCATAATCGACCAAGATGGGCTTGTAATGTTTCCCACAACATTAAATCATTCGTTCGCTTGTGACGCTATCATCACGATAGGTTCACCGAAGGAGCAATTAACTGTACTCTTACAGAATTCTCAAATTGAAGCATTTAGAAGAGTCGCCAAGACGGATGAAGGGAAATTCAGCGCTGCTGAGCACTGTGCTGCAGATGAAATTTCGTCAGGATCTGTGATAGTAACAGTAATTCTATCCATTTTGTGTATTGTCCTCATAGCGCTTGGAGTTGCGGTTATAGCCACGTACGTTTTGAAAAAACGACGAGTAGCAGTGGCATCCGGATACGAAAATATGTGATAGAGACCAGAAGACCAGTGATCAGCAGACTGTTTCGTCTTTACTTTTTGCGTGTCACTTTTAGGCTTTTTGTAATAAGTCATAAGAAAAATATGTATGGTTTAAACTATAAAATGAGATTATAGGATGAGATGTATAGCGTGTATCGTGTTCAATTTATAATAAAATCAAAAACTGAATAAAGACAAACTTTCAAAGTGCCAATTTTATATTTATTTACAAAGAGGCTAACTGAATGTTTAGGTTTTATTTAAAACAATCATGATGTATCAAACCGCAAATGAGAAACCGATAAATGCAGTCAAATTGTAAATATCAAATAATAACATAGGTATTAGATAATATCATTTGCCAATGTTCTCTCATTCCGTTCCAATTACGTTATATATAGAATAAAGAATCCCACATAATGTGTGATCATATTTCAGATCTTCCATTGCCAATAACTTCCTTTCTTGTCAGCAATTTTGGTTGAAATCACATCGAAATCATAATAATGCAATTCCAATTTGATCAACATCAGGCATCATCACGGAACCGGATAGTCCGCATAATATTATTTTTCCAAGGTCTCATGTAAAGTGATGCTGGTTGATGGAAAAATTGGCCGTGAAAGATGATGAGACGCTCATTTGTAATTTTATATAATATATTATGTAGAAGTTTCAATAAATTGTTGGAGAAACATGGCACACAGACAAGGTATTACAAATGCCGACATATGAAGCGATTGTACTTTATTACTATTTTTATTTGTTTAGCTGGTTGGAACTGGAAGAATGTTTCGTGTGGCATTGGTTGTAACTAACTGTATAGTAGCATAGGCAGAAGTATTACAACCAATCAATATTATTGTGTTGCCAATTATCGTGTGTTTAGTTTGGTTGGAGCAAACAAGGTACAGATATATTCCTCGTCAAAATATGAGATACAGTATCTAGTCTGACTTTTATTCATGACGGCTGTGGGAAACTTTCATGGTCATAAACGCTAAAAGAATTGCCATAATGTTAATGCAATGATTAAGTCTTTTAATGGTACTAAAATGTAAGTTTGTTGTTGAGTTATATGATCACAGCAATGAATGAATCATCGTAAATAACTATGGATGAGAGTACAAAGTAGGTGGTGAAAGCTGAAAGCTTGTCTTAGATTGTTTGGTTTTGACAAAGACATCTATTAGTGTGCACATTTGACAATTTTCTCTTAAAACAAGATATGATTATTTTGGCCAATTTATCAGATTTAAAACAACACGAAATAAACTCCACTTTGTCAGTTTAATGACCATTTTTATCTTTGTGCAATCATAATTTTTGCTTGGTTAAGCACAGTTGCAAACTGCATTGCTACAGATGAATTATGAAATATGTCATATTGCTACTGTTGCCACAAATCAAAATTTGGGGTACTGTAACCAAAATAATGATCAATCTGTTTAAATGTTGCTGGTTTACAGATATATTCTTGCTTCAGTTTACTTATTACCAATCTCACTTTCAGCTCAGTGAACGCATCTATATAACTCCGTTCTGCCCACATCCCCCACTACAGTTTTTGCAGAATTGAGGAAATCTTACAAAATCCCACAGGTATCACAATTTTATTATGCATGATCGTATTCGAAATAGTAGTAATGAGCAATAAAGCTACCTCACGTCTCACTTCTCTGCTGACCTCTTTATGGGGAAGCAGGCGAGAATTTTACTCACTTTTAATGTAGGTTTTTAACTTGCGAGTTTATAAATTATTTTCATACGCAAACTCACAGTCGGTTATCTAAAAAGACATGGCAAAAACAAAATATATTTTTTGCAGCATTAAATGATGTACCACAACAGTGCAATCATCATTAATTTCTTAGGTTTATGCATTTGACGGCCGGCCGGCATTACATTTGCATTGTACATCAAAGCTACTCCTATCACTGCGTGGTTCTTGCCTTTGCCACTTACCTGCATTTTTGTGAATTATGATGGTGTGTGCCTAAAACTCATCTCATCATCGCATCAAACTCCGTCCTTACTCCTGTAGACCATGCTATTTAGTTGCTATCATACTGCGAATCCCCTTCAAAATTTGCACATTATCTATACCCTCTGATTTCACGTACGATTCGTATGATATGCTGGTTCTTTGCTGAAAATCCATTCAACAGGTAGAAAAAAATGTTTTCATAGTACAACAAACAGGTAGACTAAACGGCACACGTAGGCTTGTTATTGTTGGAAAAGTTATTGTGGGACTCACACAACAGCACAACACCTGCCACTGCTGCAGTTTTCTTGACTAAAACTTAATGCATTTTTACCACTCTGTGAGTAGTGTAGTAGTAAGCCTCTTTCGTATTTCTAATTTGTATGCATCTATAAAAATGTTCGAAGGCTTACTTTTTGGTCAGCATGATAAAAAAATTATTATGTTTGTGGTCTCATTGCACTCTGAGAATAGAATAGTTATATGTATGATTGTTGTGTATATATATTGTTCATTTAGAAGATGCCAACTAAATTCGAATATACATTCCATTCAACGTAATGCATGCTCTAGAGATGCAGTAGTATACATCTCATCATATTACAATATATCAAAATCACAATGAGCGTGTGCAAAGTACAGCACAAACAAAAAGTGAACTTTCAGGTGAAAAAAAAAATCCTTGCAAAAATTTCCCATTAGCTTGTACCTGTACCATCGTATCAAAACGATAGAAGGAAACATGTAAACCACGACTTGATAGAAATGAGAATCAGTCGGAAAGTGGCTACAGTAGCGACTAGACTATCATTAGACATTCGTTCAGAGAACTTCATTCACAATTCAGCAAAAGTTATTCACTCAAACCTTTTTCACACCTACTTAAAAAGTCACGGGTTTTCTCTCTTGTCTACTGCATCATGGCTGCACCAGCGATAACGCCTGCTCAACAGGAAGCTATCAATAAGGTACTAATATGCCTTTATTACTTTAAACCATTAAATTTCGAGTCTGCATTCACACCAGCAATTTGTGTACGCCAGTGTTTTATGGAGAGAAGGAACGATTATTGTGCGATGGAGTTTTAACGCTTTAAATAATTTGGATTTCGGGTTCATTTTCACAGCTTAAGGAGCAACTTGTGGACATCTCATCATGGGACGAAACAAAGCAGGACGCATTTTTGCTTCGGTGGCTCAAAAGTAAGTTAACATTAGTTGATAAATTCCTTAAAAGAATATAGAAATCACTGGTGATTTGTGCTGCCCAATTTGTGCCTACTTTTTGTATTACGCAATTGTGAAAAAGTTATAGAAAAATAATCTAATCATAGAGAGTTTCCATACAAGATAATATGCATCATATAAAAGTGTTTCTTAATGTTGGATTTGACCTACATCTTCAGTCAATATTACACACAGTTTAATTGAAAATTTGGCTTGTCTTTCAGCAAGGGACATGGACGTGGAAAAAACCAAAGAAGGCTTGTTGCAGGTAAAGTGCATTAACCTTTTTAATATCACAATAGCAGCTTAACTTTTTGCATCTATTTGTTTATAAGTGTAGTTTTATGAATCATAAGATGATATTCAAGCAGAACCTCGATACTTTTTTATGCACTTTAGCTAGCAATTATAAACAGAATTTGTGTTGTTTCATAATGGCAATTTTTTAGACGTATAAGTGGCGTCAGGATAACAAAATGGACACCATTCTGACGGATTACAATCCTGATCCTGAGCTAGTAAAGCTCTTCCCCTACCAAATCGCCGGCCATGACAAAGAGAACTGTCCAAGTAAGTGTGTCCATATAATTGCTTTGATTTGCACACTCACAAAATAGTTTTGTAGCCATATTCTTATAATTATAATTGTTGTTAGCATACGTGTATTACTACATTACGACATAACAAAAAGCCCAGAGCCAGAAAATACTTGGTTCATCTATAATATGCATATAATATATTGCCACACGGCATAGTAAAAGATGTACAGAAGAGAATGTCTTAAAAATAGGTACGTAAAAAATTCAAACAATGTCATCGCATTATTTTCATGAAAACCTGTTTCTTCTAGTGAGTCTTGCGATGCGATAATCGCTTAATTTTTGATGTTTTGTTTCTGGGACATTGTCATGCAGTAGATTTGAATCAGCTTTCATATTTAATATTTTTTCTTAAAAAATTCAGCATGATGCACTGCACCCAATCTTTCTCATTAGATTTACCTAGATTTTTGTTTCATTCTAAATTCTTCATGCCTCTTAGGATATTCATCATCATCATTGTAGATAATTTCTCACGTTCTCAGACAAGACGAATTAACTTTGGCGTGTTGGCATGTGTTTAGAGAAATGTATGCCTATAAATTGTACATCCATCACAAAAATATTTATATAAATACACAGATATTAGATGTGAAAAGCCCAATCAGTGTGACCATTACTGTGCTTACAAAGCTCGGCAGGGTTTGAGAACGAAAGGATACAATGATTCCATGCGCATCCATCAAAAAACGAGGAAAGTGTGCACACAAAACAGTAAATGCATAATAATATCGGGAAAAAACAAAAGCCTACCAACTTTTTAAATGACGAATAGAATAATTTTTTTTCTCATGAATGAAGGCAGTAGTGCTATAGTGCGTCTCTGGTCTCTTATTGGGCGTTTCGCAATCTGGCAACATAATATTCATACAGCTTTTGCCTGAAAATGATAAGTGATTTTCAAGATTTAAACGTACTTGCCTTCATTCTGTTCGCAACGAATCTCACATGCAACAATGATTATTTTTATGCTACTGCAAAAGCAATCATCATCTTGGTTCAATTGTACGAGTAATGAACATACGAACATGCGCATACCGTATTCACTAGAAGAACTGCACTTGGCAATTAGGGAGGAAGATGGAGGTTTCTAGTAAAGCACGTTCGTTTATAATATACCATAATATCCAAAATTACATACAGTATATATCAATCCATTGTTTCTGGTGGTGTAGTGGTATTTCTGCCTATAATGTGAGAACGTAATTTGCAAAATAATTATTTTAACGTGTTTGGATTTTATACCTATGGACAACTTTTTTGAGCTTTTAAACATTTCATAATAAGGGTTACAT
This sequence comes from Sinella curviseta, assembly GCA_004115045.4. Lineage (NCBI taxonomy): Eukaryota > Metazoa > Arthropoda > Collembola > Entomobryomorpha > Entomobryidae > Sinella > Sinella curviseta. The sequence goes on along the minus strand of CM023201.3, from coordinate 42,829,610 downwards.
CAGGTATTAAGGTTTATATGATTTCTAAACTGACGTTTTTAACGTAAAGAGTTTCTAAACGATGATATTAATTTTGGTATACTGCAAAAAATCCCACCTTTTCACTTAGCTTGATTCTAATTGCTTTATTTACGATGTAATACGGCTTGATATGATGGATATATAATCACAAGTTTCAGTAAACTTTGTCGTGCGTACATTTCTGATAAACGTCATTCGTTTGAATGAAACATTGTGAGCCACTTTATTATTATGGTACTAATGAACCAATAAAAACAAACAAAAAAACATGGCATTCATTCCTTTTGAATGTAAGTAGGGTAATCTAGGGCAATCAATCAGCAAGCCGACGTGATGGGCTAATAAATTTGAGCTATGCTGCCAAATGTAGGATTTATGAAAAAAGTATATTTTTCAACCAGGCTGCATGCGTAAACTTGCAAACAAAATGAGTAAATATTTCTCACGAAAAGTATTTCACGCAGATCCTGTTTTCTCGCAATTTAACACCTCCTTCTATTATATTATTTTTTATTATTGCTTATGAATTGCAGTCTTGATTCATGACGTCCAGAAGCACAATCCAAAGAAAATTATTGATAAGTATGGAAAGGAGGCTTTGGTCAAGTTTGCTGACTACAACATTGAAAAAATTGCTCAGGCCTGCCGCGATAAAAATGTGCAGAAAATCTTTATCATTATTGATGCCAAGAAGTTCACATTCAAACAACTTACTTCTCCTGGCGGTAAGTTTTTTAGTGTACTGCTTGAAAGTTTCAGGTTGAAACATTTTGCTTTTATTGAAAAAGATTTCTTTCACTTCACACAATCAATCTTAACTTTTCACAGCTACTGAATTGGCTTTGGACGAAGTGAAGCGTCTTGAGCAGCACTATCCTGATGGGCTAAAACAATTGGTTGTTGTAAATGGTAAGACTTTGTGCATTCGTAGCAATCATGCAAGATGATTTTAAGATTCAGATACATATAAAAAATGGAAAGGCATGTGAAGCATTGTACAAATATGAAATACATGTAAAAACGTATAACACATTTCTCTGTATTTGCTACACAGCCCCCAAAGTGGCTAAACTGGCATACAAAATTGTGAAGCCATTTGTCAATGAAAACACCATAAAGAGAGTTAAATTGTTCCCCAAATTGAATGCCAAAGTAAAGAAGTTTTTGGAACAGTACATTGATCTGGATCAACTACCTGAGAAGTATGGAGGAAACAAAAAGACAGGAGAGGTAGAACAGCGACCAATTTCATGAAATCTTGCATAATGCATAATGCGATTTTATACGCACCACTTTTTAACCTCCCAGGGTGGTCAAGTTTTGCTGGATGATGACGATGATGTCAGTGGCAATCCTGAAGACATGGATGACGTAGAAGATATGGTTGAAACAAAGGTTGCTGCTGGAAAGAAACTCAAGTTGGAGTACCAAATTGACCAGCCACAAACGCAGATATGGTACATTAAAACACAAAATGGAAACCTTGAATTACATCCATTATGTCTGTAATTCGTCTCTCACCATTAATCATTCGCGTATTTCTGCTTCTTATGCATACGTGTAGTTGGAGTTTCCAGACAGATGACCGAGAAATTGGTTTCTCTGTCTACTTTGGGGAAAAAGAGGATACCATCGTTCCATATCAGAAATTCGGCTCACTTTCTTTGCAGAACAGCTCGATAACTTGTGAGAAGGCAGGGAAATGTAAGTCTAGCCATTCGACTCATTTAGTTATAAAAACAGTATGATTTATCAATTCGAAAAAATTTCATTGAGCACCTGTTGCTGAGATTGTTTTTTCAAATTGGAATGAATGATGATGAAAGCCAAAAACAAAGCTGCCAAAAGTTGTCATTACTTATAAGCATGCAATTACGCAGAGTGCATTGGTTCGACACACAAAGAAATTTCACTCAGGTAATAATATTTTTTATGTTCTTTTCAGATACGCTCTGCTTCAACAACAAGGAAAATAGGTTCCGCTCTACCACATTGAGTTACATGGTATCTCTGTTTCCACCGGGCACAGCAGAGGATGATGAATAGAAGAGTAGAACAGGCTCTACTTCTGAAGCTAAAAGAAAACTGCATCTCTATCTCTCCCTCTTTGTCTACTCTGTTTATGAAAAAACCACGATATTATTATTCTTTAACTATTATGTATACATACATACTTTCCTACCTGTGCAATTACTAAGGTTTATCAAGCATTTTGTGGTTCACGTTCGCATTGTAGTAGTACTTATGTGGATTGAATTCAGGACGACGATGATGACTCACCATTATCATTCATCATCAAAAAGTAGCATTATTGTTGTTACCACTCTGCTATTGTTGCACTTGTAGGTTTTTATGTACGTATGATCATCAAACAAATAATTTTATGCATTCTTTCATCCATTCTATCGTAAAAATATCATCTCATTTTTTTCTGATTTCAACCTCAAAATTTCGAGTCATTGGCAGTTACCAATTTGTTTTCTTGTTCTAAAAAAATGCTCTCTTAACTTACATGAACATTGCTACATTCCATATTCTTAAACACTATAATTTACTGATATAATGAAATATATGGCTACAATCATAATATAATATATAAATACGTAGGATATAGTATATACAAAACAAGAATGTGTAAAAGGTCAGTTTTTCGTATTGTGATATGATACTTGTACTTTACTCAGTATTTGAAGTCAGTAAATACTGTAACCAGTCTGTTCTTATGTGATTTTTTTTGTGAAATTGTTTTTACGAAAAGTTTAGTTTTTTTTGCTTGAGAATGGAATGCTTGTTTAAGCGATGACGATGAGTTAAGAGTCGTTTGTAAAGGTTGTGTCATTATTTGCAATGGCTGATGATTAAAGTGCTACCCAATAAATTTTTATTTTTTGGTGAAGGGTTTTGAAAATAAATATAAAGTTTAAAATCTCAATCAGTGTACTTAATTTGTTCTTATTGCATTGCATCAATCTTTTTTGGCATGAGACTTAACGGCAGTTCGTGCGTAAGTTCAGTGTAGTAATCTCTTAGACACACTTATAGGAATATGGTCATATTGCACAAAAAACAACACACCTGGTTTATACTTAATTATACTGTCATGCCTCAAGTCAAACTTGAACTCTTTTAGAATATGAACAAATGCATATTTCATGGCTTCAACTCCAAATCGCATTCCAATGCAGTTGCGTGGGCCCGTTCCAAAAGTCATGAATGCGTATGGATGTATTTTGCTTTTGTTTTCCGGTAGAAATCTCTCAGGTTTAAAATCTTCAGGGTCCGGAAACTCTGAAAATAGTTTATTTCAAAGCATATTTTTATTTATCTATTTTTCGAAGCATATTTTTCTACGATGCAAATAAATACTTGCCTTTTGGATTCCGATGTACTGCCCAGGCAGGGACCATGATCATGGTTCCTTTTTTAATTTTTAGATTTTCATGTTGCCAGTCTTTAGTACATATGCGTTCAGGTCTAATAAATGGTGGAACTAATCTCATCGTCTCATATAAGCACGCATTTAAAAATGGTAGTTCGCTTAGATTCTCAAATGGGATTTCTCCATTGTGAGCTCCAATAAAGTTGTCCACTTCCTCTTGAAGTTTTTCTTGAACATCAGGGTGTTTTGCCATGTAGTAGATTAGCATTGTGGATATAGTCCTCATTGCATCATACCCTGCAAGAATGAAATTGAATGCTTGCGCAACAATTGTCCTCTCCGTGATTCCCACTTGTTTGAATTCTGCAGAACTTATTTTGCTGATCATGTCATTCATCAAATCTGCAAAATCATTATTCTTTTGACCACTGGAACGTCGCGAAGAGAGAACGCTTCTGAATATTGCACCAACCTTGTTAATTGCGTCAGACTCGAGAGTTGGGGCAAAGCGAGTCAGAAATGGAAAACTTACTGCAACAAAGACCAAGTGTTATAATATTCTATTTTAGTTTGCCCACTATTAAAATTGTATAAGCTGGTAGAAACGATGTAAATACTTTACATGTTAACGTGTACAAAAGGTTGAATTCAGCATCGTGTCCAGATATATCCTTGAACATTCTCAAAACCTTATTGTTTGGACTTAGATGGTCGTCAATTTTGACTCCAAAGGCAGAGCGAAAGCTAAGATCCATGTACAAAGCCTCGAATTTGCTACGAATTATAAAACAGGATTATACGCCATATATGGTCAGTTTACTTTCATAGTGACCAATGTCTTTGATATTGATACTAGATAGGTTTGTGATTAAACTACCGGTCAATTTCGATTTTCGTTAATCCGTCATTCTTGCACTCTGCTCTTATAGAAGTGCAAAAATCAGTAATAGCATCCCTCATTGAATGGCTCACCATTTTAATTTTTCCCATTGTGAAAAACGAGGTAAGAGGTGTTCGAACACCCTTCCATTTGTCGTCTATACATATATTTAAAATAATTTGAAAACTGACTTGGCTAATTTTTAGTTTACGACTACATATAAATTAAATACTGTAGACACATTGAATGTAGTATATTACAAGGTAGAAAGTCCATCATCTCATTCACTTGCTCGTCACCCAAATCAACGGTTCTTCGATCACGAAAGTGATCTGTATCTTTGACTAGCATTAGCCTAATGAGTTCAGGGTCACATACGTGAACAACAGGATTTCTGCCTTCATAAACCTTAATCAACAAAAGTCAAAAGTTTTTGGAACGATCGATTAATTGACAGCTTTATTGTCAAGTGATTTTGTCAGTTTACCCCATAAACGCTTCCATATTTCTGATAACGTAAAATATCTTCCAAATGTTGTATTTTACGATGGAGGTCAGGGGAGCTTCCGAGAAACAGAGATGGTTTGACTACCGGAATGTTCATTTTTTCCAACGTTCCATAGTTCCATCTTGCATATGTTACAAGTAAAGCAACTACAGCGAGGACGAACAGAAATAAAAGTATCAACATTTCGAGTTTTTCACTGAGATATTTTTTCCCAAAATTTTAAATCAGTTTGAAAATATTTGAAATAGTTCGAATGAGATCGTCACTCTGCGGTGAATTAAATCTCTGTTAAGTTACGCTGAAAGTAAAAAAATATATCCGTGCATTCGCATAGCAAGCTCATTTTATTGGTGCCAAGAAGATGAGATTTTAACCGGATAAGAACTTACAGTTTTAGTTGTCAGTTCATATCATCAAGTATTTTACAATGCTACACTTGTGACGTTATGTCCATAATTGACACTTATGATCGATAACGGGTGCATTATGTTCATTTGTTCTGTAGTTGTAATACAAAGCATTTAGACAAATTACAATACTCCAGATGAAAGTTCACTTGTTTACAGTTAATAAAAATGATGTAATGTTGTACTGTTAATTTCTTTTCTTACACTCATCACTTTTTATTAAATACTTATCTTTGCATAATTAAAAGTGTGTTAATGGTGTTCACAAAATACTGCTATCAGCATATTATTCTGGTTTTCAATTTTCACATTGTGTATGCATTGATTGATATCATTCTATGATGCAATCCATCTTGTAGATTACACCCAATATACTTGAGTATTTTTTTATTATACATCAATATTTGACGGGTATTTGAAAACCTCATTAAGTCGTTGTGTTTTAATAATGACTCAGTTCAGCACATGACGCACTTCTTATATTTCTACATACAAAAAATATATAACAACATTAGCGTAGCCTATATCTACGTATCTACAAAACCTTACATTTAATAATAATAATAACAAAGATAAAGCTGTCAGGATAGAACTATGAAGTGATTAAATGTCATACATATGTACAATGCACTAGATAAATAAGACGTGTACGAAAAATAAAGCTGAGATTCATTTGTACAAAAGTGATTGTCATATATATTAATCTACATGTTATCCAATACATAATATTGCAATAATACCTGCTTTGATTGATAGCTAGGAAATTTAATTTATTAATCAATAATATTAGGTAGAGTTAATACTGACTAGGTACTATAATTCTTCTTTCTTGCTCTCATTAAGTATATTAAAGCTGCGACTGCAATAATGAGAAGGCCAAGTAGGACTCCTCCCCAGCTACCTATTTGAGCAATAGCTTTTGGCCGCAGTAGCTTTCCCCTGATACGTTCCGCACTGGTCTCTGGGATTTCGACAGACTGGAAAATAATAAATTAATAAATCGCATTGGTTAATGGGCATATCTATATTAGATATCCTTAGCAAGCGTTTTTTATTATATTGTACTAACCTCGTCCATCCAAAAGACGGGTAATAGAAGCTTTGGAAACTTTCTCAGTTGCTTAATAAACTTATATGGCTTTACGTCAACGTTAATCTGAATGCGTTTGGATGCTCTTAAGAGAAGGCCGCTATTCTGTAAAATAGAAATAACAAGAAATAAAATTATATTTTGCCATGCGAAATATTGAATGAAAAACCAAAAACAATACAAAACAAATACGGCAAAATCTTACGGGTTCAAGTTCAATAAATGTTTCATGTAGATCTTTGTCTGCGTGAAGCCCTTCGACTTTGCTTAAGTATTCATCGGACCCGTTCAAGAAATGTGGAAGTGACACCAATATTGGGCTTCCTAAAAGATAAACATTAAAATGGTTTAGTATGCTGTTCAAAGGGATTCCAATGAGGATGATTGATTGTACCAATTCAGACAACGCTACCTTTTTTGCATGCATTCAATTGGTAGGCTCCAGTCTTGGGGCAGTTTTCAAATTTTGTCCCCTGTTGCGTGCAATAGCACATATTGTCCCGATTAAAAATAGGATCTTCCAAAACCTTCTCATCAACAATAAATTTGTAACTGTGAATTCCGTGAACGTCAGAGTCCTTTTCATATAACAATCTTAAAGATCTACAAAGATCAGCCGAAAACAAGTCCAATTTTCTATCAGTTTCAACGAAAGGAGGAAATATAGAACCGTCGGTTCCTTGAATCCTCTTGCAATTGTCATCCTGCCACCTAAAAAGTCAGTAGCACATTATATGGTTCAATTATAAAAATTCAACCAATTTCACAACATGTAAACCAAAAGCAAGCAAAATGTACAGCATAATGCGTACAATCCTACCATGGCATATCCGGTGATCCGTTCCAGGAAGCTATAACGCCAAATTTGTCTCCGTCCTGTACACCAGTGTAAACTTCATACAACCCTTGATCGGTATTATTTTTCTGAAATTTTTAAGATGAATATTTTTATCAGTTCATCACTCATCATACATTGTGAAAGACTAATTGTAAGCACAACCGCTAGAATCATTTTATAAAAACTTACGCCATATTGTAAACCAAAGGTGTCGTTCGGAAGTAGCTTTACTCCAGAAAAACTAGCCAACTGTTGCATCATTTCAACAAAGTATCCTTTAAAAAGCATCTCATCAACGGTTCTAGAAACGAATGGAGTTTCTGAAGTAGTATACTCCACAATAACCGATCGTATCCACACACTTTTCTCGGATGCAGAATTTGCCGTACTCTTAAAAATATATAAAATTAATCATAGTCAAATTATGCATAATATGTGTAAGAAATACAATATTGGACAATTCTTGTTTATCGTTTTTACCAATAGTGGGAGATTCATCATGATGACAGTATCATTTAAAGTTCCTTTGGTCATTTGAGGCTGGAAAATATATGACATAATCTGACGATATGATACAGTGTCATTTTGTTCATGAAATTCGACGTCCACCTTCCTTCGCTTTTGTCTATCGTAAATAAACCATCATTTTATCTTGTCCATTCGAAGCAGAATATAAAATTAAAGAATATATTGTCGATAGAGAAATTCTTACAAAAATACGTATGGACCAACTTCTTGGAGTTTTGGATTTCCCCCTTTCTCAACTTCATTGGGATTAGTAATGTTGAAAAGGTAGAATTTTACGTAAATTGGGATTTGTACATTTTGCCAGCGCTGGAATGTCTCCGATCCATTGACAAGTCTGACTTGCTGAAATTGCATGAATAAAAAATATGTCCTTTGTTAGTTTCATCGCTAATAACATGGATTTGCTTGTAACGTGTAGGTAATCATGTGCATTTGCTAGATGAATGGTGAATGTAATTATATGCAACCTTGTTGAGCATGCTATTCAGTTTGGAAACAAAGAAAAAACGATGCGGTAAAATACTACAAATTTGTGAATTTGGTTGCAAGAAAACCGTGTTCGTATCCCTCACTAACAAGTTGTTTTCATGGCCTTCACGTCAGGGCATCAACTTTTAGCAATAATGCCCAGCAGCAACATAACTACGTCGCAGTAAAGTGAACTGTATATATTCAACACTTTATTCTCTGGTTTTCGTCCAGAAATTGACAAGTTGACGAGTCTAACCAAGCTCCAATTTCCACGTTCTTTTACATTCCTATATAATCAAAATTGCGCATCCAGAGTCCAATGCAAAAATGTCCGAGTCATGCTCATTTATTGCTATAAGCTTTCATAACCTACCACACGCCTTCGCTTTCACATCTTTGCTATTGGCTTTTATTACATTGGGCAATTCTACGTTAAGTGTAACTTTTTCACATGGTCATACTTTGGAATTGGGGCATTGTAGAATCCGCGTTACCAGGGGCGGGAAGGTTCACTGGTTTACTAGGTGTCATTCATGTTGTACGTTTCATAATTTTAACTAACGTGTGGGCGAACTAGATTCCTTTCCAAACTTGACTGGAAATCATTTTCAGTAAATTTGAAATATTTGATCGCCATTTACTAATTGTATTGCCAATATATACGCATGCTATATGAACGGCCCCATGCTAGGCAACGGCTACGCGGCGTGAGTTTAATTGCAATTAAAGTTGCAGCAATTAAGTGTTGTAGCTTCGTCCCTGCTGGAGTGCCGAACTTCGTTCCAACGTTAAATTATACTTTGAAGAAAAGCGAAGTTTATGAAATATTATCCATCTTCGGCACTCGAGCAGGGGCTGTGATATTCTAATTGCAAAAATACACGTAAAATTATACGTATTTAAATTTTTGAAATTTTTACCTGTGCTAAGTCATTATGTTTGATGAAATCAGAGACTTCAGCATAGCCAATTAACTAGATTATGAATACTTCTTGATTTTTTCAGCTAATTGTTGTGAAATAATTAACTTTCCAGTTTGTTTTTCAACTGACCTGGTTGTCTCAGAGAAAAAATTTAAAACACGTTATTATGTTCGGATTGGGAGTGTTGTAAAATATATGAGCATGTATATACTTTCCATATTTCGAAAATATGGACAGTTACAATTAACGTAGAATTGCCCATTCAAATTTCCAATGAAAATTGAAGTGTTTGTAGACTAAAAGATTATATCATACGATCAAGTCAAACTGAAATACTTTTTATAAGTTCAAGGTTTCTACATTTGGTTTGGAAAATAATGTATATACGCTCTATTGACATCGTAACGATTTAAGGCGTTCTTGCACCAAGGCCAAGGACGTCTTGAGCAAAATGCATTAATAATGTAAGTACACTTGCGAAAGCCCAATACTTTTTGTGGCATGAAACATGACAAAGCATGACTATTATTATATTCTTTTGCGATGCAATTCCGTGAAGCCAAAGGCAGTACGTACATGTTGTTGAGTGAGATGTAATAAGACATATTTGGTTATTACTCTACTCTATGCAAGTTTTACAAGTCATCAAAGTATGTAAAAAATATACTCCGTCTATGAATGCCTAATTGCGCAATGGCAAAACAAAAATTGTGGTAAACTTTTTTTGTTTCTATTATCAGATCACTAAACAGCAATTTTAATAGCATGAACCCAGTCAGTACTCAGTGCTCTATACTACTACGACGGTAAAGTAAAACCCGTTTTGCTTTTGTCTAGCCTATTCTAAGGCGTCATTGTAGGAAAGAAGACAGTTTTTATGTACATTCTATGATACCATTGCTCTGACTAGCTTAGATTAAGATAAGAATATGCAAATATATATATGGAAGTTTCAAAGATTGACATTGACATAGGGTCTTATTATTCTATCATACGCAGTCAATAAAACTTTCCGCCTCCTGCACGATGATGAAAAAAAAATCGGAGTGCGTAAATAAATTAAAATCGCTGCCCTTGGCTTTGGCATGAGCAACTAAACTGAAACATAAAGCCATATTTAAGGAAGCTTGAAGTTTAATTTATTTGCAGGGAATATAATAATAATAATTACACCCTTTAATTTAGCAAAGAGTCCCCCTTTTTTCCATGTATGTCCATGAAATCTCAGTCGCTATTTAGCAGTTAGGTATGTGTGCTAGCAGCATTCTGGAACCGCAAATTAGGCGAACTAAATCTCAAACCCGGCTAAAAAGCCATTTCCGTACCGCATCACATAGAAAAACAGCCCACTTGACCATGGAAAATAAACAAACATTTGTAAATGATACATGCTAATGTAACAAACATCTTTAAACATTCCATGGAATGATGTTCATTGTTGTCTGTAAATACATGCTTACTGAACACTGTTGGCTGAACAGGATTCAATTCAAATTTATTTACATGTTTTGATCCTACTGTTTAGAGCTAAAAATAACGATTTATGTGGATGGATTATAATTATGATGTGAACGTACGCCATTTCAAGATCAAATACCATATAATTGTATGTCTTAGGTCGAGTCATCATGTCATTCAATCCAAACTACATTTATGCACCATTACTCCGATTGCGCTCCTGTCAGGCTATTTAAACTGTTTTCCACTTCCAATTACTCTAATAAAACTACCAGTTTAGCAAACACACTTAATAGTACTCCATTATGATTGTAAAAATTGTAAACATCGAGCTTATTTCTTTTCGCCTTTACGGTGGGTGACGGTGGCATTGAACCTCTTACTTAGAACTGGACTAACTGGACTATTTCTCTATTTAGTACTAACTGGACGCATGGTGAAAGAAAACATTTCGATGAATATTACTTTTCCTTGTGACATTTTTATGCGTATTATAATTCGTAAGTAATTATGTGCCTAAATGTTTCATCCTTGCTACTGCGTATTTCTCTGTCTGATCTTGATCGCAAGATTCATTCTAAAACAAAATAATACTCCAGCCACTGTGACAGTCGTTGATTGGAGCTGTCATTGTGAAACACCCTCTATATGTACGATTTGACTTTTATGGATGTACTAGAAATGCCAGCTAGCTACGCTTAGCAAAATGAATTATCCTTCGCAGAACGTAGCAATCGAAAATTTGAAAAACTTAAATTTGTACATGTCTCAGCGTGCCCTCGATCTCGACAATTGTTTCCGCCGCTGCGTATCCCAGATGCATAATCTGCCCAGCTTCACGCATTTCACGCCGTTTCAAAATGTGACCTGTTCCCATCATATCAACACTTCGCAATCTATTAACCTTTTCCAGCATATTATCCCTCTCCGCTCCAGTAAGTCTTCCACTTTTCCCAGCGTACGTCCTACATTTGCAAACTTGAGAACGGTCACCTGCATTTAAAACGGGCACCCAAATTAATAACGGGTATCTGCATTTAAAACGGGCATCTGTATTCAAAACGGGCATCTGTATTTAAAACGGGCATCTGTATTTAAAACGGGCATCTGTATTTAAAACGGGCATCTGTATTTAAAACGGGCATCTGCATTTAAAACGGGCACCTGCATTTAAAACGGGCACCTGCATTTAAAACGGGCACCTGCATTTAAAACGGACACCTGCATTTAGAAAGGGCACCTGCATTTAGAACGGGCACCTGCATTTAGAACGGGCACCTGCATTTAGAACGGGCACCTGCATTTAGAACGGGCACCTGCATTTAGAACGGGCACCTGCATTTAGAACGGGCACCTGCATTTAGAACGGGCACCTGCATTTAGAACGGGCACCTGCATTTAGAACGGGCACCTGCATTTAAAACGGGCACCTGCATTTAAAACGGGCACCTGCATTTAAAACGGGCACCTGCATTTAAAACGGGCACCTGCATTTAAAACGGGCACCTGCATTTAAAAGGGGCACCTGCATTTAAAAGGGGCACCTGCATTTAAAACGGGCACCTGCATTTAAAAGGGGCACCTGCATTTAAAAGGGGCACCTGCATTTAAAACGGGCACCTGCATTTAAAAGGGGCACCTGCATTTAGAAAGGGCACCTGCATTTAGAAAGGGCACCTGCATTTAAAACGGGCACCTGCATTTAAAACGGGCACCTGCATTTAAAACGGGCACCTGCATTTAAAACGGGCACCTGCATTTAAAACGGGCACCTGCATTTAAAACGGGCACCTGCATTTAAAACGGGCACCTGCATTTAAAACGGGCACCTGCATTTAAAACGGGCACCTGCATTTAGAAAGGGCACCAACGTGCACCCGGGTAGCGATTCATATATGGGTGACTCTAAAGCTCGAAAAAAGCTTCGACACCTACCGGGTGCTTATTTACCTACTTCGTACTTTAAGTGCTTCGTTCATGTAGTGCAAATAGTCTCCGCAAGATGCCATGTTAAAGTACGTGCGGTTTTCGGAAACAGTGGATATATAAGTGATTTAAAGAAGGCAAAAGCTCATTCATTCATGCAAGAGGTCAATTTGTCAATTGATTACATTACTGTCAAACACTTCGTTAAATCTTCCAGATATCGTCTATTTATTTACAACGCTACGATACTCTACTGGTAAACGATGTTAAATCTTCACGTGACCTCACTCGTAGGAAATATTTAAAATGGAATCGCTTTATTTTATCGTTTCCTTTTCCTGTGATGACAGGTGTCCATGTCCCGTTTCGCAAAATGCACATCAGAAATGAGATAACGAAAACAATGCTATACTTTTGTAAGTAGTAAAATATGTTATATTTAATTGCCGTCTTTACTGGCGCAATATGCAGTTAGTAGTTGTTTAATCGTTTCTCGTTAACAAATTTAATGTTACAGTTTCCACCCAGACTCATTCATTGCAATTCTCTCTCACAGACATTCAGGTTTTTAGATAGGTACTAATTCTATTAGACCAATGTTTTATATGTAGCATTCTCACGATATGAATTTGATATTATGACGAAAACTTGATTGCATTTTACAATCGTACAATAATGATTATTAAGCCTAGAGTTATTAAAAGTTAATTTCAATTTTAAAAAAAGTAATTGAAAATGAATTTCGTAATCTTAATGATAGTTTAAACGAAGTATATATCTCAACTAATGCGCAATTATCACCCACTTCTGTGAATATTATGGAATACAGAATACTTCTGTATGGTCATCAGAAGGTTTGCCGTTGGCTCTTGGCTGTCATTATGCATTCAACCACTTGCCACACACACATATGTACCTGACCTTCAAAACATAATTTAAACGCTTCGTCATTTAATGCCCTATTAAAATCATCGACAAGGAAGAAAATTATGACCGATCATTCATTCTAAAGTAAAAAAGGTTCCAAAGAAATCTATACATACCCACATTATTCTTTAGAGTAAATTTGAGCATTAGCCAACAGCAAATTATATCGAAGCAAGCATAATTTTTTCATTGTGAATACTGTCGCATAATACTCACTGTGTACACATACTTGGACAAAGAACACGCATCTTTGAGTTTATGCACATACACGAGTAGTTTTGCATTGCATTGGATTTTCTCGTCTGGTGTAGGTTAATACCTACTAGGTATGCATTTATGGAATCTTTCTTACTAACCAAAACAACAACCGAAAAAACCTGGATTTTTCCATGATAAACAAAACGGTAACATAATAACAGTAATAAAGCCATTACTATGCCATGTCTGCCACCGTCACCACTTAATTGATATTGTTTGTTGTGTTGGCCAACTTACATACATTCTAGTTCGCAAGCATGGTTGTGAACAAAACGAGAACAAAGATAAAAAATATTGATTCAGCGCATTCATTTTTTCAACGCTAGTATGCCATGTCTTGCGTCTTCTTGTGAGGATTATCTTTTCTTAGCTTCCAGCTAGAACCAACTGCCAATACTGACACTGACCATGAATAAATAACTACTGATTAATTGCAAACATACGCAAAATACCAAAATATTAATGGTAGAGAAAATGAAGTGTTAATTATTGTGTAGCTCCTGGCACAAACACTCAAAACTCAGGTTTAGACAAAGACAAACATGCTTACTAGAAAATTGTTATTAATGTTGACTAATGGTAAATAAATAATGCTCGGTGAACCTAATATACAATATGAGTATCTATTTTTCTTGCAAGCAGCGCAGCTCAGTAGCGTAAATCAACGCTCTGCGTTACACCACGACGACTCGCACATGTTGATAAATTGCTGTTTTTATACCAATTTGCATAGACGGAAGAACATGAATGAACACGGAGAAAGATTATGACATTACATAACATTTGCTTAATTATCACTCACCTGAGATATTTTGTTTTCAATGACCTTGGGTACCACCATCCAACCTAGGATGATCGAAGCCACCAAGATGGTAAAGCCACATACCAGCACGAGGGACGGTAGTTTTTGCATTTTTCTTGCTTTCAATTATTAAACTAACGCTTCTCTCTTTAAAAATTATTTTACAACTGCACAACTCTTAACAGCAGCAGGAATGCAATTATTTAATTGCTTCGCGTAGACGCAGAGAAATGACACAATGGATCGTTGTTACTGAATTCCAAAAATACACAGCATTTGGCACTACTTTCACTTCCACGAAAGCGACTCGTCTTCTTGGCCCGATACGGAGAAAATTAGGGATCGATGGTCATAAACATTTAAGAACGAACCATGCGGCTTTTCTTGCGCTCTCTCTCGCTCTCCCTCTCTTTACTCTCCTCGTCTGTGAATAAACTTTATTTAGGAGAACGGTGCGGTGAGAAGAATAGTGCAAAAAGTCTGAAGGAATTTACGTGTGTTTGATGATGACGGTATACACACTGAGAACACACACCACTCTCACCACACACGCTTGAATAAGCCTACGCGTAAAATGTAAGTAATGAAATGTTATAATGCGGTGTAATGTTGTTTGTTATAGAGTAGTGGAGTTGGAGGGTGTATTGCCCGATTGAACAATTGTGGTGGTGTGATGTTTCTTTCTTCACTGCGATTGGCCTCGTAGAAATGCACCTCACACAACTTCCTTCTTTTGCCTGTTACTAATCTTTCCCAATTAGGTTACAATATAACCACGTCCGATTTTTCCCTTCCAAACTAATGACTCGAGTTTTTCCCTATGCAATTTCAAAATTTAGAGGAATCTAGCATGGTTTCCAAAAAGGCCATTAAATTTGTCTCGCTGCTTGCTGTTTGCAAAGAAATGTCGACGACGACGGACGAGACTACTGAGACGGTCCGAGACTGAATGAACCTCAGATTTCAATGTCTGTTTTGTGCGAATATAAAAAAATCAGGCGTTTGTTCGTCTGTCTTATTTACTAATAAAAATAAATGATAATATGATATGCCATGCTACGCGGCGGAGGGTTCTAATAGAAGAAGAAAAACCTGCTCTGGGTTACTGACACGTCTTTGGCTTGTAGTCAGAGAATATAATGTTGTGAGCTTTGGTTGTAGATTGTGGGTATGAGTCAATGAATTCAACAACAAGTTAATGTAATCAACAAAATCTACAATCCCTCACTCGTCTCCTATTAAAGATGTTCAAAGAGTAAAAGAACTTTGCTGCTCCATGAAATGCAGAGGATTTTGGTTTGGACCACTCACTCTGGATTGTGGCCTGACTGATGCACATGTATAGTATTATTTATTCGAATAGAGTTGCTTTCTTAATATGTATAAAGGGTTAACTGGGGATGGTCGGTGGTGGTGATGATTCGAACACGAATAAAGAAAGAAAAACCAAAATTGTCCGAATGAATGATCTACGTAATATGTTATGTTGTTGGCCAGACCCACGTACGTATCCTCGAATGATCTTACACATTTTCAGAGTTTTTTCGTCTTTAAGGATGTGAATTATATTAGCACACAGATACAATGACGATGATGTGATGATAGCGTATATTTATTTGTGCACATAACAATTACAGTTTACATGCGTTACGTTGTTCACTTATCGCAACGCAGATAGCTATTTGGATACATTATTGCACCACTACTACTGGTCTGATATTTTTTACCCTTTTTTGTTTGCTGGCGATGCCTTTTTTATAGCTTGTAAAGAAGAACATCTCTATACAAAACACGAGTACTTTTTAAACATTGCGTTACATTGTCCAGTTTACGGGCATTCATTCCTATGATGGAGTACAAAGTTTTATGCTGATGAGGAACGGAATTTTATTGTTGCGTGATGTTGCGTACATAACCATACGTGCATGTCTATGTCTACTCTAGTCATGATGCAATAATGGTGTAGGAAGAATAAATTGCTGGCTAATTGAACAGGTGAATCTACCTGCATACCTCGACAAGGTACCAACACAGGTAGGTATTGTATTCCTTTAAGAGTAACATCACATTTTCACATAATAATATTCTCACGCTATGATGATGGCATTGACGATATCAATAGCAGTACCAACCAGAAGTACCAGTTCCAAGCTAGACCAATCGGGCAGGACATCAAAGGTGTTCAATTCTAAAAAGCCTCGCTGCTGCAGTCACTTCAAAGTAAACCATACTACAACACTAGTAGTCATCTCACTCAATTCAAGCATTATTTCATCTACGCAAATATGAGGCGCTCTACCACGCTGTACGTCATGCATGCAATAATATTGTTATTACATAAATATTTCGCAGTTAAAAGCACATGTGCTTTAGCAGCGTCTATAATAAAGGCCCTATATACAAACTAGCAATCATACGCATTATCAAGCAATTACTCCACCACAGTGGAATTTCCTTCGAAACTTTAAGCTACAAATAAAAAAGACTAGACGTATATTTATAATAAATACTTCTAGACGGGAATCAAAATCAATTTCGATAAGTATAAAATAACATCTGTTCAAAAATAATGGTCGAACTTTCCTTATTTTGCTACCTTCAACAGTATTCAATGAAATAATCTGCCCATTATTCGGAAACTATTACGCTATGTATTCTTGACAGTAAACAAACAATGACATTTTGACATTAATTCAATATTCCACATTTATTAATTTTTGCACGTGGAATGCACAGTTTGATACAAAATACAAACTATAGTATCCAGCATATGTAAGATAATATAATATAAATAGTACATATGGTATTATTATGAAGCAATAAGTGATAAAAACACTTCAGTATAAGTAGGTTTGTAGGAAAGATAACTCTTTTATGTAGAAAACAATCCAAAAATCGATTTCTCCTAGCCCCCTGTTTGGTATGTCTTATATTGAACTTGTGGTATTGGTAGATACGCATAACAATCACAACAAATGCATTATCACGATCACAATTTAGGGGAAAGTTCTATGATACAATATATTATTCAGCCTTCTTCAGTTTCTCCTTTTGAGTGGCACAATTTCTCACAAGTCGATTGAAGTAGAATATGTATCCTAATCCAACGACTCGCAATATTCCCATTCCAAAAACCTGGGGAAAAGAATTATGTCATCGTTATTTAATATTCATGTGTACAAATACTTTGTTCAATCAATCAATGAAGAACCATTGCATGCATCAATAAGATACTTTCAGTTACGAGATAAAAACTTACTTGTGCCAAAAGACCAGCAAACGACGACATAGGAGACATTCCGGCACACATAACAGTAGTTAAATTTCCGTCAAAACCAGTACAGCTGAAGAAATTTCCAGCCTATTAGAAATTTAAGAATCATTGTTTATGTATGATTTATCATAATTTAAAACTCAACAATTTAAATGCTTCAAGCTACAGTACCAGCGTATCATTTAGAATTGACTGGGCGACATCTTCTGGCTTCATTACTCCTGCCGATTCACTTATCAGCTTTGTCTCCAAAGGTTTCACTTTATTTTCTTGTTCCAAACAAGGGGTGTCCGTGTCAGGAGGAAAGCAAAGTGTCACCGAGATGTTAAATGGCTTTACTTCCATCTGCAATGCCTCCGCAAATCCCCTCAGGGCAAATTTTGAAGCCCCATACGCTGTGTAACCGTACAAACCGACCAGGCCTCCAAGCGAGGATGTACAAGCAATTTTGCCCTTTCGTCGGGATTTCATTGATGGCAAAACACTGCGCACAGCATGGAATGTTCCCATATAATTAATATCCATCATTCCCTGAAAAGTAAAATAAATGGTTTCAAATTGTAGAACTAATTTGATGCATATTTTAGAATGTATATTGTAGTAAACATCGTTCAACGATAACCTTAACATGATGTAAAGGGATATCCTCCAATTTAGACGGGTACGCATATCCAGCACAACAGATAAGTACATCAACAGCTCCAATCTCTTCAGCGCATCTTTGTAGTACGTTGTCAGTTTCCTCATAGTTTGTAACGTTCACTGAAAAAGTAGAAAGAATGATCACATATAAAAATATGAATATATTTAGGGATTTATAATTCTTTAGAAAAACAAGTATAACTTTCTTATTAGTACCACTAAAATAGTTGATCTTCTGGCTGTCATCTTGACTCACAGAACGAATTTCATTAGTTGCTTCTTCCAGTTTCTTAATATCTCGTGCCAAAATTGTTACGTTAGCCCCCTGCTTCGCAGCTAATATTGCCACTTGCTTCCCAATACCACTGGAGCCTCCAGTAATCTATAGAGAAAATTATAGCAAAAACAATCATTAGTTACAGATTTCCACAGACCGTAATCATCCGAAAATTAACAAAATAAAGCCAGATACTGAATGTGTATTTTTAATTTACAACAACATGCTGATTGGTCAACTTTGCGCTTCCTTTATTAGCTCGGTTAATCCAATCCAAAAGCGATGTAATCATAATCATTCCAAACCCAACCACGGCAGTCCAAACAAGCCAACAACCACAACACTCTGCCATCATCAATTAATTATTGAAACGCAGGTAATATTTCAAAACTGAACAAAAAAGCGGATGCTAGTTTTCCTCGTTACTGTAAATGCAATGTGCAATGCAAACAAAAACAATACACACAGCAAAATTAAAACACTCCAACAACCACCACCCTTACTTTACACTTCGTGACAACTGTTCAGTTGCCGCCTGTCTCATTAATGTCACAGGAATTCGAGCTAAGTATTGTTGGACATTTAGTTAATTAATAGATGGCATATTAACAACAGGTTGTTTACTGAAAATGTGACAATTGATACCACAAACAATGCCGACAAAATGACACAACGCAAGTCACCGCACCTTGGAATATTGGAATCAGATGTTGAGTGAGTGTAGCTGTTGCACGACAGGATGGATGTGCCTAAATCTCGCATAGACCATATAAAACCATCGGATTTTGTTCATGAAAGGAATTATTGACGTTTATAACCTAACTTACCTAACCTTGTTTTTGTAGATTGCTGTACAAAATTTACATGCATTACAGGTAATAGAAAAGTTAAACTTTAAGGTTCAATTCAATCAATATTTTTTGTATGTACGTTATATAGAAATACGTATGCTATGCAATTGCTTCTAGAGGTGTAGTTTTAGTTTCGGGATGGATTGAATGAATGATTCGTTGATTGGTATTGGTATAATATGTATATTGTTAATGGGAAATTGCACAAATACTCCATTGTTTTCAGTTTTTTGGATTAGCTTTTCATGACGTGGTCGTTGCATACAGCCCTATTTTACAATGATCTTTCCGTCCTGGACAAAATGTACAATCAGGAATTTCTGATTAATCTTTTGGAAGAGACGAGATGGGATTTTACAATTTTATCGACTGAAAAACAGAGTTCTGGGCTGATTTGTTACGGAATGGGGCAATGAGAGAAAAAGGTTTTTGAACATAATGAACTAATATTGTGGACGATGATGTTAGCTATGTTTGTTCAACTGGAGAACTCCCTATGCAGGGTACCTACATTGACAAAGATGATGACTGATGTCAAGTTTTTTACAGACAACATTATGGAATTAGGTATCTTGACAAATATTGGCTGCCTCAATGAAATGCAAATTGAATTCGCCAAATTCCTTTTGTTTTCAATAAATTATGTTACATGAGTCATGTAACTTTATTAAAAAGCATTCACCGTGTTTTCCGAACACTACATTTATTTCACTTGAAAATTAATCTGAGTCGCTGTCGTTGCCTTCTTTCTGTTGTTCCTCCTCTTTCAAGCGCCTCATCTGAACCATGAAAATTTCTTTCCTGAAAACTCAGATATGACAAAAGTTAGATTGTCGGAATCGGAATGACTTATTTAGGCAACAATGCGAATATGAAATATTTTCATCAATGTCAACTCACAGTTCGGTGGCAACTCGTTCAAAATCTGGAAGACCAAACTTCTTTCGACATTTTTCGCGATCATTCAGAATTTCCAGTGACAGTAATTGTGGATACTCTCCTTGAGATGACAAATGTTGATATGTCAATACTCTTAAAAAGCAAATTGTTTCTACTAATTTGATTAGTTATGTTATGCAAATGCAACTGTACCTTTTCCAAAATATTTGTCTCTCTCCTTCACCTTTTCCTCCTTTTCGCTTACTAAAAATTCATAAATGTCTCGCAGAATGAATAGCTTCCTCACTCTTAACTCATAGTCCTCTAACTGATCCGGATTGGTTGGTTTGATGCCGTGAGAATCTGGATGGTGACGGATGACAGCTCTCAGATAACCCTGGCGTGCTTGGCGGATTTAAAAACATTTTAGAAGATTTTAAAGTTTCAAAATAAAGTAATCACTGACCGCTTTTGTGTAAAAGTACAAAAAAATAATTCATGGAACTGTCAAAGAACGAAGAAAAAATAGTTTTGGTACCTGTAAAAGGATCTTGAGGTGCATTCAGATAAGCCTCCTTGTTTTTGATGAACATAATTTGTAACAAGTCAGAGGTTCCGAAATAACCTTCCAGTTGACTTATCATTGATTCACTATCCATTTTCACTTTAATTAGGCGAATTAACTGACAGGTGTATTAAACAACTTGGAGAGGACATCGAATAATACGCAGTGGCTTGGTAATCAGATATGAATATTATGTTGTCCTCTCATTCGCTGTATGTCTTCTGATTCTCATCCACATCAGATTTCGGAACCAGAGAGCAATAACTGAATCTTCGTTTGACACACACATGCCATGTATAAATATTATCAGTTTGAATTTCTATTTTTAGAATGTTTCAGTGTTTTATAGTTTCTTTTTTCAAGCAGTTCCATGCCTCTTAGTTCCTATCATATCATAGATAGATGCTAGGATAATATATTCCAAAGAAGCGGAACACATTTGCTTACTTCATGTGGCTGTTATAAAAAAGTACATAAACTGATTTTAGTGACAATTAACATGACGGCTCTGCTTATGTGGAATAAATGCATAGGTATACACAGGTGACGAAGAGAAGAGAATAAAAATAGCAGATTGTACTATGATATTATGTTTTCATGATTTATTTATTTTTTGACGAAATACAGCTAATCAGTACAGTAAGCAACTTGGAAAACTAGACAGATCACAATTTTAGTTAGTTTTGTCTGGATTTTCTCATTACAACCATAATATCGTTATCACGTGCAATACTATTTATTGTACTAATTCCAATAGAGTGGCATTGAATATTTTATTCAATGTATAATCTTTTTCAGTATCCAGCGCCCCTCTATGCACCGGCACCGATAAAATATTTTTATCCTGAAACTACAATAATATAATTTGTTATAGTTATGGCTTTCCATATACATACTCCAAAGCGTATTTAAACTGTAGCTTTCATATTATTTCACATAACATTCGTTACATAAAATTGGGATTCATTTTTTACTATATTTCTATAATTTTCTAAAATTCAAAACTATCCCACTCAGAATTATTTGCTTTGTTTACCTCAGTTGTCTACGTTTAGGATGAGAAAACACATCATATAAAGTTCATTCTAATATGTAATATAGTTGGGAAAATAATTTTCTGTATGTTATGTCTAGTCATGAGATTCCATACTACTTTATATTTTATCAGAGACTATGTTATAATTTACGAATATGGAGACTAACTTTTACCATCGTAGGTTACTGTTTTGGAACACTACATAATGGCATGTGCCAAAAATATTTTTAATTATATGTAAGCTCGATTTTTGATGAGAATAATATTGTCTTGAAGAAGTAATGATGTGTGCCAGACGTC
This sequence comes from Sinella curviseta, assembly GCA_004115045.4. NCBI lineage: Eukaryota > Metazoa > Arthropoda > Collembola > Entomobryomorpha > Entomobryidae > Sinella > Sinella curviseta. The sequence goes on along the minus strand of CM023201.3, from coordinate 42,807,370 downwards.
AGATTGAAAATTCGAAAAACTAAAAGTATGACTGTGGAAGACAGTGTATGTCCTCCACAACTGGCAAATCACTCTACTATACTCGTACTCTTGTATCTCTCCATATTTTGGTTTCATACAATATATTTGTGCATAGATTTCTATGATTTCTGCAAATTGACGGTCTATTTGTTGCCACCCAGAACTTGACCTCGAACTGTGGCTGCCTCTACAGCATTTATAATTGCAGATCGAACGCCTCCAGCTTCCAATGCTGCAACTCCAGCAATAGTAGTTCCTCCTGGAGAACATACAGTATCTTTCATGGGCCCAGGATGTTGTTTCTCCTTTAAAATGAGTTCTCCTGCGCCTTTCATTACTTGAGCAGCAATTTCGAGACTAATGTTACGTGGAATTCCCATTTTAACGCCACCGTCAGACAGTGCTTCAATAATCGGGAACATCTGAAAATGTTGCAATAATTATGTTATAATGAGATAAAGAAGCTTTCATTATTTAAGCCTTAAATTTTAAGGTGAAACCATGCAATTGGTTATCGCTTACAAAGCCGATTCCTGAGCCAAAGAGACCGCCATATGCGTTAATTTGATGTTCTGGAACTTCATAGCTCAGACCGGTTGGCTTGAAAAAACTATGCAAGAGAGCTCTCTCCGATTCGGTAATGTCAGCGGGACCAGTAAAGACAGCGACACCACAATTAACCTTGAGGCCAATATTAGGCATTGTCCTGAAGCACCTAAACGATCCATTTGTACCGTCCATAAGGTTTTCTACAGCTTGTTCAAAGGTGGAAAGTGTAATTCCAGCCATTATGGAAATGTTAACAATGGATTTTGGATCCGGGAATACAAATCCACCTGCCTTAACATCGTTGGCTAGTTTACTAATGGCGGCAGGAAACATTTGTGGCTTCATTGACCACACAAGAATGTCTGCCTTTTGGAATACATCCTCTGGAAAAGTATGAACATCATCGGTTTAAATACATAGTTGTATTGAATGCATATCATTTCGATCATTTAAAGTACTTTTAAGTACCATTATTGGTAGTTGTTTGGCAGTTAAATTCCTGCCAATCCTTTAAATTTCTCTGCGAGGTTGCGCTTACAATAACGTTAGCCGGGTTCAGGATTCCTGGAAAACACAACTTTTGTAGTTTAATTATATTTCCTCATTGAATTACGATAAGTACATATTATATAATTATATGTACCTTTTTTAAACAAAGGGAATGCAATAGCTTTAGCCATGTTTCCACAGCCAAGAAATCCGACGGTTCCTTCGATGATAACATCGTTTCCTTCCTCCATCGGCACTTGCTCGCCCATTTTGATAGCAAATTATATTTAAGGAGACGATGAAATGTAAGTGACTACAGTGATGATATTATTAGACTACAAATACAATTTATTTTGCCTAAGCTTTCAAAAATTTCTTGGTTAAGGTATGCAATTAAAATTCACACATGTACTTGATCAGAATTTTTCCAACTTCCAAAACCATCTGGGAACTGGTGCAATGTGTGGAAAGCTGTATACTATTTTGACACTGTCTCTATGCGTGAGCCGGAGTATACGGACTCTGAGGATTATACATTTTGCATGGAACCTATCGATCTACATTTACATGTCGCGTGAGTAAGTGTGTACCCACAACACAGTATGCATTTCTCAAGGACATACGCTGTTAAACTGCTGGCATTGGACAATGAAATTTTGTTTGTACATATGCGAGCGAACAGCTACCTAAAACCAAACTCTCCCAAATATGAAAAAATGTCAAGAAAATTTCCGTACTTAATTATTTCGTGGTTACATACTTTAGAAGCGCTTGACGAATTAATGCCCTGTAGATGGATAATGAAACGAGGCATTTTAGCCTTCATGTAATTACGAGTTCTTTATGTTTAACTGACTGCTATGTAACTCCAGTAATTCCATGAAGCATTTTTTCTACCGATGACCGATAATCAACACGCGATACTCATGATGTCACACCTGGTTAATATGGTTCATTATATGAAAAAACGCTAGCCTAGATTAAGTCAATATATTGTATGGCATTTTGATCCAAACGAGTTTTTTATTTATTCATAATACATAGTTCAAATTTAATTGAAATTTTTATATATGCTAGTATAGTAGTCCGTCTGCGTTAATTAAGATCCATGCGATTTCCTAAAACCTAAGATATTCCTGCGTTAATACTATAATGAAAATTAAGAAAAGAAAATTTAACTATTTGTCCACTGGAGTTCGTTTTCCACGATGCACTTTAAATCTCTCATCAATAGATTGGACGAGAATTTTGTTCCCCTTTGGAACTGCGCAACACAAGCAGAAGAGCAAAAATGTGTGCATCCAATAGATAACTTTCCATCATGCATGTTATCCCAGTCCCCTCGAATATCATTTTCCCCACCACCTCTCAATCTCACTCTCTCCCTGACGTTTTCATCAAAAACCCAGCCCGGAATGTGGAATATAATGGGCCAACTCTCAGTGAAAACTGGCTTTAAACATTCAAAGCATTTTGCCAAAGGTCCGGCCATTAAAATGTTGCGTAAATTGACTGGGAGGATTAAACTTAATGCATCTTCCATTGTCGCATTATCTACATCATTTTGATTTCGCTGTTGGTTCTTCTTCTCCGCTGTGGTTGACCCAGTTTCTGTTACAGGGGCATTATGAATGTGTTGTCCCTTCATGCAATTATCATGCTGAGCACAAGCTCCTCCGAGTTCACTTTCCCTTCCACCAGATTTCAATAATATTTTCTTAGTACTACTGCAGCAGCCGGAAGAAGAAGATGATGATGCTGATGACGAGGAGGGTAATACGGCACTAAAAGTGTTGCAAGAATCATTGGATCCAGGTTTTGCCTCATGTATTGGTAAACCTACTTCTTGAATGGCTTCATCATCTTTCTTCTCAAGATCCCCTCTTATGTTAATTAAAGAGTTCCCAGCTCTTTGTGGTACGATTAAGGGTTCAATGACGGGCTTAACACCGTATTGCTTTTGGTCTGCTTTGTCTAAAAGACCAAGCTGGTATACTTGACGGAGACACAGCTCAAGCAAAGAAGCCACCGTTACTTTCTCCGTAGCTGTCCCTTCCACATTTCCATTGAAGCCACAATGGTGGTGGTGAAGTTTCACTATATCTTCATCAAAATGCAAAGTACGTCGTTTCCCTTTGAAATTCAATTTTACTCTGGGCCTATTCACGCCACTCCAGTAGGTGTACAACTGTAGCTGGGTCTCTGCTTGTGCGGCTGTGGTTTCTTGAGCAGGAAAGGGATTAGGTCCTCCGCCATTGTCACTTTCTCCTGGGTCCAGACCACATCTAAAGTAGTGTAATGAAAGTATGTAATTGGAGAAACCAAGAAGCAGAACAGAAAGTGTACATATTTCTGATAAAAAGCTATTTCCTATGTTGCCATATTTTTAACGCTCTGGAAGCTGTTTCATCAACATGTTATGCTATATACCCTTCAACAACATTGTATGTAACATTTGCCTCAAAAAGACTAACTATTCTTTTTAAATCGGATATCTTATCTGTAATGTGTTTTAGTATTGAAATGAATGAATACGTTCAATAATCATGGAGAACCTTTTGTAAGGTTCTTACCCAAAGCATTCAACGCTGGTTCCCAACAATTGGAGCACCCAGTAAGGAATGTAGTTTAGTCTAGGATTACCATCGAAAAGAAATTGAAGATTTCGATTAGAATTTAATGTCCCTGCGTTGGACTGTGTTCTCAAGGGACGGGAAGAAGTTCGGTGGCCCTGATAGAGAGAGTGGAATGGTAAACTGGGCAAAAGCAGAAGATTGCACCGACATGCTGAAAAGTATCTGAGATTACGAAGTAAGCAAATATTGCGTGGTATGGAGCTAATGGGATTTCTGTCGATGCCAAATTCTTCCAGAGAATGCAGGCCTTCAATCACATCTGCAGGGATTGAATAGATCCGATTGCCAGAAATTTCCAGTTGTTTCAGACGATGAAGATGTTTTAAACCTGGAACGTTCAGATACAATACATATCTTACTGGTCACTAGTTAATTTCCCAAGGTTTGTACTAAAAATATTTATTCCTGCAGTATTATGCATTATCTTTAGCATGAGTTTCTCTCAGCCACATTTCTTTGCATAAAGAAAGTCATTTGAGACTGTTTCACTTTAATTATTAATCTTTACTACTGTGTGCTGTAATTGAACATTTCATTTTCATGGCAAATGCCAATCTTTTTTATGCAAATTCCAGAAATGCATCTCAGAAGAATTTGCTATAGTATGAACCACGGTGTAGCTGCAAGCTACAAACACAAAGCCAAGTGTGTGTAACAAAGCCCATCCCCATGCGTGCGCGCATAGGTATTTAGTATTTTGTGAAGATCAACACTAAAAGTGTAAAACATAATATAAATGCTCATTTACATTTAGGAAGCTCTTCCAGTTGGTTGTACGTTATCAGCAAACTTTCCAGCAGATTCAACTCTCCAATTGTAGTGGGCAACTTTCTTATATAATTTTGAGAAAGGTCAAGAACTTTGAGACATTTCAAATCACCAATCTCAATTGGCAATTCCTCTAGTTGATTTCCCACAAGATATAAGTTGGTCAAGTTACACAATTTTCCAATGTTGGCAGGCTGAAAGAAACAAAGTATAGACAAAATAATTTCATTGTTTAATTCAACACTTTGTACAAATACAGTACATTTTTATTTATCCGCTTGTTCTTCAGAATAACGATTACATATCGAAATACATTGCTGCGCTTTGTAAAAAATTGTGCTTGTCTAGCTATGACTGTACACACAATAGCATTATGATTATAATCATTTGTTTGTTTGAAATTTAATGTATGACTCCTCACCAATTTTTCCAGACAGTTCCTTTTCAGGTATATCTCCTCGATATGCTCCCCATAATTCAAAACCTCATTGGGAATCTCCCTTAAATTGCGATAATTCCAGTGCAAAATCATCCTGCCCTGTATATCTTGGATCAATTCATAATCACAATCACAACACTTCTCCAGCCGCGATTGCGATTCCATAGGCGAGCTCCTTCTACTGGAAAAATCAGCTGTTACAAAACCTTGATTGAAAACTGGACTCTATCTCCAGTCAGCACGGTGCAGAGCAAACTCGTTACTTTTACTATTCTCCAGCAGCAACTCCAGCGCTCTTTCTCTCTGCCTCACAGAGAGAACTCCTTAGCACTCTTTTTACTTCTGCTTTCTATCCATTTATGCATGCACCAGCAAAAGAAAGCTGGAGAGGTTTAGCTTATAATAAGAAATATAGCGAATCAAACATTTTTTATGTATTAGCGAGAAAGTTAATTGCTTTCAAACTTTCATTTTCGTTAACTGCAAAATTAATCGTCGTGGCAAGAACTGCGCAGTTGGACGAAATAGCTTTAATACTTTTTTACGCTTCACGATGAAATCAAAAGGCTCAACTTGAAAAACTAGTATCATTTTTAAACTGCCAACTTTTGCACTGTGCAGCAACGGCAGCAGCATAAGCATGGTAAATGAGTACAGCATATTTATTACATGATCCACTGGGAAAGTTGCCAGTTATAGCCACAAATGTAAATTTTGCATGCGAAATTCGGGCAGACAAGGACACAAAATCTATAGACACTACTTTCCTTTCACATGCCATCACACCACGATACGCCATATAAGTGGCAGGTGTACGCGGAAACATGCTATGGACCATGAATGCAATTTCGTCAAATGCTGCGGTTGTGTTGCGGAATGAATGAAGTTTGCATTGTGTATCGTATCATCGTCATCATGTCATGTTATCAGTCGACAAGTCAAACAATGCTCGCTTTCATTTAATATTTTCAAAATCTGTGGTGTACGTATGTATATGAATGAATGGACGAAATAAGCATTTAGTTTAATTTTGGATTATTTTACTGACCGCCTTATTTATTTTTTAAAAGTAATTTCATACGTTTAATACACAAAATCCATACATTAAATATACACGTAGTTTAACAATTTTGTATATGATATATGTACTGGAGACCTACTGCTAAATTAACCAATATATTTTACTTCATTAACTGGTTACACGATTGTTTTACAATTTTGTAGAGCCGAGATTTGTGTAATTCCTAATTTTAATACATATCATGGCCATTATCCTACCTAAAAGCTATCAATTGCATATAGGTATACGTACACATATCCAATATTATTTACAGATAAAGTATGTACAGGTTGTCATCATGAACCAATAACACAATTAGTGACACAATTATATACAAAGTAACTTTAGATGACATTAAAAATGGTGGTGGAGCGATTCATACAATATATTTACAATTATCATCCATTAAAGACTGAAAGTAACTAGTCTTAACATAGTTATTAAATGGAACTAGCTATACACCTAGGTACTTTAAGTATTTATATAAATATCTGTTACACACGACAATACAATATCTTCTTATTATGGTTGTATTTCTTTTAAATCATAAATGCACTCCTTAAAACACACAACACGTTAATCATTTTTATGTAACAAATTTTCAGGTTTGAACTAAAATCTACTTTTCCACAGCTTGCTTGGCAGAGCGCAGATTTCTGAGAGAACCCGTGAATGTCATGTCATGTTAGAATGGAAGGCGAATTAAAACAAATGTAAATGTCTAATTAATTTTGTTGACCAGTGACGGGTCTTGCTCTACCGTTCAAAATTACCTACACACGAAGGTAATACAAGTAGGCTGACTAAATTCACTTGTTTCAACAGAACAATATACTATTCTTTTCTAAAAATTGATAACTAGCTTGTCCATTGTTCATCAGCAGTATTTGACCGACTACCGTTTTTCAGTAATTTGTTTCATCCAAGATGTATAATTATTAACGCACAATCAATACAACAGTATTACTTTTAACTACCTATCTAATTAATCAACCTAAAATTATGTCAATAAGGCACTTGAAGATATACGGTCGAGATTAGAGAATTTCATTCCGAACCCTTACTGCTTTATTCTTATAGTCGAAGTATAAAACATCGTTCATTCTTCACATTATGGCATTCATTAAATCTTTTGATAAAGTTTGTAATTCATCTAATAAGCATCTACTGATAAAGAGCATCTATCTACAAAAATCCAGTTTTGCTAATACTGCTGCCATATCCATTACATTTAATTAGAGATTATATTTTAAATTTGATTTTAAGAGTATGTACTTCGCAGATCGATTTTGTATTACAAAAATTATTTCCAGTCCACTAGAAATACATCAATGATTCACTGTCTCCTCTGTAAAATATAAAATATCACCGGATAATAATGTAATCCATGCATTAACATCAAGTTTCAGACATCGCAACATATCCAATGCTACATTTCCTCCAAACAAGCATGAACTTGGGAGTAAGGGAAACTTACACAATAAAAGAAAGAAACTTTCAAAACTGCTGACAAGTTTACTATTAAACATTCATTCATTTGAATCACGACAAGAAGTGCTGTTTTACTTTCGGAAACCTTTTACTATGTAGGTAATAGGTATGCATCAAGGTATTCGACTAATTATTTGCATTAATAATAGGGATAAAAAGACTATAGGACTAAACTAATTTCATATTATATGGATTTACGGATATAAAAACGTAAACCTATCTCATCCAAATAAATACAAAAATACTGTACTTATATTAGTCTCTCTGTTGGAAATCCATAAAAACTGAACTAGTGTTCAAGTAAGTACGAAAAGTTACAAGTTTATCTATTAGCCCTGTCATTTTCTCCCCATGCACTTCTCGTCGTGCACTCGTATTTATACACAACACGACTGTTACTCTGAAATGAGGAATGTATCAGGAATGCAGGAAGGAATTTCTCGTTTCGTCTAATTCGTAGTATAATCTTGTAATGTTTGCTCTTTAGAAAATTCCAAAGTACACCATTCTTCCTTTCGTATATAAAGGAAAGCTGAATGTACGTAATTCAGTAATTCATGACACGACACACGACATTGAGGAATTTATCAATGTCATCAATGTGCTAAATAGATACGGGGAAAGAAAACTAATTGATTCTTCCCGAGAATCGTCTTCCGGCCTTTTGAAAAAACTGGCGTTGTGTACCCAAACTGGGTGTCTCATTGACGCTGAAAAGTGGCTTAAAATGGAATAAACATTTGGTTCGTGGAGTTTAACAAATAAGCAACAAATTTACAAATAAAATCCAACCCGTACTTGTTCCAACTTTTTCCTCCGTTCAAGAATTTCAAGTTGCAATATTTGATTACATTCGACTCATGTTATGCACTCATAACACATCTAATATATCTGTTCTTTCATTAGAGTATTGCCCTTTTATGATTACTTTCACATTTTTATCTATGTACATGATATATATTGTACAAACACCAAGTTATGTAATATCTTAAATTGGAATATGATCCTCTTAGAATGTATATACTGACAGATGCATATTGTTTTTAGAATTTTATTACGTTCTAGATAGACTTATACATTTTAGATTACGACGATGTAAACATTAAAAATGTGCTGTTCTACGTTAATATCTAAAGTAATTATTATGCTTATTTGCAAATGCACGACATACAAAGTAGGTATATAGAGTTAATGTTCAGGTGAAATAGCGAAATTCCATTGATACACGGGACCTGATTCCAAACTTAAAAATCATTACTTGTAGATATCTTTACCGTACAAAGGTACCGATAAATACCAATTAAATTACCGACGTATCCCACGCAGTTTGCTATTTTAACTCATGGGACATTCAATATTCGCCAATATACTTATACGCTTACGTATATACATATCAATTTGCCGATTAGATTTTTATCCATTATCCGTTCGCATTTTAAAAAGCATAAGATTTTACACAATATTACAAGATATTCACAAGGTTGGTCTCTTCTATACAATATGTACAACCTTTATACAGTATTTAATTTAACATTTATATATCTATACGCATATATTATGAGCATAAACTTTTTCCAGATATATACATGTATTTACACATTTAAACGATTACTCTAAATATAAGTTCCACGCCGAGAAGTTTTCTATATATGTGATTATCATCTACTTCCCGATTCCATATCACTACTAATCTGATAATGCCTGCAGGACAGAAGCCATCTCGAAGTACAAAAATAGAGGACGAGAAGAAGAAAATGTCCTGGTATTGGGGATCCAGGTAAACTTCTCCAGCCCAAATTGTTCCCATGTTGCATCGCCGCAGGGTGCTCTCCTACTAGGATTGAAAAATAAACGAGACGATGACATTAAATTAAATTAATTTGCGTAACCAAAATATTTTATGTATGTGGTAGTGTGTAAAATTGGGGGCTATATGTTTTGCTATAAATACAGGTAGGATGAGGCATCAAAAAATAATAATATGTAAAAAAACGTAAACTTGATGAGAAAACTAGCATTTCCAGGAAATGTCTGAAGCATTTTTACTCTGAACCAAATGACCCTACTTTCATCTCGAAATTCCATTTCTGTGGTGTAGGGAGCCATTTTAATTAGACAGCAAACTAGACTGGATCAATATACTACCCGTTTGATGTGTCTCTAGAATCCTTTTATCGACAGAGCTCGTTGAACCGCATGTTTACAAGTAACTGATTAAAGTTCTACTGACCACGCTATGACTTGTGAAGGACTGTAAAATGTCCTTGATATATTTATACTTTATGTGCATATACATATATACGTCATTGTGAAAATATACAGTTTTTTATGTTGATGAGCCAATATTGACAGTCATCTTGGTTAGCCACTTCACACATCAAACGGATGAAGAAGCAAAAGAGAAGATGTTTCCTTCAAATCACTTGCAAGACACGTTCCATTAAAGTAATAAGGCGATGGCCTACATTAATTTGAGTTTTAAAAATGGAATTTAGTTTCTTGGCACATTAATCAAACTGTATGTAGAAGAGGTGCCCCACATAATATTCTTCCTAGATGGTTACGTAATGGTGAAAGGCAGAAGTCGATTAATCCGATCGGAAGGTAAATCTATACTGTCAGCTTGTGTGTAAGTTCTCGTTTATCACAAGGAAAATGCGTAAGATGTAGATAATTTTATATTCAGGCGTAACATTTTCTGAGAACGGTAGACTCTTTGTCTTACCACGTCACGTCTCTGACTGATTGTTTAACTGAATTAGTAAAATCTGTGAAATTGTGTCGAGAAGAGCAAAATCAACTTAAATTTCCATATTTCTTACTTTAGACAGCATTTTTCGGTACACAGTAGGTAAAAAGGTAAATATATGTACCTACCGAGATGTTTTTAATATGTGTGTCCTTGTTCGTACAGTATGAAATATTGCAGCATGGTATTCGCGAGAAGAAAGGGTTTTATTATTGTGTGAGATAAGTGATGATAATACTTGAGGAGAGTACGCCTATTACGATAGTGTAACATTTTTCTCATTCAAAACATTCATGGTGAAAGGCATTGTTCATACAGAATATTAAAAGGAAGCATATCTCTCATGCATGCTGGCATATTTTACATAACACATTTTTCAAAACTTTCCTTGTCTACAAAGTGGAACAAAGGAAATGGAAAAGTATGTATTTTGTACGATTGTCCAGAGAGAATGCGAACAAAAGACAGGTACGACCTTTTATACTGACGGGAAAAGTCGTCTTTCCTTGACAGTGACGCTAATCTGTTCAATTCATTCACATGCAAGCTGTCTTCACGTAGATGGTTCAAAATTGAGTTAAGTTTCGATTTGTTCAGGCAAGTTATATAAAGACGGGGTATTATATGTGCTTTTGCTGCTCAACCCCTGCATATACACTAATTTCCCAGTAGGAACCAATTTTTATTGTAATAAAAATGTTTCCTTTTTTATCTCACAAAAGTACTCCACTTTATGTCAAATTTCCTGTTAATACTCCTTCCTGGAGTAAGACTCAAAAGTATATTGTATTAGGCATGTAACTACATAATCCACATCACAAAAGTGTTAAAGGGAAAGGTACATCAGGACAAGCAGCGTGACATTATTCTTTTGAAATCTCTAAAAATTACTCTGACTTTATCCTCTTATATTGGAGTGAGTACACTCTCTGTCCAGCAGCATAGACGTATGGACTTTTAATAGCAAGTGGGACCTGAACAGCTGCACTTAACATGAACACATTTTGTATGTTTATAAATGTACGGAGAAAGTAAAGCAAGATACAATATAAAAATGATAGTGCCAGCCAGCAAATCAAGTCACTCATGCTCAAGTGTACTATTGCCGTAGCAGTTCTCAAGCCGAAGACCTTATATATATATATCCTCTAATAAACCAAAAGGGAAGAATGTAAAAGTACTTTTCCCAGAATGAGTTGAACATGTGTATTCACATACGCCCTTTGGAGTGGTTTGCTATTGCAAGCTTTCACTTTTATAGGTTGGCTGAGCACACACATGGGAGCAGGTTTGGTACGTGACTTTCTCCAATAATTGAAGTCATGATGAAACACCAGTGGAATAATAATAAATCAAGTTTGCTGTATAGTGTACATTTTTCGGAAATCTGTTTGCTCGAAAAGTGCTCAACTTTGTAGTCATGATTGTGCAGAGTGCACAAGGGAGAAAAGGTGCACCGCTTAATATTATGGACTGCTACATTTTGCAGCAGTGCTAACTTTTGTTTTAGTTGTTTTTTGTCATATTCCCGATTTCGCTGTTCATGCCAAATGAAGAAAAAACTTTTCTTGGGCAAACCTTATGATTTTTGCCAGTTGAAATTTTAATAATGTTCATGATAAGCCTTCAGATGAGAAATACAATATATAATGCAGCTAATACACCATTTAACTTATATTCCATCCTAACCATGTATATTTACATAAATTTGTTGTAAATATACATTTACTCCAAAATTCGATATGACATGTATATAGATGTTTTCTTCCCGTCTTCTATTTTGAATGGATTTTATTAAATTTTAGAGCAAATAATACAAGTTCCCTTTCTGCAACCTAAGAAAGCAGACTTTAGTTATATTACATTTTATACATATGAAAAGTTGCTGTTCATATATTTGTCAATTATCCAAATGAAAGAAATGACTTTTTACTCAAGGACAATTTTAATTGTTTGATATGCCACATGTTTTTAGCAAAAGTTAACCTATCCCCAATTGTACCTTCGATTATATAAACCAGTCTCGAACAAGGATTTCGACAACCAATGAAGTCAATCATGTCCCATAAGAAACAATGTATCACAACAAGTTTATTATGGTCGTGTCCCTTGGTATCGACAAGAAGCAGATGTGTCTGCCATTATATGATTATATCTTGCTTTGTGAACGAATATCTATATCATCGTCTTTATTTTCGAGTTCGAGGAACCTTGACAAGTCACATTCACACATTAAGTCATTCAGTTGTACAAAGTGGTAACTGTGCCGTGAGAATCGGACAATTGGTGTCTAGTCTTGAAGATGGCAAGATTAGAAAAGAATAATGATTTTTGCACCGTTGTAACAATGTGACCTTCGGGATCCAGTGAAAGCAGTTTATTACTCGGCAATGTATATATACACACATTCGTTCTCAGTACGGGTATCACAGGAGCAGAATCAGCAGCATCCTGTAATTGGTCCAATGTTGAAGTACCACATCATCATTTTTGCTAGGACTTTTGGGAGCGGAAGCAAACAAGTATTTTCGCTGATATGGGTAACTTCCTTTGATACGCAAAATGGCGATAAAAGGAGCTGTAAGCTGTGTGCGGATGGCATATGCAGACAACCAGAAGAAGAAATTTCATTTGTAGGTTAACGTTCCTTTGAACATTCTCGAAATACTTCCGCCATGCGTTCTCGCTGATATCATTAATCCCATGATTCTCGTCCTTATACGAGAAAGAGACATTAGATAGGAATAGTGTGCATGTACTGCTGGTAGAAAGTACAAAGAAGTGGGCAAGTGAGAGACTTGAAATCATTGAGGCGAAAGTTATTTGAGATAATCCATATAGCTGGATTAAAGACCGTAGTTTTTTGTTGAGGACGGCAGAGCTCTTTTATGAAATTCCCTTGCCTTTCGTTAGCTTTCTGTAATGAGCTGTGAGAACTTTTCCCAACAGAGAAAGTACACATTCTACTCAAGCTGAACTGTGCAAAATACAATGTAAAAACGGCACACAAAAGTTCCCATTCCACACCTCCTACACATCAAAAGGGCCTCTGTGTGTTTCCTTCCAGAAGAGCCTTTGCAACAACTTGAAAGGAAACATGAACAAGAGGGTGGCTAAAACAAAACCTTAGTAAACTTCAAGGCAGCAACATCACTGAAGAAAGTGTACAGTTTAATTTTGTCGCGTCAAGAAACTCCTTCAGGGATGCCTATTGACCAGACGATGCTTATGACCCTGGGAAAAGTAAATGGACACTTCTTGCTCAACAATTAGACCCACTCATTTAATAGGGAGCCTTGGAAAACAACGCAATTGAAGAGTTAATTGTTAGATATTGGTTATCGTCAGTTAAATGATAAATCAAACTTAAAAGGCGTTTATGTACGTTAAAAGCTTTCTCCTCATAACCAAATTGTTTACGAACGTATGTGGTAGAGCTGAGGCGATTTCCTAAATGCCAAACATTATGAATGTGAAAGTGATATATGCTGCGGTCTGAGCTTCCGAGAAGAGTGGTAAAAGCTCTTTTAATGAAAGGTTTTAACTACTGAGAATAATATAAATGTGTTTGGGAATTTTCAGACCGGAAGGATGTAAATAAGAACAACTTTTAATTTGTTTCAGTATAGAAAGTTGAGAAGCCCACACTTCCTCTCTCAAGAAACGAAAGAGGAAAACTTCAAGAACGGAAAGGAAAGAATCTAAATCTCGAATTATGTTTTAGGGGATAATGGTATGGTCGGTTAGATCTGAATGAACACTTGCGTTTCACACAATCTATTCTTTCATTAACCCAATCGTCCGTGTTTTTAATATTGGTCTCACCATTTACCAATAACATCAACAATAATACGTTTCATACATTCATTTAACATGAGCGTTTAAAATAAATAAATAAAAGGAAGAACAACAGTGCCGCATTTCCGGCCAGTCCCACAGGTACGATTTGCTATACTGATAAGCAACCCTGCCTACAAATCCATGTTTGCTCGAAGATATCACCCAATGTACAAAAGAGTAATGATGCAAGTGTGAATTTGTGCATTGCTACAATAATGACAAAAACTAGGAGATATACTTTCTTGCTTGCTCTTTTATAATGCGTATAGGTACAGTATGCAGACCAGTGTGTCCCAATAAAAGATACTAAATAATAATGCGCGTTGTTTCCAGTATTGAGCAAGGACAACGCTAAACTAGCATATGAGTACCTATATACATTGTACTTTGTACCCTTTCATCCAACCAGCAGAATGACAAGCAAATGCTCACTGCATTGCATTGGCCACCCCTCAAGGACTCTTTGTTTGGAACGACAGGCTAACTTTTTGTTAATTTAAACTAGTTCGATCCTAATTCCTTTGTTCGCACTTACTGGTAATAGCTCTGCTCCTAGTATTGTTTTAACCAATGACATAAGAGCAGCATAAGCAGTAAGTTTATATACATTTTACTGTGAGTCCTGTTCCCCAAAGCATACAGAGCAAATGAATAGTGAAAGTTTTAAACTTTTCATAAAAAACTTTGCTCTTGTCTGCACACATTGCTTTCTACCTCAAACTATGGCCTATTCGCATCTGTATCTTGTTTCCGCTCTTTCTCCCCTCAGTGCAATGTTTGTTTCCATTTCGTTTGTTTCCAGTCAATAAATGAATGGTCACATTAGTTTCTTTGATGTGCAACTACGAAAAAGAAGCACAATTTCAATACTGCGAATCTGTTAAACTAAATAAAGAAATGGTTTTTATTTCATGCGGCCAATCAACGCGACTTGTCTGGTGATATAAAAATGCCGTAACGTCACATCACTAGGAATAAAGTTTTCAAATCAGTTGTATAAACTTTTATATAATAATGTTGTTAATTTTTATATAATACAGGTGTTTTGTGTGTGTGTTTCAATTATTATTATTATATAAGCTTGTCTGGCCAGGTATATTATATATACACCTGACCTTATATACCTGAATGAGATTGTACAATGTTACAGGAATTGTAAGAGTTTTATTTCGCTCCCACTCAAGTTTCCGCTGATTTTTATATACCCTGTTTTGATATTCATGAATGCCCTTGTATAATACATATACACATTAATACGTAACGACAAAGTACTATGTTGATATAACATACTAAACAAATTAATATTTCCTTATTACAACAAAAGGAAATCTGTATAACTACTTTGCCCTTCCTGCCAGGTCTTAAATCTTTGAGAGCGTTTACCAATCTATTGCTCTATCTGACAAACAAATTTCAAATGAAATTTAATAGTCCACCTGGAATCCTAAAAATCGGGACAAGGACGAAGTTTTATTTTTAACCATAGTTAGTGTATAGATATGTGTACATTTGGGTGCAGAAAGTATACACCTATACAGTTACGGGAAATTCCCTTCCATAAACAATTCATGTAGGTGAATTCGAATGAACAAAGCTCAATGTAGCTTTTACTTTAGTACTGGTTTGTACCTCTCGGTCGGTACATATACAGTTTTGCTGACGGATATGCATTCTCTATGCCACAAAGTGTGTTTTACTAAAAGCTTAAATGTTAGCTGTTAACTCCTACGCAAATAAATAATGCATAATTTTGTTTTCCGTTGCAATTTTCTCTCGCTGAATAAACAAGAAAAAATCAAAATCAATGAGGTGTATGACGCAATACCAGAATTGTCAAAGTTCGGATACATTCTTGGTGAAACGACGCAAATAAAACTAACGTAATGTTTCAGTCGGCAGGAAGAGTATCTGGGAAGGTGATTTGTAAATTCATGATATTATGATGACGATAATACAGGGAAAGATATCAATCAGCAATGACTCTTAGTGAAACATTGGAAAAGTTCTTGTGGTAAAAAGTTTTGGAAAGATAAGTCATTAGTGGAAGAGAAGTTAGTCGAGGTGGATAAAATGAAAGTTTTGTTGGTAATGCTTCTACGCACACACATACATAGATAAGTTGTAGGTACTTAAGTACCAACAGTATGTACACAAGAGTTAGAATTAATTCACGTTTTCCTTTTCTGCGTATGTATTTTATATTTTCCACGTACACATTAAGCACACTTTTGCTCGGCAAATTTCTCCGAAAATGGACCAAAATGATGTCATGATTGTAGAAAGAATGTGTTGCTCTTATACAATCGGGAAAGAAAAACACGCCTAATTATAAAAGGTTTGGTTTGTTAGTCTTTCTACTTTTCTTTTGCAAACTTTTCAGAGACAAAAAGACTTTTGAAACAGTTTTTTGACAGCATTCTCTCCTCGGCAAAATATATGCGTTTATAAAATTAAATTAATATGCAAGCTATATGTACATTTATCTATAATATTTAGATACTCGTGAATGTTTAATGTGTCACTGCTTGAGTTCTTTGGGTCTAGAAATCTAAAACTATCAAGTAGATAAGCTTAGCCTTCTAAATCTTACAAATGACTTAAAGTGCAAAAAATATATAAAATATATACGTACTTTGCACATACATATGTGCGCACTTAAATGTTCCCCAGAAATTATTTTTCATATGCTACCATCACCATCAATATAAACTCCCTTTTAAAATTGTGGAAAGAGGGCACATTTCCAGAAAGGATTCCCTTTCTAACTTACACTACCACATTGTGTACTTTTGTTCTACTTCTTGTATACTCCATCATTGCTATGAATCTTCTGTAAAGAAGTGAAGGAGATAAAGTGAGGAGCAAGTCAGTAAGTTCATTCTTGTTTTACCACCATCATCATCCTACATATATACTCAGGCCAACCACGCAGCTTGACTAATTATCTTTTTGTGCTAGAGCTAATTAGAGAGCTAAAGGATGCTCTGATTGGATTTGCCATTCTTTTGATTCTGCTACCCCTTTAATAGCACTTTAATATTATTTGTGTAATATATATCTGATATTATGTAGGGCATGCTCAATAAATGCATATGGTGAGCATATATATTCATACAGTTCTTTTGGAGTATAAAGTACCTTAAAAATTTCACGGTACTTACATATAACCTCGTCTATTAGACTTTTATTTTATTAATATATTTATACGCATTCTTGCCACTTAGAAAAATATGGTTGTAGTACTCATCTAAAAAGGATCACAAACTAATATGTGTAATATAAGCTAATATTGTGGTTCCTTAATCTTATTTCGATTCTGTTTTAGTTACATATATATGAGAAATTGTATTCACTATGTTACGTATACATTATACACCTCTGATGGGAAAGTTAACTACACAAGTATCTTCTTTGTAATATCTCCAGAAATAACTTGAAATACTTTCACTCTCTCCTCGAGATAATGATTAAACTTGACTCTTATTCGTCAAATGTTTTTGTAATTAAAACAACAACTATGTGCTGTGAGGAGGCGATTCATTTTCTTTCCCCCTATTAATTATTTTGGCCACGAATGCTTTCGCATTATTTACATATTATTCTAGCTACATACTCGACCGTATTTGTTGGAATACTTGAATATAAACATATAGGTACTTGGTACTCTAATAAAAAATAGTCTACCAAAACTAAATATCTTGAACGTAGCTTATGTTTACGAACGAAATATGTACATGTTTCTGTGCTCGTGCACGCGCAAACTTTTCTAAAAGCATTCCTTTTTATTTATGCAAGTTTTAAGAACCGGAACCTTAAACTTAAGAAAACCATCCACGTGAAATTTCTTCCCCCGGGAATCAACTGAAAAATTGTATTTTCTTTTAGGATCATCCTTACCGCTCATTCCCATTGTTTGCCTCGTATCAATATAATTTCCAAACAAATAAAGATACGTATATCTCAACAACCAGGTCAACCAAAGAAGATGAGCTGATATGTAATGTAAGTAGAACTCTTCTGGGTAAATACAACAGAAATTGGAATAAACTTATCATCAATAATAATAATAACAATAATAATGCAACGAGAAGTCAGCAACAGTTTATAGCCCATTAGACACGGAAAGAAATAAGAGAAATCAGGCTGTAGGATCTACCCTTATTACTTCAACAGCACAGATATCATAATATATTCCTACATAATATGTGCAAAAAAGTGGGTAGAGTGTGTATATACATATATCTTGGTAGTGGTGCTACAAATGCATGTCCATTTATCAGTCACGAAGAATAAGAGCTTTTCAGATAAAAATCTGACGAAACGACTCCACTGATTCCAGAGGAGGAGTGTGGACTACTAGAAACCATATTGGTTATCCTTTATGCTCTCTTCTCTCGAAAGGGAATCGACAAAGTAGGCCAGATTCCATGTATAATTTACAGCTCTTCTTCATTCCCATTTCAGCAACGGGCTTTCTGCTGGTACATATACTAGGTCCCTATATACTCCCACTTACTGCGAAACGACCAAGGCACACACACGTAGACAATAGATGTTTCTACATTTCCGAATTATATTCACAAAACCGGACAAAACACATACTCGACTTCTCTTCTAGTAGTAGCGGTGGCACTTTGCTGGGAACATTTACTCTTGTGCCTAAAAATTACATGCGACAACGACGAGAGGAGAGGCGTTTTATGTTCCTCTTCTGCGGTTACAATCGATACGTAATTCTGCTGACCAACAGGAAATGTGCGAGAAATGGCAAATGGTTAAATCCTTTCGTTTAAGATAACGCGCATATGTATATGTAATCTCAACAGAATGCTAATGTGCATACTTGTAGTAACAAGGCATGCAAGCATCGTGTATGGTGTCATCCCCTTATTGTAGTCTTTTTACGTAGTTTTATCTGCTCTGCAATTCGTAATGTAGTGGCTGACGTAACGTAGGTTTTACCCCATTGTCGTCGTCCCCTGCTCAAAATGCAGTGCGATACTGGAACTCATACTACATTATAGTCTTGGAGCAATGACATCAGATATTTCTCCGGAAAGAAAAAAACACTAGCAAGCAATGGAAGATGTGAGCAATAATGGTATGTAGTATTGTTTGAAAGGATGTATACTATAAAAAGTGAAAGGAAAGAAAATGAAGTGAGGAACTAAAGAAAATGGGGAGAGAAATGTATGTATACTTTAGTCAAGTAAACGACAGAGGCACTTACCATTGAGCACATGAACAAGTACTGAAGCAGATTCCGAGTTGGATGGCGAGCACGTATAATTACCCGAATCGGATGGTTGAGCTTTGGAGATGAGAAGACGTGAGGTTCTTGTCTGTTTCTCCGTTACCACGTTTATTCCTTAAAAATTGGAGGGGAAGAAGAATAAAACAAAAAAATCATTACAATTTAAATGCACGTCATTATGAACTCCAGACAGACTATAGGCACAAAACACCGCCCAAAACGTTACTTCCGTGATTCATTCAAAATTTCGTGTTTCTCTATCTCACTCCCCCTTCCCTTGCAAACAAGCAAATAAAGATAATAAATCCTCTACCCCACGCATTTTCTTATGTATTTTTTTGGTGATGGAACTACATGCACGATGTAAGATTTTCGTTTAAAGAAGACATAAATTGAACGTACATATCAATTTGTATGTAGTATTCTTCTTTTAATGAATATTATATTCTTCGCTTCAAAAAGTTTCCGTGATTAGACTACAGAAACTTACGATCAAACCTACTATACATTTTTTCAACTGGATGTACCCAATTAAGATTCATTTTCATCATTGTCTAAAAGTAAAATCAGGTCATTACTCTCCCAAAAGAGTGAAAACATTCATTTTAGAATTAAATAGAGTACCAAAAATTAGTATTTAGAATTCTTCGAACTCATCACGCCTATTTCAGCTAATTGAACTTCCCCTTCATTTCAACGATATCCATACTCCTTCCTCATCTCGAAAATAAACCTTGCTCATGATCATGTTATTCTAAACACCAGCCAAATTTTTGTAACGTGTCAAAACAACATTACCGAGAGTGCCAAAGAAAGCAATTATGTGACTAAATAACTAAGTCAATATATGTATGGTCACTCGCCAATAACAAAAGATCAAAGGACTATGCTAATGGCCAAATAGTCATATGTGATGGAAAAATGAATGAATTATAAAACGGCTACAGGTACACCGAACCACATAAATTCTTTCAACGGTCTTTCCAGTAATCCAGAGGCTATGGATCGATGACGATGACAAATACCCAACGAACAAAAATATATATTATATCGATGCTTATTTTCATAACGCTTGGGCTTGGACAAAAGGCAATAAACTATATGCCACCTCAAAAGAAATCGCTTAATTCATTCACTTCACATAATATATATGTAATACTCTTTTTAAATGCAGTTTGTTTTCATTCATGTATGGCTCATGGCTCCCATTCTTCTTTGGTATATTTTTTTACCGTTGCGTGAGCACCTTTTACATTTTTTAGAACAATTCGTGTGACAATCTAATGAAAAGTTAAATGAGCCCATTGATTGGTTTTCACTCAGGAGGATCCTACATAAAATTGTTGAGAATACTTCATTCCATTCATAGTACTGACGGTTTATTGTTATTCAAGTTTTCATTGAGTACAACGAAGCGTTATTTCTGTCATATGATTTTATTTGCCACTAGAACATGTCTCAATTGCCAATGAGAGACGTCTCTATCAATGTACCTGCCGATTTAACAAGTCATCTAGAGTTTCAGGTTACAAAGGCAATAGAACGAAATGTTAAATAATATGTAGCTATATTTGTATCTGTCAGAAAAGCTATAATGACAGACACATTTGCAGGAAACAATTTGTTTGTCAGCTGCTCATATTTATAAATTATGAGGAACTTACACAATTAAATAGGTGACTGAACGCAAACAAGAATGGATCCTCGGATTCTGATCGATCCGTAATATGTGGTTGAACAGAATGCTTAAACAAAAGGTGTACGTATGAAGTAAATTTCCAGTATACAGACTATTTTGAACTGAAAAGGCATACCTCACAAAATTTTGCGTGTAGATTAGGGAAAGGTATCATATAACTTGTATAGGAGACGGAGACCGTAGGAATAAGTGTTGATAGAGACAGAGAAACCGAACGAAACTGAGAACTATTGGGAAAGGTGTTATATCTACATTGTGAATAAAACATTGGGCTTACCTCCACGTTGTGAATAATTGATTACCCGCCGCCCATGGTACCAGTAAATATATGTCGGAGGTTCTGGAGTCTGGCGCACGATACATGTTAGGTTGATATCACTGCCACTTTTCAAGTGCAGTTCCGGATTACCGAGAATTTCTGCCTGCGAAACTGTGTCAAAACCACATGAAACAAAGTTGGTATAACATTCAATCCAGTAAGCACACGCAGATCATTTTACAACTTTTGACTACATAGATCTACCTTTCGAAAACATAAATCTTAGCTTTCATGAGTTATTTTCAACTGTTTTTAGCCTTCAAAAGGTATATGAAATGCATATTATGTATACTTTCCCTATACTACAAGAGTAGGAATATATACACCTAAGTGAAAGTGAATTCGTCATTCTGTCCATGTACAAAACTTCATGATAATATTATATTACATCGTAAAAGCACTGACGATGATCATCAAACCAAAAGCCCTTTTTCGGTGCTTTTGCCATTGAGTAGTTGATATTTCTGTTACACATATTTATTATCTGCTCAAACCAAACATCAACAATTGCGGAGACCTAGCGGTGAAAGCCAAAGGGAAAACAAATATGTCATTATATTTAATTGCAGCAATTTAAACTTCGCTTTTGCTTCAGCCGTACCAGTTGACTCACGTGAGAGATGAATGTACCTCTGCGTGAGCAGTTTGAAGCCGTTGTGGTACGCAATTTCCTTTTTCAGCCTGACAACTGGAAGCTAGAGTCTACCTACCATAATGCATACAATAGTTGACTATGTGTCGATTCAAAAAGCAGGTATATCTTCGTATACATATTTTCTGGTTGGTAATGATTACCCTATCCCATCGACTGACAGCCGGTGGGGTTCAGTTTCTACTTCTGTTCATTCAGGTTTACAGATGAATGTTTTAGTGCACTATGACTGAAGTGCCGTGTTTGCCTCCACCGAAATAAGATATCGACGGCTTTAGCTTTAGTTTTTCGTCTTAGGTATTTTGTACATGCGTTCGTTATACACGAGACAAGGACAACGATTTACAATCTGCTAAACCATGGATAGTTCTGGAGTATTTAACATTGTTAGGTAACTGCAGCACATGGTCTACGAAAGTGGTGGAACTATCTACGGCGAAAGTGCAGCTCTCTTGACTTTGTGTAGGTTTGAGCGATCTGTTGGGTAAATTAGGTATAGAGTTGGATTTATTTTCCCCATTTATTTTCGAACGTCACACCTTCGAATAATTTCCCGCCGACTAATTACCTCTCACAAATCACAACTAGGGTTTACGAATACATATTATTGTAATAAATGATGATTGAAACTTGAAAGTTTTAATGCCATTTTTCAAACATAAATTTATCTACTCGTTTATGTGGCCCAAAGTATTCAGCACAAAAAAGTTGGATAATTTAGGCTTTTCCTTCTATCATTTCAGATTAAACTTTCACAGAAATCAAAACTTATAATTCATAATTATGGATGGATGGAACCGTAGATAGATACATAATATTTTTAGGAAACATTATTTACAGAGGATATAAAAACTTCATAAATTATATTCACTACTTAAAAGTCAGTTTAAAACTCGTTAGCAGAAAGGCCCTAATTTTTTATCAAATTAAAGAAAGTTTTAAGGTTAATCGAACAGTAGATATATAAGAAAATTAATAGTTGTTCAATATCTTTCATCAAAACTTTTATTTTCAATCCCTATTTAGGTTTGTGCTTAAGAAGAACGGATGAGCAAAATTCAAACATCAAATGTTCGTTGAAAACTGTGAGAAGAAAAACTGGCAAATTACCTATTCAATTTTATTTTTGCTAATTGAAATTTGCACATATATTACTGAAAAGGTCTTAATAGGGAATATAGGGACACATTTCACATATTATCAACGTTTATAACGTCGTTTGCTCCCTGAAATTATTTAATCCAAATGTACTTAAGATGTACGTGTATTTATGCATATATGACATTTAAAGGTTCATAAAATACACACAGCTCCGCTGCTATCCAATTTTCTGAATTCTGTCATGTTACGTTGTAGCAAGTGTCAATTGCACGCATTCAAACTTTTCTAAACTTTTTTGTCATTGTGTAACTTGCGATTCGTGGTGGAATTGTCAACATATCAAGAATGTGCTACGCCATTGTGCTAGGTAATAGAGAATGGTTAATCCTCTTACAGAACCGCATTTCCACTACTACTTTCACTAACAATATTTGGCTTTGTATGCACTTATTTTGACATTTCGACTAAAACAGGTTCCATTTTTAATGTTATGATTAATGTAATCTTCATGCTTTTTGCTCTTCCTGGATTATTCACTTACCGACAACGTTGAGCTGAAATGCCATGCTTATTTTCGGCTCGGTGCTAACCTGCAATTACATTAAATATGTACATACAATTACTAAATGTGTCTTAATTGTTCTTGGTAAAGATATATTGCATGTAAAATATCCCAATTTGTATTTGTACTCACCTGACACTCATACGTTCCGGAATCGCGTATTTGCGGCGAGCTGACCTTTAGCTAGAAATGGATAACAAAGGATTTTGATTTGTAAAATTGTGCGGTAAGTTTATTTGTCGTTACTTTTCCTTTTTATTAGTACTACAATTGTCATCGTATTCGAAGAATAATTAAGGGGAAATAATTAATAAGAAGCTTACTTTTGCCTACCCACATACATGCGAAACATGTATATGGGTAATTCTTTAATTCTTTATTTTTTATTGGGGAAAGTAATTCTTTAATTTTTTAATGACATTACATAGGAACTCTTCTAAACACGACATGACAATAATATACATAGGTGCACAATTATTTTAGTATGTAGCTTTTACCGTCCACTCATCCGTCCCGTCTGAGTGTAGGGACTGGAATCTCTGATCACTCGTATAAGTCAAAATCCCAACGGTAAGTATGTGCAAGTCTCGCTTGCGAATCCATGAAACCTAGAGAAAATGATAAACAAAGTTGAAACAGTTAATTAATTTGAAACGTGATCAATCAATATAATATATATTGTACAAAATTAACAACTTTTCTTATTGAGTTGTACAGTTCTTTGAACTCAATTTGCTTTATAGGTATTATGCTTTTTACTACTCCTACAACTGACTTTCCACTTACTGAAACTCAAAGGGTGAAAAACTTTCCTTGATATATTGATATATATTACACTTTTACAAGAGTGATCGTGTACCTGAAAGTCTGGCAAAAGGAGACGAGTAAGTTTTAGATAAAAAGTCACTCACTCACTCACAACTCACTTCTTCTCCAGCCATCGCACCGTAGAGTTATTCGATTATAGCATCCATTGGTGCGGCACATGAAAGAGAACCACACTAACCAAGTCTGACGTGCAAGTCAGCTTTTCTCTCTCTCTTTCTCCGGCAAACACACACTACACTTTAATTCTTGCTGGTATTTATTTCTTCAAGAGAGTGCAGCAAGAAGCACGATACTTTGTCATGTGTGTATTTAATGTTCACCTTCATCTATTTTTCCAATTTTATGTGTATCTCACTCAAAATTTTCCGGCAGAGAAAGTCATAAGCAGTAGTAGTGCTAGTTGGTACTAGAAAATTTCTAATATGGATGAATGAACTAACTAAATAAGCTGCAGTGCAACATAGTTCGATACACTTTTGCATTTTGTTAGTGCTGTTGCTACAAAGCAATATTAACATTATGTACTTTGCCTACTGTCTGGAGAGAAACTGGCACGTACATCATCATCATCATCATCTGTTGAAAGAATTCCTTCTCCTTTGCTAGGATATATTTGTGAAGGAGCCTGCAGTACACAGCTTTGTGGAGAAAACTTTCAACAGATTTTGACTAGCCATAAATTTTAAGTTTGCTGACAGGTATGACAGACCAAGTTGCTAGTCTACTTTAATAATTTTATTACTTTCAACATACTATGGTTCACATGTTTTTTAAGTTCACCACGACCAAAGATGTGGTAGTCTGGCTTCACTTCTTGTTTCTTCAAGATGAAGAAAAATAGGAGACATAGACACGGTCATGTATTACATGCAGCAGCGAGTAACCCAAGACCCATGTGTAAGAAGTGGAGAACCGTGTTTCCTAAATTCAGGTTTGGTTCCAGCTAAAACTGTATAGGGTTATGTTACAAACATAAGTGTATGCATTTGAGCATTCCCAGCAGTTGTTCGATAAAAT
Source organism: Sinella curviseta (assembly GCA_004115045.4). Classification (NCBI taxonomy): domain Eukaryota; kingdom Metazoa; phylum Arthropoda; class Collembola; order Entomobryomorpha; family Entomobryidae; genus Sinella; species Sinella curviseta. Next base: position 42,781,896 of record CM023201.3, on the reverse strand, counting down.
TTTAAGTATGACTTGATATGTTGCCGTTTTCCAGTGAAAAGATAAATTCCTTAGAATTATCAGGTGCTTTGCTCGCTGTCATGTTTGGAAAATTTAAATGAGCATGGTGATGTAATGAGTATAATAAGATGTTTCATTGTTTCACGTCTTGCTACGATATTGTATATTATGAGTTTTTAAGCTTCATATTATTCTTAATATTGGATATGTATACACATGTCATCCAGGGACGTTTACGTCATTGGTAAATTAACATTGAGAAACTGTATAGCAATAAACATTTCAAAGGGAAATTACAATCCACTATCACTCGATGACTTTTATATCGTCAGTCAGACTCCATTAGTGCATGATCACTCATCTACAGTCTCATCAACCTTCATTTGATTTCTACACTTTTTTGTTGGAAGCATTCCTACAAATATAAGTTAGGCCATAAATAAAGCCAAGGCCAAAGAAGAAGATTCGGAAATTTTTTCCATATAATCATTTGAGAATAGACACTACGCATTTACCTCACTTGAAATAAGTACTGGGGCTGCAGAGTGCATTTGAGCGCATTCTGATGTGACGTAATGAAAAGGAGAAAATGAGATCTTGAAAAACACTTCTTTTTTGGAGAAGCACTTCTTCTTTCCTTCACCACAACGAACCTAACTTGACTATTTATCAGACATGTTATTTACCTTCTCCAAAAAAACCAACATTAGCTTGTGTAAGGGACCAAATCTTTAAACAGGATGATGAAACAACGGAGCCATGAACCAAATATAGCATCAAGTATCGTTTCTCCCTTTTTTATATCCTCTGGAGTATTTTCTTTTCTTTCGTTTTTTATTTCGTTCTCTGCCAAGAGAATGATGGATTGCAACTGAAATCTTTGGGAATCTCCCGTCACTCTTTATCTTTAACCGACTTTTCTTTTTTCCTTATGCTTCTGCTCAAGTACATTGTGCAACCATTCTTTTTTTAGTTTCACCCTCTACTGCAGTCTATGAATCATTAAGGAACGGAGCAGTACTTGTAGTAGCAAGAGAAAATTAATGCACCAAAAGGCATAAAAAAGTACTCATGAATGAACTTGTTTCTGGAAGCAAGGGCATATGCATCTAATGAGCGCTCCCTCTGACGTTGCTTTCTCAATGAATTCGCTGCGCCAACTACCTGCTCTAGAAATCGTGACAGGACAAAGAATAAAACGATTATGTGACTAAACTGAAAACACACTAAAGGCTGCGTACCTATAAATCAAGTCAGTTCAAAGACATATGTGCATACCCATAGTCAATTGGAAAGTTTCATGGGACGATACTTGAAAAAATCGGAGAACCCGTTGCGTTGTATACATAATTTTACTTACACGGTTACCTACTCGAGTTGACACTAGAGGATTTGCAAGTTGGAACTTGGAATAACAAACTTTCAATTTCGTTTGCTTATGATCGCTTTCATTAGAAAGCGCTCATTAAGGGTCGGTACAGATTCGTCCCATTCAGGTACTACATTTATTCGCTTGATATTTCGTAACTCAAAATTAAATGGTTTTAAAGCAAAAATTGAAGTCATAAATTTGCATCCTGGACTTTGGGCTTCTTTTCCCATGATAAGTGAGACATACCTATATACCGAGTGTTCTGTATAAGGTACAATAATAATAAGTATGTTCAGGCAACATAAAGACAAACTGCTTCTGGCGTGACTTAAAAATAAAATGCATATAGGCATCGTCTTTCCACTTTGGTTATGACAGGAATACGATATTTTTTTACCGAAAGACATCGACGATCATCGACCTTACCAGAGATCAGTGAGTATTGTTGTATTGGAAATGAGGTATTTGGAAGGGATTCATATAAACAGTTTGTGAACCAAATTCTCCATAAACTTGTTCTGCTGCCCATCCTCAACATATATTTGCACTCATATATACAACGGTACACTATGCACTACTTCAGAACATACAAGTACCACGTCGAAGTGCCTGCTATAACACAACGTAATAATATTCTCATCTCCTTCCTCCCTGGCCCTGCCCTACCGGCTGCTCTAATCGTCATTTCCCATTTCAATCCCATTAAAACTCTGTTAATGCCAAAAATCGCGATTTCATTCCGTCGTCTTCGTCATATACAGTATGCGATGCGATTCCTTTACAGCTTACGTACACTCAACTTTACACAGAAGTGGGAATAATGTGTTTGAATCGGTCTCTTTGGCAGTTGTGGAAGTGAGAAAAGTTTCGCCTCTTCTTCTTCCCTCATTCCTCTTTTTCTCTTATTTTCTTTCTCTCTTTCTCTCCTTCCCTCTTTTTGAATTTTCTGACGGATGAAACAAATGGATAAAAAAGAAGAATAAAACTAGTGGAAAGCGGATACCAGTGGACGACAACGACTACACGAGTGAAGTTCGCAGAAAGAAGGAAGTAACGCGGGTAAAGTATTAAGCACTCCCGGGAAGACTATGAAAAGATGCATTATTATTATCATCATCATCATTGTAGTATTAGTAAAGTAGTTGAATGAACACTCGTCGTACACAATACGTTCTATTATATTATGCCTGCATATATACTCGCATATTTGTTCTCACTCTCAGAAATATCAGACTCACACAGGCATCTTTAGCCAAAAATGTTATTATTATGATGATGATGATATTCCTTACGTTTTTACTAACGCGTAACGGGTACCAAACTATGCGTACCCACATACTACACGGGCTGATATATCTGGATATTTCAGCATTCTTCAAGTGACATTATTCCGGCACACACACACACACTCAACGACACATACTATAATAGAACATTCAATCCTCTAAAATCTCTCCTTTCTCTTTGAACATCCGTGGAGTTATTTAATCCTTTTGCCTCGGGAAGAAAATGCGGCGATTTTGCAAGGAACGACTATCAGAATAAATGGAAGGCATAATGTGTGATTACCGGAACAACTTGAAAGCCATTAATGGGCCTACTATTACTACATTCCCCGGTAGGAAAACTATTGCATAGCCATGTCACATCTGAATGCAGTTGCGTGTGTTTCTATCTCTGTATATGTAGCCCGGGTATAAGATTTACTATATGCTACCTATATATCTGTTAAAAATAGCACGAAAGAAAGCAGTTCCGTTGTGAGGAAAAGCATTGTAGCATTGCCGGGTACCGTACAGTGTCATGACTCGGATTTCACCGTAACAGGGCAACTGGTTACGTTATTGGAGGTCGAATTTCATTTAACTACCTATATATAGAGAGATAGCGCATTAGTAGAAAAAGGTAGTAAAACCTCTCATGTTGTTATTATGACATAGCCAATAGCTTGTAAAAAGGGGCATAGGATAGTAGCAGGGAAGAAAAACTGCAAAATGGCAAATGACATAAGCAACCTGGTGGTGATATAGTCAGAGCGGCAACAGCAGTTTCAGGTTCCAACCCAGACCCTTCTGTTTTGTTGTAATAATATATACCAATGTCGATTTCTTGAAAAAGGAGGAAGAGAAAGAAAATGGTACATTGATGGCGATGAGAATCGTTGCTATTCCTTCTGTCTGGTGCAATTGAAAATACTTTCTATTTTCTTCACTTCCCAATCCTGTTTTCGCTCCTGCTGCTACCACTCTTCTCTCGTTGATGCATGTCATTTACTATAAATGGATTTGGTTAGTTTCCTATAAAAACTAACAACATGTAGGTACATTTAGTCAAAGCAAATTCGTTCCCTTGCTGTAGCTTTTGTGTGTTCTTATTAAATTCAAATAATCATGGCTAATCGCCCAATTGTAATCAGAGTCTGTTACTGCAACTACTTCCCTTTCAGAGATTCCCTCTAAATACACACACATGCTACACAAATTCAATGGCATTATTCTGCAAATTACAATTCGGTTTTCTTTCTTCTCTCTACGACGGCATTATTGAATAATTCGGCAATGTACTTTTCCTATTAGAATCATTCAACTGGTTTTACTCCGATTGCTCCCTGTATTCTTTCCGTGTCATTTTCTACGTCGTCGCGGTACTATAAAAACGTGAACCAAGCATGAAAGTTCTTTAAACCCAAACTTAGAAGCTGTTATACAGAGCTTGCTCACCTCAATTCGCTGTATAACCCTCCTCCTTCACTTCTCTTTTACAATTTTGCCGTGTTCGATGTAGATAACTTTGGCCTAATAACAATCTTACTGAAATAATGGCTTCTGAAATTGCAAATTCAACTCTCCAGGAGAATAAGGAGGACTCTCAAACAGCAGCTTATGTCTTTCTGGTTTGGTTTCATTCAGTGATAGAGATAGAGAGAGGGGAAGAGAGAGAATAAGGTGGGAGGACGTATATCTATTCAATGTGCCTTGAAATTACAGAATGATAGTAAATTTTGGCATTGTATACAATCCCTCTTTAGATCGAGATGCAAAATACTCCACTCTACAGTAGGACAGAGGAAGGGCTAAACACCACATCAAAACAGAGGTCGTGCTTTTCATGGTTTTGCATATCACTCCTTTGGCTCTACCACTGCCATGATTTCCGTCATCGTTCTAACCGCACTTTTGATACGTGCATATAGCCTACTTTCCCCGTGTGCTCTTCGTTATTAAAGCTAATAATATCACGAGTCTATGTGCAGCATATAATGTGTGCACATTCACTCCTTAATGTCAAAACGTGGCTATATACGAAAGAGAAGAACTAAAATGCTGGTTTGTTTCGGGCTACGTGCGTTATCATCATGAAATGAAATTAGGTATAATAATATGTACATACTTATAATATGCAATTACATATTCTGAGCCAGGGAGAGAAAACTGGTACAAAAAGTAGTAGCATGGGTTGCTGCTGGTGTGCACAACATAAATCCACGCAGTTTTCTTTTTTTCTTCTTTTATCCACGTATTCAACACGTTTTTCGCGGTGGTGAAAGGAAAACTGGCACTATATTTTTGATATATAGTGGCAGTATTAGCTAAGATGATGATCATAAATCGACACAGTGGTAAAATTAAACCTTTAATCATAATTACAATACGCTCTGGCGACGTAAAATGGTTGGATGGGGCCATAAACACCAGAGAAAGTGCTGGTGAAAGTCTTCATATATTGCATATATTACCAATTTACTTTCTGCTACAACAACTACTACTTCTAAAACCACCGCTTATGATGCTTCCCATCTACTAATACTACATACTACGCGGAGGTATAGACGTGTTTTTATGAAAACTTGTTCTCTAAAAGTTGTGTAGCAATTTTCTTTCAAGGTAGTTATAGTTGCTTTGTGCTCACTAGTCTGTAAAGTGAAAATCTTTGAATGCTGCTACTGTTGCAGCGCAGTTAGCAAGCCAGACCAGACCGCTTTCACGGCGAAATTGAACGTTTCGTTGGAGTAGTATTAGTAGTGTGCAGGCATGCCTGCCTGCCTTCTCATTGTTTGATCATATCAGTGGAGCAACTATACTGATACTTTTGGTGACCTAAATACTTTCAGGTGGTATTTTCATTTCATTTCACATGCCACTGACTGGGAATTGGGAAAAGTAAAAGGGAAAATGTGATACAGAAACAAGATAAAAGAAAAAGGCGTTCGCTTGATGGAAGACGGGGGATTCCCATACGATTGCTGTACCGTTCGTCGTTTTAATCGAAACACTGTTGCTGCTCATGTTGTATGCCTGACCTAGATGATAATATTGTTATCATAAATCATGTTCCTGGTTGGAATAATTACTGTGCAAATTTTAGAATAAAATAGTGCCGGCGATACTGAAGTCAGATAAAGTTTATCTTTGACTGTTAATTGCTCTTGTATTGAAAGGGTTCATTCCCAAAGCCAGTTTGACAAACTCGATGAACAATATATAGCGGTATTAAATAAATAATTATGTGGAAAGCAATAGGTAACTTTTTGCATGTCTCTAGTCGTTCACATCTATTCGTATTTTTGGTTCTAAAGCTTAAATTTTATCGGTTTAAATTAAGAACTAGCTTCATGCACTTTCGCAAAAAAAGAATCCTGTTTTCGTAAATAGGTAGTTCTTACTAATTGCTAGGTTGTGCCTCTATTATGAATTGCGCTCATTTCGTGTGTATCCTGCAGCATGTTATATTATACATTATATACTTGGATTGCTTTGATGACAATCAACGATTCGTAAAAAAATAAATTTACAGTAGGTATTAGGGTAGTAATGGTATATTGGCAATTAGGAAAATTGGTGTAAAGCATAATTTGTTTAGTTGGCGTAATACTTTAAATTCATAGATTACTGGGCACGTACAGCAGCACTTACAGCTCTATCTCCCAAGTTTCTGACTCTACAATGGAGGTACGCAGTTTGTCCAACCGTCGTGGTTACTTCTCGTTTCGTTGAATTTTCAAAATATGGTTTGGAAAAGGGCTGATCCCAGTAGCCACCCGAAAGGTATTTTCTGCCAGAGAAGCTCCCTGAAAGTCACAGAATAAATGTCAAAAATTAAATTAAGTACACACGTTGAAATCACACGGGTTTTTCATGAAATTGCATTTTCTAGCTCACGTAGAACCAATATTATTATCATTAGTGTATTGCGTAAATGTTGTGCTACTCAAAATTCTAGCCACTACAGCAAATTACTTTTTGATACATAATATTCAAAAGCTTCAAATCGATTTTAATGCATTAATGAAAAAGCAATTTGCACCGTACGGTATAATTAAACACCATGTTTTGTTATAAATCGCGGTTCCATCACATAAAACATGAAAAGAGGACTTTAAATAGAGGATATTTAGCTTTGTGGTGCCATAAATATATTACACCACTGCAAGAGTTAAGCATTTTTGTTGGATTGGGACAAGTTTCGGCTCGCGTGATTGGAATGCATTTTTACTATTGCATAAGCGTTCTAAATTCTTATAATTACAGTTTGTAGATGCATTTCATGATTTCACTTTATAGACTTATAAATGGCGACTAAACGCTAATAATGTTATCAACAAAATTCCTTATAAAGGGATCGTAAATGAGAAAGGATTACAATGGCCATATATTTTAATTTTTTGTGCACAGTCCATATATGTAACATACAATTCAGAATGTTTTAATTATAAAAAATATAAATAAAAAGACGTAATTGAACTAAATTACTCTGAGAAATACATGAAACGACTAGAAATGTAATTGTGCAATATTATGGCGACATAACTATTAGGGAATAAATAAATAAATAGTAATATAAATAATTTATGTTTGAGAATCTTTTAACCCTTGCCGTTTAGACTTTTTTCTAGTTCTTTCCGGTTCAACATTCAAAGGAGAATGAAACCGGAAAAGAACTTTTAGATGTAGCAAGTAGAATCAAGATAATGCAAAAAATCTTGTAATGCTGGGTAATATCAATTTACTTGGTCATTTAAGTATCTTATGGAAAACAGATAAGGGACTAGAGATATTTCCATAAAAAAGCACTATAATGTATATACATACATAGGATGGCCTTCAGAATGTAAAAGAAACAAGAAACAGCATTTACAACGGGTGAATTCATATTTACGCAAGAAATGCACTAGCTCAAATAAGTCAAAAATGTAGTACAGAAAATGGACAAAGCCATTTATCCAGATAATATGTGTAGTTAAGTGCATAAGATATATTTTTGGATTTGTATGCAAACGGCTTCGGATTACCAGTAGCTAAAAATATTCCAACGACGGTGGCTAATGTTGCGTATTTACAAAACTGCAATTGTGCAGGGCCTATCAATACATAAATACTTTGAGTATATATGTTTTGTTCTCATGTGACGGGGGCCAGGCAGAGTAACATAATTCATTGCCTAGCTAGTTCCGTTTTGGAAAATTTTGTCCTTCATAAATTTTTCGGGTTTCATCGAGACAGTCTAGTTCATTTATCATACTCTGTGTGCTCCTTTAACCCTGCCAAAGACGCAAAAGTAGTTTCATACTTAACCGCACAATATCTGTATTAGCTCAATCTATACTCTCTCCTTTATTGTCGTATTAATATTAACGCTTCAAGCTTAACCGAAATTATACTCCAAACTGCACACGCGTTTATTTGTATAGAAGCTCTAATAACCAATTGTAGTTTATAGTGCTTAGCAGGCTTGTCTTTTATCTTACAATCAGAAGAAGAGTTTATCTGATGTTACTTCATGTGGGAAATTTATCCGTACTATACTCTCCTCAGTCTCCTCTGTTACGCAAGAGAACTTTCTCCTCGGGCTGTAACATCTTCATAGAATCTGAGATAAATAGATGTACGATATGCCATGAAACTCCCACATCCGTAAAAGCATTTATACTGATAATATAACGACCGTTGAAAGCTATAAATATAGTTTAGTATCATTTTTATATTTGCGGTTTCTTCACCTAATCCGAAAACTTTTCATCTTGTAAATGACTTTTATTGCCTTCTGACCTTATTCTCTGATACATCGAAGCAGAACATCGCGGCGGCGGCGTCATTACCTTCAAGGCAGTAAAAATGTCAATATTCGCTTGTTATTGCTAAACTGTTACGAAACATTCTTTGCAGTTCACAGGCAAAAAAGAAGAGAGAACCAAAGAAAAATATTTTTTTGGCATTTGTACAAAAATAATTGGGTACTTGTACTTGGTTAACTAAAACACAGTTCTTTTGTACATTACATCGAATTTGTGAATGTAACTGACCAACGAAAATGCTCACGTTACGTTTATCGTTAAAAAATAGATTTGCGCGAAGATGGATTTTAAAAGAAATTTTTTCTCTGCAAAGAAGTATAAAAGAGGCTAAATAAATAAAAGTTTAGCTTCCGGTCGAGTGGCCTAGATTAGATGCTTGGATATGAAAAGCTGGTAGTGCGCTAAGCTGCGTACTACTTTATCCATGTTTACAATAAAAACGGGAATATTTTGTAATTCGGCAGTCTATATTTTTGCACAAGTTCTTGTGAACAAACTTTGGATACATACATATAAAGCATATCGTCAGTTTAGTTTATTATTATGTAGGTATATATGCATTATAAACGAGTCAAGGACATTGAACTTGTTTACACTGCCATATTTTTTGGGGGGTTTGTTTTCCATTCATTCGGTCAAGAAAAGTGGCAAATGCTATTAATATATAATTATAAGTCATTTTATGTAATTATTCTACAATAACTGCTGCAATTACGACCAAGACGGAAAATGCATACTATTTTGTTGAATAAAAATAATTGCTGATTCGCCCACTTTAGCCTGAAGTAAAGAAAGCATTAAAATTTAAACCCTCTTGATCGTTAAAGCATAGAAATTGCTTTCAATGTAGTATCAGTGTACCCTGTAATCATGTTGTAAGGTAAGAAAAGTAATTGGTGCAAAAATGCGCTAAAATGGAAAATGCGCTATATGTACACTCTAAATCTCGATACACGTATTAATGCACACAAAGCTTTCTCCATGCATAACCTTTTTATACAACTAACTTTCACTTATCTCGCTTTGAATTTTCTTTTTGGGAACACCGAGTCCCAAAGAGATAAGGAAATGACGTCTTTTTTTAGACTAGGCTCTTCTGATAACTAGGCAGAGTCGTCCACAGAAGAGCGATTCCACAACGCTCAACCTTAAAATCTTTTCTTCGTCTGACGAAGCAAAAGGAATAACATGAATCTGTATTCGGTTGGTGGGTTTATTCTTTTGCATTCACACAGTATTCCTCGAAATTGTCATGTTTTCAGTCTGACTACAAAAGGAATATTATAGTATTGCCACATATCTGTAAGCCCGTTATATTCTGAGAAAGGATCTAGAATCTTGACACACTGTAGTACAAAAATGTAAAATGCTGCATTTTTAGAACAGCTATCATCAAAGCATCATGCTATCGTGAACAGTATAATATGGGCATACATATTATCGTGTACACTCCACACTCGTAATATATGAATCTGCTGTCGACTGAACCGAAAAACAGTCCCATAAAGGGAATCCGAATTCCCAACACTTGAGAAGAAAACGAAAGAAAAGACAAAAAAGGAAGAAGTCGTACGATTTAACATTTATATGCCGTTACTGTAAAGATGTTGGGAATATATGAAGCAAAAGGAAGAACGATATCATAGCCGACTAGTATTACGTGCTAGTTGAAACTGACTTTGCCAAAGCTTATACAGAAAACCGCCTCAACTTTTTTTTGCAGATTCACAACACAGAGAAATACTAAAGTTTGATTTCTGCAAAAAGTGAAAGCAGGGGCCTTTATCTAGATTCAGAAGTACCAAGTAAACTCGGAGAAGTCATTGCCACTCTACCACTCTACCACTGTTATTGCCACACACACATGCTCGGATGTGCACCGTCATGTATATATTACTGTTGACTACTATACCATCATTGTCTTGGGCTCCAGCTAAGTAATGCACGTTTATTGCTACTTTGTGCTCTGGAGAGAATATCAACGAAACCATTCCATGAATATGTATCTATCTATCTTTTTCTACAAAATAAACAAATAATACGCTCCCTTGCTTCCACAGATAACGCAAGACATCGGAAACAGTTATGAAGATTTAAAAGTTGGCAGAAGTAAACCACGGTCCATTTTTAATGAATTTCACTTGGCCATTTCTTAAAGTAGAAAAGGGAGGAGATTTTGTGGATGTCCCAGTGAAAAAGTATGGTCCATCTTGTAGCAAATATCATTTTCGGATTTTACTCCCTTTGGAGTGCACTTACATCTATGACGGGCTGTGTTTTGCTTTAGCTTAATGTAATTTTTTGCTCACTGATTGAGTTGAAAAAGAAGCAACACAAGTGTGACTTTATTTACCGGAATAAGTTGGTACTAATTTTCATCCAGTAATGGAATGGAATGCCTGTTTAATTTGCGTAATTTTGTAAGTTTTCTCTCCAGGATATTATGGCAAGCAAGTAAACAGAGCGAATGGGAGGTAGGCGTGTTGGATGAACTGTCCTGCTTTTAGATTTGTACGGGGTTTCCCTTCGTTTGTTTTATTTGTCAAATTAAGAAAAGTAAAACAAAACTGCTTTTATTCGCGGTGAATGATGTGCAATAAATAATATGGGGAAAGTAAAATAGAAAAGGAATTTACTCGCACGCCCCTAACAAGGGTTGATTAAGTAAACAGACGAAAACTGAGCTCATGCATCTTGTCCTCTGCTTTATGTGTGGGTTATTGTATTTCAGATAGAAATTTTCTTTTCTTTTTTTTGTTGAGAAACAAGCAAACATAGTACCACTTTTTACGTAGGTACATGCTCTCTTCGTTTTGCAGCCCCTTTCTAGATAAATACGAGAATTATCACTAAGAATGGATGATGATAGAAATAGAGCGTGTAATAAAAATGTTTGCTTTTGACACATCTAAATACAGCTTATTTGCAAAAAGGCATAGTAGGATTCCAGCGGACAAACACATTTATTACCAAGTTTTTCTCTACTCGGTTGTATTTATTAAGCGTTTCAGTGTCATTCTTGTCATCCACATCCAAACTGGTTTCCCTCCCCTTCAGAAAAAATCCAAGGCTTTCATTTAATTGCTTGGACGCAAAATAAATAAATATGCTTGTTTCATTTCGGAATATTCCCAGTTCTTTATCTTTTTACTTCCCCTCAAGTAACGCCTTGTCTGACTGGAGGCACTTTTGGCAATGGAACTGGATTGGAATGCATATTGGTCATGGTAGCGGTAAGTCCACCAGAAACTCGAGACATTTGTTTTGTGTTCCCATTCAAGTTGTTTATAGTGATGAGAGTTGTTTCACCAGAAGTTTACGACAGAAGATTTGTTTTTTCTCTTCTACTTTTCTCTCTTTCCAGAGGTCTTAAATGGGAAAAGGTTTCACACTTTCTCTGAAATGGAAATGGTAGGGAAATAAATGCAGAGACAAGAAGCATATTTCTCTGAAATGGAATATTACTCGAAAAATTTTGCATCTTATTTATGACTGTCTCGTATTTTCTCGTTTTTATGCATTCCGCTAACATGAAAAAGGATATACGCACATTTCTTTCACCACGTAGACACACACTAAACTAGCCATCCAAGGTCCACGAATCAGTAAAGTGTACTTAATACGTTAATTTTTAAAGGAAACGTAAAGTGTAGTGTACCACATCCCAAGAAAATGGTACATCATGCTGAATGGGTGCTCAAAATATTGTGTCATAAATCTAGTTGCGGTTTCTCATGAATCCGATCTGCATAATAAATTTTATCTTTTTATCTCTTCTGTCACAACCCAAAATTAGATGAGAAATTTACATACATTCATATTATATTTCTATATTCAGTTTGAAATTTCTTGGCGAATACGATAACTTGAAGGACAAAGCATAAAAAAGTCATATATATTGTGGGATTGTTATTATTATTCATGGTCCACCGATGGATGCGAGATTTTATGAACACGAAAAAAGTGCTTTTGATTACACTGGCCAAAAAACCAGTACAACACGACATTGTATTACAAACCTGTAATGAAATTGCAGATTGTTTATGACAGGCTGAGTGGTTGTCGTAAAAATTGGAGTGAAGCTCATATGTAAAATGGAATTGCTCATTCGTAACTGCATGCGTAATAAGTTGCCCAATCTGTTCCACTTCCACAGAGGGACACAAAAACAAGGTATATATTACTTTAATATGTTAGTTTACAAGGTCAAAAATTTAGGTTTATGAAATATAAAGATCAGCACGTAGTGAGCATTCCTGTGTGTTGGTAGTTCAGACCTTTAAATTTTTCACAGCTTGTAGGAGGTAAACCATAGAAGTAAAGTTGAGTTGAATGGTCGGATTAGATTAAAAGGAGAAAATCATAATACATCATTATTCCCAAATACACCATAAGTATTTGTTTGGAAACCTACTCATGGTCCACGGGATTAGATACAGAGAGTGGCGTTCTAGGAAGAAGGTACATACCTGCAATTTTAACGGTCGCCCATATATCCCCTATGATCTACGTTAAAACCCTAATGTTAAAACTCGTACTCCAACAGGGGAATATGTCCCTTCCATACGCCAGTGTCATGATCAGCTCATAACGTCTTACAACACACATGACGGCTACTGACATCTAATTTATAAATTTAATTTCTACAGTACTACTGACAAATCAAAAATAGGCAATTTCGCTAACATGCTTTAACGGAGCTTGACATACGACAGTGTGACAGCAATTCCAACAATAAACACCCCTCAACCATAAGCCACAATACTTTATATGAGCAATTAACAACAAAAGGTTGAAACCACAATTGTATTTGCATCCTTCCAACTGTTTGAGTTTCTAGAATTACTAATTAGCAAGCAAACTGAATTCCATGAAACACGCCACTAACCACAGCACTGCATATAAATTCTGTACGTTATTCCACTTTATGAAGCTCAAAGCTGGTACTCTTCGAATGAACCTTGAACTACTTATTTAGTGAAGATATCCCTTCAAGTACTGTCTATCTGGCACTCATGTACCATTATTCGGTTTTACTGATGTTACTGACCTAATTTAGGGTTCTAAGAATTGGTCAGTTTTTACACGTGCATTTCACATGCTATCCCCAACATGCTGGACAATTAACTCTACTGGAAGCTACACACTATATATCGTGCTAAAACAGCTTGGATGATGATTTATATTTCATTTAGTAGACTTCCTTGGGGGCAGGTAGAACAAAGTCAGTAACAAATGAAACAAACAATATTTACATATGTTTTTAGACGTTCCAAAATGTTAAGCTTGCCATCTTTCCATAAAAATGGCCTAGGTAGGAGGGAACGAGGAATGATAAATATGAAAGTGTTGTATGCATATGTCATGTTGTTGCTGTTGTTTTGCTTTTAAACTAGATTGACGGAATGATGCAAGATGCATGCACAACAAAATGAGTTTAAGTATTTGTTTACCACACATAGAATAAGTACAACACTTTTAGCTCACTTCTACTCTCATTTCGCTAATAGCACTCGCAGCTGCACATACTATGAGGCCGGCTTGAGGCAACCCAAGTTAATTAAAACAAACAATTCATCATAATCACATTCACTTCATGTCTTGAAGCTTCTCATGTACTTCACGAAAATTAACCATCGTCATCGTCTGATGCCAGGTATTTATGGCATGCTCCTGAAATTATTATAAAACATGAATGTATGTTAAAATAAATACACGCATGATGCAAGGTTGTATTGCTGGTTATGTACAACATCATCACATAGTTACTTAACTATTATACAAGTTACCCGACACAGATACGACAATAAAATAATCATTGCATGTATGCAATACGCTGTCATACATGTAGAAGATTTTGCGAATGTGGCTCTTCAGTAATTAATACAGCCTACTGTACTTTCGCGATGTTTTATCATCACCGAGTGCATTTCACAAGTCCTTCATCATCAACACTACTTTATACATCGCTTGAGGTAAAAAAATCTAACCAAGCCAAAATTGTGATGTCCTACTTTTCCATTATTGTCTACTTTTGTCAGGAAAGAGCACGTACTTTCATAACAACATGAAAATTTTCCGTTTGGTACTTTCAGTTGTCTGTCAGCAGACATATTTGCCATCAAGTTCGTGGCTCTCTTCTATCCCGAAATATTATTTATCCATAAGGCTGTATTATTGCAGAGTCCCGCACTTTTCATGATAAGTTTAAGAAACCAATAAGTCTTGTCTTGTTTCGTATATTTACTCCACTTTTTATACGAAGAAAAAAATCCTAGAGGAAACTTTTGTTCCACGTTCGGCATTATATATCATTATAGTACGTATATGTACATTTGTGCAAACTAATAAAGACTTTCTCGTAGGTGTAAAGACCAGTGCGATACCGCCGAGCAATCCCTCTTTCTCATCTTGTGTGCGTTTTTGCTATGCTATGGGCCAATGCTTCTATTAGACTATTACTCCCGTATTGCAGCATCAGCACAAACTAGTACAGTAAAAGAAAAGACGGTTTGATGGAAAGAGGAGAAAAAGAAATGATCTGTGGCTCAGTGCAAAACTCATAACTTTTTATTAAATGGTTAGACTCGCAAAAAAGGACCATTCCATACCATCACTCCCGCTTGTTCGTAGAAGATAACTCAACAAGAGCGCGCTGCTTCTTTACGGAGATGATGATGTGATGATGGTAAAATGGTGGATGGCGGTGGTGGTACAACATAATATATAAGAGAAAATTGGATGAGCGGATCATGATTTCACACATTGTCAAGATTGAAGGGAAATGGTCTAATTGTAACGAAGAAAGAAGTCGTTCACACGTCACACCATGTCCCATTTCATACACCGCTTCTCTCCGTCTCGTCTCCACTGTCATTCAACCGTTCACACATAATAATATTATATGAGAGGTCATTTTAGGGGTTACCACCACTAGAGAAAAAAGTCACCGAAAATCTTTTTTTTTTCTCGGATGGGTTGGCCAGTTCAGAAGCTACATAATAGTATGTGGGCATAACTATTTGACATTTTGTAAAAGTTGGTTTGCCTTATTACCCTTATATTCATAGCATGATGCATTTATAAGAAAAACTCTGCTCTATACCTAATATACATACAATAGGAAAATGTCCCATCATCCACAAATAGAAAGTGTTATTGTTAAGTATTGAGCAGTGGACCAGTGGTGGTGGTGGTGGTGGTGGTTGTTACAATCGTAGTAAGATTTTTATTCAAGCTATAAGGAAACTACTAAGAGCACAATATTGAATCTACACCCCTCTTCTGTGCTGGCAGATGATGTCATCATGTCCACCGGCTATAATTTGTGTCTTGGAGAAAGTGCTAACTCGACTGGAATTTTATGGAAGAGTTTTTTTGTGTGAGCAGATACGAGAAAAATTGCCCCGAGACACTCTGCAAAGTAAAAAAAGAAGAAAAAAGTCTCGATCCAGCTGTTCTTCCGTTTATCATATATAAAATTCTCCATCCGCATCTCCTCCACACATATAATATCATTTTGCACAGAGGGTGAGAGAGAGGGAGAAATGTAGGGGAAAAAGTTGAAACCTAACAACAGAACGACAGCTCAGTTCGCCCATCTACTTTAATGCACGTACTTACTATACATCCTTCCTTTTACTGCAGAGTATATCAAGATATGTATCATTTTTTGAGGAATGTAATATAAAAGTCTTGTTACTTTATTCTTTTATTGGGTATACATATTATTATGCTGGCCGTAGTCGAGCCTGTGGTGTTGCTGACGTTAATAATATTTTGTATTTTTAGTACTGTGCCATCCTCTCAACACACTTTCATCCACGGACACAGAACATCGTCTTGAGATTTTTTTAAAAGTTGGGTTCGGTTTTTTGTTAAATAAAAGGTTACATAGTTGGATACATTCCTTTTTATCGAAGATGGCTCAGACTCAACACGGAAATTTGACACGACACTGGTGTTTATGCCTTGGAAGATCCTTCTTGTTCGGGCGAGCACTTCAATTCGGTTTCGTTATTTGGGTGTAGATCCTTAGTATTTTATAATAACAGGATGAATCCTATGTTTTTTGTTCCTGAGAACCATATAATATTGAGGACGTAATATATGCGCTTCATTGCTTTAAATTTAGAGTTATATTATTTGAATAATGGTGCATATACTTGTTAGTAGGTAGATGCTATAGCCTCATATTTACGGTGGCTTTTATAGCTTCATGTAGGTAGCCTGGTGTAGTGAAGCATGCATTTAAATACAATCTTATTATAGAACACGGCTTCGTTTTTATGGCAAAACGAATTTTATTACAATAATAATACGATCCGTCTACATTTCAGTCAGAACGGATCAGATTACATGCTCCCTTGAATTTGGTTGTATTCGGATGATGATAATCTCTTTTGGCACAGATACTCAACTCATTTCATATCTCTCCTTTGGTACTTATACCTGCCAGCAATGGAGCATGTTTTCTCGCCCTGAGCTGTTCCCCGAAATGATGTAACGTTCGTATTTACGTACATAAATATCACCTTTCAACAAGAAATTCGAAGTCTGTGTATAAACTAATATATTTTGCACGTACATACGATTGGCATTAGAGGGTAATAGGCTAAAGACTGCACACACACATTTCCTATTAGCTTCTCTGCTTCTGTAACATTTTTACACGTGGTAACAACAAGAACGGCATTTCTAGTCTGCTTGTATTGCTCATCGAACAAGGAAATTGCTCCTTTTGTCTTTCTACGCTGCTGAGTGTTCTACATCTTGTTATTAGAAAGATTATCCGCCTATTTTTACCATTAAATTAAAGATTAATGAGTAAGCTTTTAAGTAAAGAGGATTATTATCTTATAAAGAGCTTTGGAGTAGAAGCGTAACACACAGACATTAGACAAATTATTAATCTTTCATAATAATAAAAGGTCGTTACCCGCTCCAAGTTCATAATGAAAAATGAACCCTGTTCATTAATTTGACAGATGCAAAACTAAAAGCTGCTGCATATTCCAGCTAGTGCACACCAAATAGCCAATTATGCTTTGTGTAGTCTAATCATTAATGGCACATTTTGCTAAACTTTTCTGTAAACATTCTATTCTTTCATACATACCTACCTACACGTATTTCGATTAGTGTAATTTATGTAACCGTGTAACTTGGTAAAGAGCAAAAGTAAGGGTTTGCAAGCTTTTGCTGGTTGTGTGAATATTTCCTGAATTCATTTAGCTAGTTTAGGTATCTGCGTATACCATTTTTGGTTGTAAAAGATAGAATAGCACAAAAGCAAGCAAAAGTGAAATGCAAACATACATTTCCATAGGCCATCGTATTTTTCACCTTCCATTTTTAATAAATGAGCAGCATTACACGTTGAAGTCTACTTCACATGCGGAGTATAGTGTATTTATATTTATATTGTAGTTGACAGTGATATATTCGGAAACCCCATGCAGACCATCATTGCGATAATACACGTCATAATCATATTTTAAGGTTTTTTCTCTTTCCTTGAAAAAGTAGCCACAATATCTCTCTCACTCTTTTCATTTCCCGTACTAAAAGTGTACCAAACTGCCGCACAAGTAGCGAAGCCAAGGGAGAGGAGAGCTATCAACAAAAGGGAAATTGAGAAACATGGTCGACATCATCATGGTCTTAAGTGCATGTAATTCATAAAGTATGATGCACTGGGGGAATAAAAGTGCATTTTCCTTCACTTGATATTTTTTCAAGAGTCTCTTGGTGTGCATGTGTATGATATAGTGAGCAAGAGACCTCTTTAACCAAGCAGTTATCCCGTAAAACCCATCTTCATCATCATCATCATCTTCAGAAACAGCACCACTACACCACCATCATCATGAAAATCATCATGAAAAAAGGGAAATCTCAAATAATAGTAATAAGTTTAGAAGTTCTTTGTAAGCTGCGCTGCATATGCTATGCTAAACCTTTTTTATTGCAAAGTTGTTTTCTCGCTTATTATGTTCTCCCTTGAATGAACATACACACTGTGTGTATACGTGCATCAACAATGCTTTCCACTACAATATGGTTTTCTGAGATTTCCGGTAGTGAGAAAATTCCAAATCTCCTAACTCCTCGTTTTTATGCATGCACAATTTTTATACATGCATCCATATTTGACTACACAAGACTACTCGTAAAACTTTTTGTAATAATATGCATACGAGGCAGCATAAAGTATATTTTTTGACTGCTTTCACCAGCATATTCATAAGTTTCAATCATAATGATATTGTGTAGCGGTGATGTTGCACCAGAAAAAAAACATCATACAACCACGATAAACGTCAACAGGGAGCTTAGATGATATAAGCATGGTCATATCACCAGGGTATGTTGTGCAAAGTTGGCTGGAAAAAATACTACCAGAAAACTTAACAAACGTATACAACAACAAAAACAGCGTGAGTGCTAACATGGTGCACATATCATACATAAATGAAAGTTATGGAGATACATTTCCCGTCTTTTTTAGAGCTCTTGGAGTGCAAACTAGTAGAAAAAGTAGAGTATTTCAAAGTGATAAAACGTAACTCACGCATCAAGAGACAGAGAAAAGGTTCACTTGAGCTCACACATTTTTTTTCTTGCAACGTTCATACATCGACTACGTTGCGTCACCTATTTCTGTTCAACTTGTTATACCACTAGATCGTTCAGCTGTATTGAATTTAAGTGAGTGAGTGGTGAGCAGACTTGACTGCCTCGTTCATGTATGAATATTATGCGTGCGTCCCTTAAGGGAAACTGCCGTTACAACAGGAAGTTTTAGAAATGTGAAAGGAAAGGGCAATGGTATTTATATTATGCACATTAGGGAGCATGCACACACTCCCACAACCCAGTACACTACTCACACAAGTTTTCGTCTGCCATCTTATTTTTATACATCACTTGATTCACTACTTCCACTGGTTTAGGATTTTGATGATGAGGCAGACGATGATGACGTGCTTTTGCTTTCCTCTCTTGTGTTGGTGCGTATAAGCATAAAGATAACTTATAAACGCGATCAAGCATGTCGTCTTCAGAATGTAGAGTACGAGTTACGTGGTGATGAGAAGAGATCTATTTTTCTTCTCCAGTTATCCAACACCAATATGGCGAGTAGAAGAGAAAGCAGTGAAAAATCCTATACTTTGCGTTATTAATAATATGCGTAGTCCCTAAAGAAAGAAGGCATATTTCTTTCCAGCTGGCTCATTCCTTATACAGGAGTGCACAAAAAATCTAGTCCTCATCCTTGCTCATATTCCTAGTACTTACTGCACACATTTTTTATTTTACCTGAACAATTCTCATAAAGGTAAAAGCGATATAATGCTGCAGATGCTGCTGCTGTTATGAATTTCGCATTACCTTAGAAAGTACATTACCCACAGAACACATACACAAACGTTTCACTAAATTACTCGCTCAATCTTCAAGAAGTGTAAGCAAAGTGGAAAAGAAGCAAAGTATGAAAGTTTAGCGGTTTATATAGCAGTTAAGCTTATAGAGTACGTCATAACGTGAAGGAAAAGAATGGGAATTTCTTTCAAAAGAATGCTACTTGAGGCATGTGGATGCGAAGTTTACTTCCCCACTAATGTAGATAATATTTATACGAATAGCTGTACGTACATATACGTCTATACATTTAGGTAGATACCTAGATTCATGAAAATAAATTCATGCATGAATTCCTTCACATTACATATGTGTAGGTCTATGATTCTTGTCATCTTGTCGTGAACATACATCTATTATAAAAGTAGCACTTTTGTTTAATACGGAAAAAATTTTATGTTCCTTCCTACAGTTTTTTTATTCTTTAAGGAAACGACGCATTTGCCACTTGAGTGATCAAAAGTTGTGGGAGGCGATGATGTTGATGAGTCGGAATTTTATTAGACGTTGAGAGAGGCAGAGAAGGAAAAAAATCAGTTCATTCATGGATTTTCTTACCCTGTAAACTTTCATCCTCAATTTTGGCTGATTTCATTATTTTTTAACCGAAAAAGCATTTAGAGCGTATTTTATTCATTCCTCAGAGGCGTAATATGCAACACATGCCACAAATACCTATAACTATATACACGAGTGGAAACTATTGTTGTAATTCTCCAGTTAAGTACTAAAAAGTGCTCTTTTACCGAAACAAATATCTATATGCTCCCTGCAGTTCATATTACCTAATAATAAATGGGAGAGGAAGATACTTATATTTCATCAGAAATTAGAATGATTTGGTAGACTGGAAGACTGGTGTGGCAATGTCTTATCTCTCCATCAAAAATTCAGAAAAAGTTTTTCCCTTCTGTGTGGAAACTGCTAAAACTGTACAAGTCGACAGACGTTTTACGAGTATTAATTATCTAAATAGGCATAATAGGTATAGGCATGATAAAAACTTTTTATATATACTACCTATATACTCTTTGAGCAAACCAAGTATGTATTCAACCGAAGAAGATCGCTTTTCCCCTCGCCAAGTCAAAACTTTTCCTGGTTGGTGGGGGATGAGTGGTGTCGGTGAATAGAGGAGGAAAAGGTTTTTAGGAAAAGCACCTCGTTACTATGCTGCTGGTAATGCTACTACCATTGCACCTACCGATAATTTCTACTTTACTTACACAGGCATATTATGATACTAGATGCAGTTTAAAACTAGGCTTGGTTTATTTCAACGTTTCCACCTTGTCTTGAAACTGTTATCACTCCATCACATGCAAAAGACCATAAAGAACTAATGAGAGGATTGGGAAAAGGATTACAATGGGATGAAAGGAGCAACATGAATTATATGTTTAAAAAAGAACATTTCGACGTATATATTGTCATGATGTTTATAAGGGATCTGTAGCATACTATATTAAGTTTAAACTAAAAGTAAGCCTTTTCTCATTCTCCCAACCAAACGGCTATATCTTTGTTGCCATTTCAATGTCAAGGTGAGGCTACCTATAATCATAATAATAGTGACAGTAATGCTGATTATATTTTTTTCGACCAAAAAACTCGCCATCCTAAACCCTCGTTCCCCCATTGCCATTCATTTTCTATTGCTTTTAAACAGCCTTGTGTAGTGGGAGCACGTAGAAATATATTATGACTCAAGGACTTGGCTCGTCTCAAGGAAAACCGACAGCGGACCGACTAAACTGAAGTAATGTTGTCACAACCAACTTTCCCTCCTCGCCCATTATTGGAGGATAGTGGAGTAGATACACCTAGTAGTGTTATGGTACAAGCTCTCAATAAATGCTGATGACTATCGCTGTGCAGTAAAATTAACGTCAGTCCATTTACTCATCATCCTTTTCAAACCTTTCTTAGACTCTATCACTCTTCCGCTCATCCCATCCTCTCCTACCTCCTCTTGTAGAACGAGAAAATTGCAAAGGGGAAAGGAGTGAAGTACAGGAAAATCTTTTGACGATAAGCCAATAATAGTAGATATGTGTACTTGTCGAGTAAAGTTGAGTACGAGTGAAAACTCGGTTCTCTGAAGTGTGGCTTTGCCACTACTCCTACTACAAATGTACATAAACATTATGTGGGCTTACACCACACACAACTGCTGCAAATAAGTACAGTGCATTACCCCCTTCGTCCGCATGACTTTTGGAAAAATCACTCGTAGTAGCCATTTGGACGGCAGAGAATATAGCTCACCATTAGGAAAAGTACGAGACGGAGAAAAGTTATCTGCTCGCCAGAGCAAAATGACAGTTGCCCATATACCTATAATCACAAGGGTATGTACGGTACTATAAAAATCAGACTTGGCCTAATGTAATTTTCCAAAACTGGTTCATAATATCCGTGGAATGTATAGAATTTGCTGTACATTCAGTAGTGTCTACAAAGATATTATAAATATATTCCTCGCCCATACGAGCTCGCAGTACAGTGTGTACGTATATTGTGTATTCTAAAAAATGGTATCCGCTTACATGCAATAAAATTTGATCTCTTTGTGAAAAAGTGCGGCAGCAAAGGCTACATGAAAAAAGATATGAATGTGAGTGTATCACCAAAAGGCTCGCTACATTTCATCGTTCTTGCCGAGGCGACGGAGGAAACGCTTCTAAACATAAAAACAGAGCGTGTTTGTTGCTTACTTGCTCTTTTCTCTACCACCGCGCATTCATCCCTATCTCAAATGATTACTATTACCATATATCGTTATAAAACAGACTATTTTTTATACAATGTGTTGTAGAAAGTAAGAAAAAGTTAGCATATTACACACTTATCTTGTAAAAGTGTAGGGTTTCCTTCGTCGACCCAGAAATTTAAGTGCTTGGTACAGCACTGTTACGAACGAGACCTTTAAGCATTAGTACCCTTGCCGCTTATATGACCGCATGAATTCATGTGCTCGATATATACTAGCCCATAAACATGGCTAAACAACTGCGTAGAAAAAAGGTTCAAAACAAGTTGCATATGATGATGATCACAATAAATTTTGAAGTCACAGGATGTAGAAGCTAAAAATGCATGCGATAAAAATGGAAAAGTAAAAGGGAAAAAACACAGCGGACATCCATTTCCCTACGACGATGAACAAGAAAAGCACAGCACAGTGAGTTGTTACGGTAGAAGAAACGCAAAAAATTATAGTTTTATTCTATTTCTCCAATTGTAGACATGCATACGTACAATTATATATAGGCCATAAAAACAAAAAAAAACATTGCAAAAAGAAGATAAATTGAAGTAGGAAAAGTAACATTTATATCCACGGATCATGACGAGGATGATGACTACGATGATGCTTTTAGTTTACAAATATAATTTAATGGAACAATGCATTTGCTAAAAGAAAGGCCGTTTTCTCTACTCCACACTCTACAGACAAAACAGGCAACAGGGACACCAACACTTTTTGGACAAACACAAATGCAGACAGCGAGTAAGCTCAAACAAGAAGCAGACAACTTCATTCCTTTTGTGTAAGGAAAGACAAAAGATACCCTCATTGTGAATCAACTATATATTATGAATTGGGAAGGAGGCGAACAAGGTCGCATTTTCCTTCTCCTTTTGCTAATGTCGCTTGCTACTACTCTTTATTGTTTTGTTATTGTCAGTTGTTGTATCTTTACAGTTCAAGCACGAGTGATCAGGAGAAAGTTTCTGCGAGTGTGTAGATGTCGTTTTTTACTATCATTTGATGGTTTGGTCTAATGGTTAAGACTAACCTCATATAAGAAAGCTACATACCACCACCTCATCACTTCTACTTCACCGTACCAGTTAACATCAGGATTTCTGGGTAATATACAGCTTCAGAGCAGCCAAAAGAATTCTTGTGCAAAGAAGCAGAGATTAAAGATTCTTCCTCCTTCATATTCAAAGTTCGTAGGATGCATCGCCATCATTTTAAATGTAGGCTACATCTGTAATTTACATTGTCCACTTTGTAGAATTAGGGAAGGACACAGAAATTAGCGAGTTTCATAATACTATGTAATTACATGCTCCTCATACTAAACGAGAAAGCTGCTGGCTGCTTATTGTGCAACTCTCTGCTATCGTTGACCTGTACTCTTTTATTTCTTTACTGGTTGTAACTTTATATTAAAATTTTCCTGACCATTCAAGTCTTTGGTTAAGTTATTATTTTATTATTATTCCTTTCATAATGTCATGTCCACTTTCACCGCTGCACACAGTGAGCATGCATGCCCTTCCTGAAATACAAACTTTCTCCCGTGTCATATATTAAAGAAACCTTTATTACGGCTAAGGCAAAAGTACGGCTTAGCACTTGGCATTTTACCTACCCGCCGCAGCCTCTACAAATATTCGTTTGACTGTTATGGCAGGTCTATTGCCGTGGCCGTGTGAAGAAGCAAAGAACAAGGTTAAAGGTAATCACGTTTACAGTACGCATACCTTCCAACTCCTACACTATCATCGTCATCATCACCATCATATCGTTTCGAGAGCACAATGAAGAAAGTGTGTAAACTTACACTCACATACACAATGCATCTCGTATTTCTAACCCGGACTCTTTTGTGGGTAGTAGATGTATTATAATATGCAACATGAAATTCTTTCGCCTACTTTATTTCTTTCCTCTTTCCTTCGCACACTCCCATTCCCTTTTCTTCTTGCTCTGGTGTGTATGCCCTGGAGAAACCGGAGGAGGAAAATTTCAACAGTGAAACAGCCTTTGTGCCGTACAATTAAAGAGATTTATGTAGGATACGTGCAACAAAACACGGTTGGCCATCTTACCTTTCAAATTATGCCCTTCCATATCTCTGCTCTCCTGCCTGTCCCAACATATTGTTGTTACATACAGACTTGTTACAAGTGTCTGTAGTGTTTGCCTACATGGTAATAATAATGTAGAGGTGGTGGTGCTCGTGTGTAATGGAAACCAACCAGTCAAGCACTTTCACCGAAAGACCGATAGACCAGCGTGTTATGGCCTTTGTTAACTTTCTTTACCCAACAAGACGACGTGCATACACGATTTTATTATTATTATTTAGGAGAGAACAATGTATTCATGCATACTACATGTTTAGTGCATCTTACACTATCACAACGCTCCCTCTTCAAACAATAAACCGCGTATATTCTGTAGGTACCTTATGAAGAAAATTAAAGTACATATATTGGTACATAAACACGCAAAAACGATATTGCATTAGCCTGTTTTTTGCCCATATGATATGTATCCTGTCTTACACTCTCTCTCTCTTCCATCAGTATATGTTGCATTTTAGATGGGGAAAATGAGAATTGGTTTCATGAACAAAGTGCTTTGCTTTTATTTTGCAGACGATATTAGAAAAGTTAGGAATGGATACTTCTTGTTAGTTTACCCAGTTTTGCGTGACCTTATAGATGCTCGCAAGAATTACAGCAATGCATCATAGGATGTAGAGGAACTACCTACTATAAACAAGGCAGAGAGATTTGAATGAAATGAAAACACCGTTGTTGGTTTTCCTTAACTAAAAAAGTGCTGTTTGGACTGTGGAGGACACAAGAAGCGCGTGAGGAAAGGGGACAAGTGATATGGCTCATGAATGGTTTTAAGGATATACATTATTATTATAAGTGGAGAAAGTCCTCGTAGACGTAACACTTCCCTAATGCTAAACTTGACACCGTTGTTGTGCTGGGCTGCAGAATATAAAAGGCCAAAGGCTATAAAGGCGGAGAAGAAGGATCGCAAAACAACTTGAAAAGACGACGACGGAAGCGTCTCCCATTGAAAATGTAGGACCACTTACATTACAACCGTCTGACTCACTCTACTCTCTCTCTCTCTTTCTCAAGCAACTCTGTACAGAAAATTATAATATGAATACATTGCGCAGATAGTGAAGATGGGAAAGCGTGTCATGCTATGAAGTGGAGTGCCCGTTGCTGTTCTGCTTGCTGCTGTTTCAACCAACTAGCAAAGGATTGAATTACGGACAGCAGGAACACGATCATTCTCTTAGAATCTGTCATATCGCACATTCTTGAGCCTTTTGTATGAGCACTTGTTTGTGATAATGCAATATATTTTCTAGCTTTTTATGCACTGTAAGTGAAACGTATGGATCGCATAACATAAACTTATTTGGTATTTTAATGGATTCCTTCGAGGGAAGAAGGAAGGACGCAAAGATGTACAAGTATAATATATTCTCGGTAGCTATAACTTAAATTACACCCGTGATATTACGAAAAAGTTGCTTTCATTTCAATAGGGCTTACGGTGCTGGTGTAGATCATAAAAAGATTGTGTCATAACCAGGAACACGTTTTTTTGGCAAAAGGCGATTCTACATAATCCAGTTGTGACCTCAATGGTGTAACTTATAGCTCAACTTTCTTTACTATATTATCTCGTTCACTATATGTAGGCAGGTTATTTTGTGTGTACTTTACCGCCTAGACAAACACTTAAGCCTCATATCACATTATACTTCCGATGATAGCTGTGCGTTCTTTTGTGTACCGTCATTTTATGTTTCATATCACCGTGAAGTAACCATTATTTTGCGGATGATGGACCATGACCATTTCTTTTTGATTGAGAAACAGGAAGGATGAATAGTGCTATCTGGGATCATCATGATTTTTATGGATTATTGCGTCTTACACATGCCGTAGGTTATATGGTAATTTCTAAATCAACATAAAGCTGGAAATTTCATTTAGCCATATGACGTATTATGCGCACAGCGAGTTTTTATATAGCGGTTACATGTATATCTTCAAAGCAAAACAACTTTGATACATATAACAGCAAAGTATGTAATGGAATATATTTTGCAACTTTTTTCAATTAGGTTACTTAGAGGTAATATAATTCATAAACGCCTTCTTCTTGCCCATACATCGTCCCTCTTGAGGCTCCACAAAATTCGTCAACTTTTTATGATTTAAAGCGTGACGCTTACAACTGGAGAGAGCGAAATGGCGTTAAAAGTATAAATTGGAAAGCAGGTAGGTATGTATGTGCAAAAAGTTTTAAATGACATGAATATGCCTATGGGTGTCTACCTCCCTCCTCCTTCCAGAGGAACTTCTTGAGAACTTGAGCTAAAAAGCTTTCGTTTAGATTTATTGGACAGGTGGAGGATTAAAGAGGAGCTCACCGGTAGTATGTCCCATTGTGGCCGATTTTAATGTCATCCTTGCTTTACCTTTTTCGCTTTATTTTATGAGAAAGGCAGAGTGAGTGAAACTACCTCACTAGCAATATAACACCGTATTTTATCTTTGCTAATAGTCTGAGAAGGCATTAGTTAAAATGAAAATACAACCGCTATATTTTGTGTGCTACTATCCTTCGATAATATAAACAGATTAAAATTTAAATCGACTTGTCTTGTAGAATAACATTATATGACGTACAAAATTAAATGACGCAAGAGTTACAAAAGTACAGAGAGTGGAAATGGCTGTATCATTACTGGATTCTCTCGGTGAAAGCAGATGAAAAGTACAAGAGGCGAATGAGTGTAGAGGAGTACTTTTCCTAAAGATTTTCAACAGTTTATAAGATTTCGTGGCGTGGGTAGAAGAGATGTGTGCGCCACTTAAGGATCCAAGTTGTGTTGATTCCAAGAGAAAAGTACCGTATATAGTTTTGTCGTGGAATCCTTTAAAATTCACTAATAGCTATATTTGATTGGATGGAGATACATCCATTGTTGCTCGATAGATTGGCTACTGGATCCTGGCCTATACTGTATATCGTGTAATGTGAGGTGCAACTGGTTTCCCTTTATTGTTAACAAGGGACAAAGAAAGCGAAATGGCCTTATATTTTATTCATGTAACATGCTACTTCAACCTTCACACACTTTCTTTATATAATTACGGCACATGTACATGCACAGTACATGAAGAGGACAATGTGCTGCTGGAAGTTATGGTGCAGCAGGGTGAAAAGCCGTTCAAACAGCGTGTCCGCTAAATCAATACCACACAGTACATTGAATTGCTCTTTTCCTTGATAAATTCTCTCTTTTTCTCTACCACCATTTCGTGTTCTCTTATTCCATCAAGTTTGTATTTTATTTTGGTAGAAAAATGCTTTTAAGCGCACTTTAACCTCCAACCAAGCAAGTAATAAAAAAGTTCCATACAGTTTTGCCGTTTGCCTCGATGCCATGTTACGATGCAATTGGGTCTATTGAGGTAAGCCATTTTTCATTCGTGTAGACTTGTGTATGGCGCTCGTCTGTACAATGAACCTCACTTGTCTGCCCTGAAAAGAGCAACAATTGCACTTCTCAGAAGTGGTAAGCTGTGCGGGCTCCTCGGAGCATACTAATTATGCCAATCCATACAGAGAGAAGTAATTTAATCATGTTTATATTGCATCACAAAAAATTGTGACTACCATACCATTACAGGCTTAACAAACCTCATCATCGTTTATTTCGGACGGCATGTGATGTTTCTCGGGGAAAAGTTGAGCCGTTCAAAACCTCTTGTTCAAGCGAGATTCTTTGAAAGTTTATTTTTGTGAAAAAGAAAAAAAAGTTGTACCATTTCATGTTGTACACTTTATAGCATATCCTTTAGCCAAATGATTCTGTTCCAACAACAGCCAACAGCGCTCACAATTTTTACAGCTGCAGTGGTAAGAAAAAGTAGCTCTGCACAATTTTTTACTGTAAGTCTAGAAAAAGAAACTAGTTGTGAAGTGAAGAAGATATGCGTATTCTGGAATTGAATGGAACACATATTATACAGTGCACCAAGTGTACAAACTTCTTGCTACATATAGGGGAAAAAATTACTGCATTTATGTACTTGCATAAAAATAATATTCGCAGTCATAGTTGTAGGCAAGATTTTTTATTCTTTAAAGTAGTCAAGTCACGACCTCGTACAAAAAACTCGATGTTTTTTCTTCAACTTTGCGCCAACGCCACCACCACCACCACACCAGCTATTTTGTCACAGGATCAGTGGGTTACAAGTAAAAACAGAGTCCACGACCACATACATGAAAGACCTACAAAAATGGAGATAGTCTGCATGACTGTATGTATGTGCAACACAAGTGGAAAAGGGGTACTCAATGTGAAGGAGGAGAACATCATCGACTTTTTCCCATCTTGTGTTGATGATGATGATGCTTCTTAAACTGCTTTCTACTCCTGCTGCTCGGGTTATTTACCCATATCCGCTAAGTCATGTCGGGTAAAAAATGTAAGCATTTCTAAGTGTCACCGTTCGCTATATATATTCTTTTGCAAATGCATTTTTTTCGCAGAGCGTGAGAAGTAGGTGCACGCATATATATATGATAATATACACTTTTATTTATATATATGTCTCTTTAGCCTTTTTTTTGCTCACACACACTTTTTCAAAGTTTCATTCAACATCATCCCAAGCGTCTTTTTAACGTTTGTTTTGCAACAAGGCGGGCAAATTGGTTGGGAGGTATATACGTATGTTCATGTAATCTGTCGGATCGGTCCATTAGTGAAGGATAAAAATGGAAGTGATGTGAGGAGTATGGAACAGGCAAAATATAATAAAAGAGGCAATACAACAAGACGTTTCCCTTTAGGCTCCTTCGTATGAGCATCACCATTTTTATTTATACTGCTGCTGAAAAAAATTGTACTCCTATACACGATGCGCAGGGGGCATAGTCATTGCGCACACAAATAATATAAAAAACTGAATGCTTTCTCTCTCTCTAACTAACCCGCTTTCGTCGTTTGTACGGATGGCCTAATTGCACCTACTTTATTTCCATTCTAACCGTCGTCGACTTTCCCGCTGTTTCAGTTCCTGTCGTTTCCCCTTTCTTCCAAGACGCTACGCTATTAGCACCATTATTATACTGGGACGACTAGTCATTTTCTTCAACGAAAAAACAGTCCGTATTCAGCACATTATACTTTTTTGCGAAGAGAAAAAAATTGTACGCCTGCTGCCTTTTTTTCTGTTTCAGTTATTGTGTGTTTTGGGATACACAACGATGCACGTTATATAGGTACATTTATTTTGTCAATGTTTATTCATGTGCAATAGTAATAGTAGTAGTTATAATCATATTGTTCATGTTCCCCATCGTCTGGTAGTAGATGTTATGGCATCTCGGATTGCTGTAATACGACATTGTTCGCATTACATATTCATTTATTATAGAGTATTGCAATAACAAAAGTGAATGAGATTGGGAGAGACCAAAATGAAAACCCTCTAGCAAGTCTACATATTGCTTTCTGTACGACGACGATGATGACGGGGGTGGTGGTAAGGATGCTTGGTCGAAAATATAAATGAGCAAAGAAAATGAACTGGGGACAAGAAAAGTATCATCATCCTTCTATTGATGCTGTTTATAATGAGGCCATCATTTTTTATTTCACTACCGACTCTCTGGAAAGGATTTTTACAACACATTCTACGTCTCAAAAAGAAAAGTCATTTTCGTCTTCGTGTCCCTTTCAAGGCAAAAGAAAGCACGCAGCGTTTGTAAAAGATGCTGTCAAAATGAAGCTTTTTGTTGTCCCGAGACGAGATCTGATACTCAGTCAGTAGTACATTGTAAGCTAAATTAAATTATATAGGTATCGTTTTGAATAACACTCGTATATTATCGTGCTGGTAAAACATTAAGCAATGCACGAAGCATGTAGTGAAGTGACATATTGGGATGTGTCCATTTGACCCTAAGGTTGTGATACCAAAATTCCCCATTCTCGGTTGATTTCAAATGAATACGACGAGAGTGAAAATAGAGGACGACGGTAAAAGTGCAAAAAAAATCCTACTGCTCCTCTGCACTTAATGAATTTCACCAACAAGAATGCCTTTTTGGGTTAAAAAGTTTTCCTGGAGAAATTGGCACCCGATTAAGGTCCCTGGCATTTCCTTGAACAGGTGAAAATGAAACCTGTCAGATGATGGGCTGGCAATACCAGACTCCAATAATGGAAAAATAACGTTAGGCATGGGAAATGTCTGAGATTCCTTCTCCATTTTCCTCACTACTCGTTTAACAAAAGTAGTGAGCCTACCTACACACTCCTTTGATTTAACTTTTATTCTCTTTCTCCCACTTTTCCACAAATACCTTACAAACTTCGAACACTTCAACTAGATACCACTGATCACATATAATAATATACTTGAGAAGAAAAAGTGTGGTTAATAACCTCTTCGTTATAGAATATCATCATCGCATTATTATGTTACTAGCTACTCCAAACTTTCCACCTATATGAATATACTCACGTACCTCTGGAGAATCGAGTATATTTTATCCGGATGGATGTAGCATAAAGTAGTTAGTGGAGTAGTGCTTTCTATCGTGGCGATGGTGTAGAAAGGCTTCGTACTACTGCTCTCAATTTTGCGTGAGGTATGAGTGATGCTTAACCCAAATTAAAAGTGTCATTGAGGCTCACACGGAGAGGAAGAGGTTCCCTTTCCTCTCTGTTCCTCTGAACAAGCACACTAGCACTTCCTATACATCCTCCAATGGAGGGAGTAGCACATATGAGGACAAGTTTGTAACATGATCAAGGTTTATTAGTTAGCACAACGAGCCACATCACAAACTACGTCCACACCAGAGATAGATTTATGTGGGTGGCATGAAAGAAGACTCCAAACTACTTTCTCCTCTTCGCTCTCTCTCTCTCTCTCTTCCTTTTTCAGCAATTCCTTCGCTGACTGAATTGATTAAAGAATGTCTGCTAGATTGCCAAAATGAGAAACCAGCTGATGAGCTCCGATACCATGCCATGGCATAATATTAATCCTAATTGCATGTGCATGGCGTGGAAAAAGAAGAGAGTTTTTGTTTCACCCTTTGATTTTTCACTCTGCCTCCTTTCATCTTTTGTGCAACGAACTCTCTCAGTAGACCTCTCTCTGGTGTGTTTACATAATTATAAACAAAAATGAGCTTATATATAGTGTAAAACATGTTGTATATTAATTAACGCTGTGCCAGTAATAGAGTTATTTTCTTGGAAGTAAACCAGCCTCGCAGTTGCCGGTTTCTCAGCAGAGAAAAATCCTCATGAAACAGCCACAAAGGCATGACGAAAATATCCTGGAAAATCAAAATAGGGTACTTAGGGAAAGTAGAGTATTCGCATAGTATATTATGATAATGGTAAAAAGTATATGTTAATTTCTCAATTTTATTCAGTGAACGATTATAAGTGTAAGCTGTGTAGAAGCCTCTTTTGTTGGCTCTATTTTTACAATATTAATCTTTGAAAAATTGTGTAGGCATATAGCACAATGACGCTCCGAGTATGTTCTGCCTCAGCAGGAGTCACTTTCCCATAATTTTTGGAGGAGAAAGCAGTGGGAGAAAACACTGTAAAAGAAGAGGTAGATGGAAAATGACTAAACGCTGGAGGATAAAAATATCCACAACACAAGTCAGAATGGTGTGATGGCAGTAGTAGGTGTACTATATTCAACATGTTACAACAAGATGCATAGAGACATAGTGAATGAGACGATATAGAAAGAGCGAGAGAGAGAAAGAAAGTTTAAATATACTCTGTTTATAGTAGCATTTTAATAATCACAAATGAGAACGGAATGGTAGCATCAAAGGGAGAAAAAATGTGTATAGTGGCGGAGCCCTTAAAGTCTCATGAAAATGAAAAGAATGGGTTTTCTCCAGATTGCTTGCCGAATAACTGAAGAGCCGTGATTATAGTTCTGGTTTCTCAGTGAAAATTTATTACTGCATGGTTGCATGCTCGCACTGCTTTGCTTTCGCTATAAAAAAGGAAGTGCTCGTGTGTTGTTTGTGTGTACAAATATGAATGTACACTCGTGTATATAGCAAGTCAAGCTTTTAACTTGGCTTCTGTTATGCATGCATAAAAGTCATCTCATATGAGTTTGAATATTCTCTTCATGAGCGCCACCACCACTTTAAAACATATAGCGTGTATGGTATATACATATTATGTAGGTTCACATGTTCCAATAAACTTTTCTTCCAACAGAGCTAATATTTACTTGGCTTATTTACTTTGCTCGCTGCTATATTTTATACACATGAGTTAGTTATTACTTTTATACAATATTTGAAAAACGTATCAGATAATTACAATATTATTACTTTCGCATACACACATTACGACAACGAGAGGACGCACACACAACTTTCAGTAAAATATATATCCATAGCATAAAAGCCATAATCGCTGACTTACTTGGTTGGATGACTGTTGGACTAGGACAGTAGCGGAAATAATGGTTCCTGTAACAGCATTGATTTAAACTAATTATAGTGCTGCTTCTCGAGTTTACGATCTCTCTTTCTCTTTTGCCTGCAACTCGTAAATAATTACACGCATTCACATATACAGTGCAAGAAGGAGATGGAGAGAGGGAGATGAGATCGTTAAAATTAACAATTTCCATCTCCTCCACGTGTTGTAGTAAATACTCACTTATTACTAAAAACAGCAGCAGTAGATACATTTTGAAGTCGCGTCTCTCCTCCAAGAACGCCACCATTTTCTGCCATTTTATAACCACATCTCTGGTTTATTGCTACTGCACGCACACACTTACTATTACGGAATTTGTGTAAGAATGAGGAAGTCATTTTCACCATCAGGACAAGACACCTTATGCTTCTCATTCTCATAACACGTAGTGTACAGCATTATTGCAAATACTTTCTCTTTTATAACTACTTTCACTCTTGAATTTAACTGTAAGTAAATGTATTGCCCCTCTTAAAAGTCGCCGAATTCGGGAGAGATGCAAAGTTATTAGTGTTTGAAATTTTACTTCATAACTATATGCTGTCCATATACGGGTACGGATTGTCTTCATGGCATATTTTATAATCCTTTAAATGTGTTACGTATAGCATTTATATATAGGCACATGCATGATTTCACTCTTTCACTACTGCGGAAAGTCTTGAAAGTAATTTACTGCTGTTAGAAAGTAAATATTCATCATCCGAAACTTTTCTCTCCTCTTTCTCGACAACGGTAGCGGTGTGTGCAAAAGCTAGCTCATAGTTATACGGGAGAAGACGTTACTCTAGGAGAAAGGCACAAAGCTTTGGTTACAATTTACTTACATACTTGGCAAACAAAAACAAGTTTTTCACTCCTGCCAACGTCTCCGCTCACAGGAGAGAGATATGGCTAAAATTCTAAAGAAAACCGTTATTCCAAAAACTTACCATGAGAGATAGATAGATAGCGCAAAGCCATTTTTATAATAGAAGCACACATGCAAATGCATATCTACTTGCTTACATGTATTCACACATACGTACATGTGCACATACAACCGCGACGCAATGCATGTATTGTATAATTCACTTTTGTTGCCCGTATGGTGTCGCCTTCTTTATGTAAGCATTAATGTGTGGATTCTTAAGAAAACCCCCAACGAACAATGAAATTTGAAAAACTGTTAAAGAGAAAAGGATCTGTGACGAATGAGGACGACAGCTTGTACGCTTTCATGTAGCCAAAGTGAAAGCTATCGTTTACGCAACTCAAAATATATATGTATTCTTTCAGAGATTAAAATATTTTTCTCGTTTCACCAGCAACTCTGTAAAACCTTTTGTACCCTAAGGAATGTTTTACACTTTGACGAAATTTTCATCTTGAACTAGATAAAAGCAAAAGGAAATGGAGTCTTAAACTTTATCATTTCTAAATCCCAGCAATGCAGTGAATAAATTACTTTAAGCCGTATGCAATGGCTCGAAAGTATTTGCCAACTTCATTCTGCGGGTATAAAATATTTCGAAATATTGTACTTTTCTTCATTATCGTCATTCTCGCCTCAGAATCGTCATCATTATCATCTTTTCTTCAAGTAATTCAAGTTGATAAAAAGTTTATAAGCTGAAACTGAGTAGGTAACTGTATCGTGCAGTAGTAAGCTTTGGCAAAATTTGGCGATTGAGTCGCCAAATGAACATTTTCATGCAATCAATATAAAAGCCTTGGAGCCTACTGGGATGTTATTTTGAATGTAGATGTGAGCCACTGACAAAATCAATATTTTAAATGGGTCTTGGCATACGGTTTATTAACAACCTTACTACACAGTTACAGTTATGCATTAGCATACGTATATGTACGATGTACGTAGACATACACACGGCTTTTTGTGTTTAATGTCATTACGAAATCTACATTTCTGATCTATATATACTGTGCATGTGTATATTGATCAGTACTTTTTTTTCAAGAAAAGCAGCTGATTCCACTTTTTATTATTATGGAAAAAATATGAGGCTAACAATGTTATCCACATGCGTCTATTCTCCAAGGCATTCTTTTTCTTATCGGAGCCTCCACCATCATTAAATTTATGTCCCTGGCATTCTTACATGAAAGTGAACTAACGCAACGTATGCAAACACCATCAAATTTCTGATATACGCAACCACCACTTAACCCGACATTGGCTACAAAGCATTTTCGTATTAATGTACGTACAGCAAATTCCCTGACACCTAATCAACCGACAGTGTCTCTTTCTTATACTATCACTCTCTTCTCATCCGCCACACTACTAGTCTGTCGTTATGAATTTGTACATTGCTCCTTAACGCTCTATGTGCGCACGAATATTAGGTACATTCGATGAAGAATAATATGTAAGTATGCTATGTATCTTACACATGCCAGACATTAAGTAAAAGTAAAGTAATAAGTATATAATGATAATATAAATAGCATCTGTCCTTTTGTGTAAGTAATGCACTTATTCGTTGATAGAGCAAAGCTGTCACAAATTTTATCTCGCACAACGTTTTTGTCCTCCATTTTTGGTAAAAACCTGAAGGCATTTTCACTTTCTTTCTTCTTCTTCCTCTTCTCTCTCTTTCTCTTTCTTTCTTATTGTAACATCTTTTGTGTCTGTCTGGGTGTGTGTCTGAAATAATGACAACGATAGCGTGTTTTCTTCTACTTTTACTAGAAAAGAGCGTGTATGTGTGTGTGTGTGTGTGTGTGTGTGTGTGTGTGTGTGTGGTGAGTAGTGTGTGAGAGAGTAAGAGTGAGGTTGTAGCAGGACACAAAAACTGATAATATTTAATAGGGTTAGGAGAGAAAATTCTTCCAGACAGAGAAGAATTCTCCTTTACTGGAGAAAGTTCACACAAATTGCAAAGAATTTAAATTGAAATAGGAAGCATTGTGAGACGGCGAACGAGTCTCCCAGTACCGTAGTACCTGTCTCTCCGCAACACTTTTTGCATTTTTTTGCCATGACTTGGATGGTCGTGCTTGCAGAGTAGTGTTCTACTACTATCGTCGCTGCTGCTTTACTCATGTCGATAATCCACAAAGACAGTTTGTCTGTTGTTATCAAAGGTAAAAATACTTCAAGGGAAAAAATCTCATATCTTTTCTGAATGTACCTACAAGTTCCTATTTTTCCCTTTATCTCATTTTCTGAGAAAGGTAACACAATTCGTTTGTACAAAGAAGCTCGGAATTTTGTGTAGTAGACCGTTTACCAGTTTAAGAACTTAAATGAGAAGCTTTATGAAATTTATAATAATGCTGTAATCCACATTATGTGCTGCTTCCCGAGACTCTTGCCTGCTTTTATCATTGTGATGTCTTTTAAAAAATGTTTTACCGACTCATATAATATGTTCCTATATACAAGAGTGCTCCTGGTCGTGGGTTTTAAACCATTTTTCTACCTCCCATTTTGGAAGAAAAGAAAAGCTCATCTTCTATTCACTTCCCTGTAATAAAATTTTCCCTTACTTCGTTAAACTTCCACTTGTAGAATGAAAATGCGATTTGAGATAAACGCAAAGAAATGCGTAATCTCAAATTTGTATCTTTTCGCAGGAAAAAATGTATAGGTATGTCAGCAGTTTTTACAATTGGTGAAAGCAGGTACGCGTACATGTAAACTGCACACATACACACGATTTAGTGATTCATCATCATCGCCACTTGCATGCATGCCACGGAATGCCTACGACTATGACCTAAACCAAGTTTCTGGGAAATGACGTGAAATTTCTCGTACGTATTTCGTATTTATCGTAGATCGTATGAGTAAATACATTACGGCATGATGATGAACAGTATGAACATGTTACAATTACAACGAGAATTGGAAAGGTTCTAGCTGGAACTGGAACACTTTTCGAAGAAATTCATTTTGGGATATTAAATGCAATTTTCAGAAACATCCGACAGCACACAGCAACGTGTGCGTGTGCATTTTTTATTATGGATACCTACGTTAGTGAGCGTACTCGCACGTGTATTCTGCTGTCCTTAACTTAATAAAGTGCTACAGAACTTCAAATTTTCGCTAGTTTATGGATGTACATATGTACACAAGTTTTCATTTGACACGCTATTTTTACCGCTACTACTCATCCAAATTAGAATACAGGACCATTTCGTCGGAAAGGATGCAATGAACTCAAGTTTTCTGTACGAGCAATTTTAATATGTCTGTGAATAACTGTCAGAAATGCTTTCTTCAACGTCTGGTTGTTGTAGACAAGTCTAGATTCCAACTCACTTTATTTTATCAAATGAGCGCTCATATGCCTTTTTTGTACACGTGGTTGTCCTTTCACTGCCATGTAGAAATAATGAACGCATCACAGCAGAGCAACGACGACGAGCGACGACAGCCCACATTGCCGCTCACAACTACTGTCGCTTGTTATTTTCTCTCAGCTTTCTGAAGATTCTAAATGTAGTCATGATCATGGGCGAACCGTGTATCTGTTCCAAATGGCTACACACATACACAGCTATAAATAAATGCATACACGAAAAGTCTGTGAAGAGGACTTCTACGATACAGCATGGATCAAATGAGGAACAGAATGAAGAAGCCACGACTGTCAGAGCTTTCATGGAATTTTCGCTTCTATTTTCTTGAATAAATTCCTCATCTGTCGCTCTTCATTCTGTTAATAGTTTTCTTTCTGTTTGTTTGCCTGCATCCATCCTTTGCAAAACTCATTAGCACTGAAGGCAAATAAAGCGTATTGTTATCCGATCCTGAACTTTCTCTGTGCAAATAACTTGCCACATTGGACTTTCTACATCTCCGTGTTTTCTATTTAATATGTATACCTATATGTCACTAAAAGTTTTGATGTAGGACACGGATGATTTAAATGTAGGAGAAAGTCATATCATCAGCCAATACCAGGGAACATCAAGGGCGTAGGTAGGTGATAAAAGTCAAGTCTATGAAATGATTTTTACTTTTTCCCATTAAGGTACTATGATAATATCTACGTACCTATTTACGAAGTAAATTTTTACATTACGTTTTCTCACCTTAATAATAATTTTTACTACGACGAAAAGGCTCTTACCACGTCTCGCCTGCACAGCTAATTAAATTTTATTACGGAAGCTCGTGTCGTCCTGTGGTGAAAGTTGTTAGACAGAATTGGTGAAATGAATGTATGCGAGTTTAGCTCGACAAGTTTTGCCCAAATGCGATAATATAACCTTACATTTAATATATCTAGGTCTGCCACATGACTATGAACACAACACCAACAAGCCAGTTATATTTCCCTGGATGATGCCATATGTATATGTATAATGTTGTCTTGTCCTACTAAAATAGTATACTATAAAAGTATAGGTATTTATTGCATTTATATATTGAATTTATATACAAAGGGCAATGGAGACCTTAGCTTTATATAGTTTATAGCATGTATATACAGCAATAATAATCATAAAGTTTGCTGCCCTGGGCTAGAATAACTTTTGTTATACTAGAGCAGTAACCGCAAAATTACCAAAATATATCCGTGAATGCTTGAAATCTTCCACAAATACGCTTTATAAAGCGCGTATATTACTTATATATTGCATTATGGAAAGTGGAAAAGTATGTATTCCAAAAAAAATATATGTATTGACAAAAAATATTTTTGCGCGCACTCGACAATTTATATTATGCATGTGCATTTTATTTATCTTGGCATTTCCTTTGAATTTATTCCTTCAAACTTGAATGACTTATTGTAAATGCTGATTCCATTTACGAGAGGACAACTGAACAAGAGTGGTAAAAAGTGTACGAGTGTAGTAAGCACTACCATAAATACAATCACAATAAAAGAAGTCACAGGAAGCAAAACAAGGTCGCTCCTCTGTTTCGCTTTCGCCTTGCCTATAGCTGCCCGCATGTACGTCTTTTGTTATATTGTCACCGTCAATAAAGTTGCTTATTTTGGACACACGACTGCACAAAAGCTTTGTGCCACTGAGCAATTTTTTCATCCTTGTAATCCTTTGTATAATAAACTTCTCGAACATGACAGTCGTCGTTTGCCTCATAAAATATTTCCGTATCATGATTTTGCTAGCTTTGTATGACGTAGAAGAGTATAAAAATAAAAGTGATGGCTTTATCCACATAAATACTCGGCTTTCTCCGTCTATATTTACTTTTATTTTAGTTCGCATTTGACTATGTGTTGTGTACTATTTGGTTGTTAGTATATATATGCCTTGTATGCAGCCATGCAAAAATATTTACACAAAGCCAAAAACAGCATAATTTTACAATTAGAAGACATTTACCAAGTTGAATTTAATACTTATCTATAAATCTACTTATAGACGTAGTTCAATAAACCCGTTGTGAGTTCGCCGTGAATGAGCGAGCTTTTGACCGGTCGTAGACTGTGAGAGGATATATATATACCTATCTATATTATTATTTATTTATTATTCCTATTGTATTCGTGAAATATGCGCTGCTTTAAAAAACAATATATTGCGAATACAATTTCAGACAATAAAATATGCAGACTGCCATTTACATTGCACGCAGACTTGATGTGTCGTGTTACTCGCATTCATTCCTCGTTCCAGCACTTTTTTCCACATTCCTCTGCCTGCAGCGCATATTACATACTTGGAAAGTCAGCATGGGATAGTAGTAGTTGCATGCCACATGAGACACCCCGAAAGATTACATGACATTCATCAAAGAAGGTTTTCGGTTTTACTTGCCGTTTCAGGGTCTGGAAAATCCAGATATAGATTTCGTCGTCGTTTCCGAGTCGAAATAAGTGCGAGTCGCATAAGGCACACATTGTGTGTATACTTTTAGCAGAAGTAGGAAAGGTAGTCGCGGTTAATGTGGTTCGTGGCAGTAGAAATACGTGTATTATTTGCCATTATCCTTTCTCCTGAGAGCCTAAGCTACTTTTACGGAAACAAATACGTATCTAATACGCAAGTATATTATGGATGATGATGTCGACGTACTTGCATGCATCATCCATAGGACACAAAATTCTCTGTGTGAATGTACATAATATAATATTCGCTCAGCTTATTGCTTAAAGCTTTCCGTAAAACCACCACTACATCTGTAGAAGAAAGCTTCGTCTTGGTTAAGAAGAATGCACGATGATGAAGAATCGATAAAGGTTGACAAGCCTTAGGAACTAAACAAACGAAACGAACTACCGGTTGTGGCATTTTTCCTTCAATGTTTGTCTGACTCGCCGTCGTCGTCGTCAAATACTACTCCTCTTTCACTTCCTTGGATTCATTATACCACCGAGAGAGGATCAGAGTAGCAGAATGCTGAACATTTCTGGTATAAATAAGTTCGCATTATAGGCGGAAATTATAGACCTTAGACTTACATCTCTAGCTACCTCAACACCTATACACAACTTTATAAATTTTCAGGGCTGCGTGCACACAGTCTGTGTACACTTTCTTTTCTGGAGGCATGGATCTAGCCACAAAAAGTGTGTAGTGCTCTTTTACTTGTCACATCATCATTCCCTTCCTGCTACACTTTCTCTTGTTCGAAAGAGAAAAGAAGTGAGTATATTATAAGTTGAGATGAGGTTGTTGGTAATACTACTTGCTAGAGAAAAGCTGCGGGAGCTAAGTATTTGGTTTAGTTACTGATGAGATTATTATCACAAGACTTGGAGCAATCCTCCTCCTTCTCATCATCATCATCATCATCTTGATAGCTTTGTTTATAGGTATTCCTATATACTTAATACATATAACCAAATATGTTATCAATAATATGGATGTTTATATAGATATTTATATTTTATAGAGCACTACACAGGCACATACTTCTCTTCCTCTCCAACATCTCTATAATGCGTGGAAATTTAATAAAATGATTAAAACCCTCCTGTAGTCTTACTTTTGCTACTTACTGCTCTTTCTCCCTACTTTCTCCTGCTATTTGAGTTGTTATTATTATCATTATTATGGAAGCCAATGGTTTTCCGGTTCATTTTCGAAGCTTGAATGCACTTCTTTATTGAGAGATTGCGCGAGGACGATGATGGGATTGTTTCATGCAAGCAACTAATGCAGCGAGCAGCAGTACCCCA
Source organism: Sinella curviseta (assembly GCA_004115045.4). Taxonomy (NCBI): domain Eukaryota; kingdom Metazoa; phylum Arthropoda; class Collembola; order Entomobryomorpha; family Entomobryidae; genus Sinella; species Sinella curviseta. The sequence goes on along the minus strand of CM023201.3, from coordinate 42,740,565 downwards.
TTATATTCTTTCGATAACAATAATCATAACAGAACAATAGAAAATGTTCATCAGTGCTTTTCTCTGTTCACATCTCTCTTTTCTTTTCACTTCTTACTCCATTTTATAGCTACATGGGTAGAGATGCACTTTAAAATGACATTACTGTTGCACATAATGTCATTAGAAAAGAGATTAGTACTCGCAGGCATACTTCAAATCACCCTTTCATTTTAATACCGACAGCATAACATACTACTACATAGAGCACTGATATGCGAAAACATGAAAATATAATGTTTTTGTTATGTGTGCTCAACGCACCGGCTGTCAGTATCGTCGTCGTCTGGTTGTGCGTAATAGTATAAACTTTGTATACTGTCGTAGTAAAAATATTGTCGTTTGGTTTCCTGCTGATTCATCCCCTCCACAGTCACCGCCATCACTTCCGTACCAATTTCACTTTCTCTCTTCTCTCCACTCTTCTCGAAAAGTTGGTAAATATAACTTCATTCACAGCCACCCGGCCAGCAAGGACAAACCATCAGAATAAAAGAGACGCATCTACCACATACGCAAACAGCACCAGTAGTGGCATCGCCACACCACATGATAACTGTCATCATGGAGAAGGACAGCAACCACGTACGCTGTTGTACGCACAATGTGCATTATATGCCCCATTCTCATTATCAAACTGCAGAATGTTGTGTATGTGGCGAAAGAGACATGAGACAACTCAAGGCAAGGATGAATGGCAGTGATGACTCTTTCGTGTCCTCTAAAATGCCAGTGCTAATGCCACTACCACAGTTTTCATCCTTCACCGCTGCTGCTGGTCCTTTTTAATGCGATGTCATTTATTTTGTTACATGCTGGTGGCATAAGAATGTATCAGTATAATGGTTTTCTTTCATGATTCCTAGTACCCATTCTCTAGACAGTTCTAGTCTATTTATCTTTTAAAATGTCGTTGTCAAATTGGAATACAACCAACTAACAAATGGGCCACCATCAATTTTGACAAGTTGACGAGATGAAGCGAATGAATCTAAAAATTTGTTGTTTTTTCTTCTACATTATGAACTTGCCTCAAAGGTTTGAAATTCAGGCTCATTTAAATTGAGAGGTGTACTCCAATTAAATTCCAACTGCTAAACCGCTGCTGCTCCAAACTTTTAACGAATCCTATTGAAAATCGAGTTAGTAGAAATAAAATAAATTGGAACTTTAACAAAAAAATAAAATAAATGCTATAGTCTTATTATGTACCTTTTTGTAGAGCAACGATTCTTTGAATGAGGAGATACAGAAATAACGAAGCAACTTTATTGTACGAAATTATTTTATCAAGAAAACTGTTTTCGCAAAATGTTAATTGCGCACTTGTCTGGAAATTCAGAGAAGACGAATTGGGAAATTTTCGTTGAATCGCAGAAAGGAATACTAAGAACTAGGCAGGTTGAAACTTTGCTACAACCACAATACTTAATTCATAAGTCAGATAAGAAATTCAGGAAAGAAATTACATTTGCATTCATGGAAGACCTTTGTTATTACTGGCCCACTACTGCTTTATACCTAAATTTTTATGGTACTTTTTATACAACACTGTGTTGATTTTATCAACTAGCTACGGTAGCTGCAATGGGATCAATAAAAAGTTCAGCAGATAAATATTACCTACTACTTGAATTTAAACAGAATAAACACAAAGAAAACTTCTTCTTCAAAGAAGTCCGTAGGTGCATTTATACGTAAAGTGAATGCGTCTAGACTAGCCTTACCGTTTCTCTATTTATTTGCCCCTTCTCATGCACGTTTATCGGTTTCAACAGTCATCATCCATCCACCTCAATACTACATTCCGAGCCAGTTCCCATACAACTTCTAAGACCTTGTGTACTTGTACTACTGTACTTACAAGTCTTGTGCTCAAACCAAACATTCTATAGCAAGTTGTGTATAGGTATCCACCGTGGTAATCGGTTTTGGTGAACTGTGGAAACTGCTACTTATGTACAGTAAATGGAATTGAATAAAGTTCCTCTTCCAACTTTTTCCGTTGAGTTTTCAGGGAAATCGTGACTGTATTATTATTTTTGCGGCTGCAGTTGTCATAATGCATCCTACGTGACACAACAACTTGACTTGTGTTATGGTGGAAATAAAGAGAGAGAGAAAGAGTTTTATAGTCTCCACCACTGCCGCACAAAAGCAGAACCAAACACTCCTCGACTCTCCTCACTTCATGATGACCTACGCAATAAACTTTCCTGTTTGCTTCGCTCCTGTTGTTGTTGTTGTTGTTGAGCTTGTTGTGGAAAGGGCATTTCTTTATTCCGTTTTTGCTTTCATAATGCATGATGAACTCACGTGGTGAGCTACATACATGTATATATATTAATGATACATGCTCTCCATCTTTTATTACTATATTTTTAGAACTTATTTTCCTACGTTCTACTTCTTTATGTGAACCATGGCTTATGGGTCTGTCCGGATAGATTATAATGGTCGTACATTAAATGACTTCACAAATAAAATGGAAAACGTCTTGACTATGACTGAGTTGATACTCATTTCAGTGAAAAAAAAACTGGACAAGTGTATTTTTCCTTCCGTTTTCCCCTCAACATAGCACTTCAACAATTTGGCTGGCTAGATATAAAGAATGTGGTACTAGGAAAAATGTATGTTATTTTGAGAAGGCCACTTTCTTCCCTTACCACTCCTTCCATCATAATGACGTTAATACAAACATTTTGTACAAGGACGTAATTGCTATGTTCCCACTCTCGTTTAATTTAGCAAAAGAAATGAAATTCAAAAAAAATGCTACTTGTGCTCCTTTGTTTTCAGCATATAAAGTTACACAAGTAAAATGTGTATAAAATGCATTATTATATGTAAACTGGATCTGCGACTTGCATATTACGCCTCTTCTGCTTCCGTGCAAGAGCGCAATAGAATGCCGTCTTTCATCATGAGCCGTTAATGTTCAAGGGAACTAGTAGATCTGTAATCTGTGTAAACACCACCTGATAAAATCGTCGCCAACAACGAGAATGAGTAACGCCAGCAGTAAATGGGATCATTCATCATTGTAATTATCGTGGAAGTGCACAAAGGCTGTCTGGAGAGACTGTGCTAGCTGCTTGGAAGGGAGCGGTATTTCGTTCCACGATGAAATTAATCACTGTACAGGTGAAACACTTTGTGAAAAGTGACTTTAAATCAAATGCTAATTTTGATAGCGGAGTTTATGCGTTGTTGGAAGTGATGTCGTGTTTAGGGTAAAAATACCTATCGGAGTAGATCGCATTAGCCACCCCCTGTTTCACTGAAATTGTGAACAAAAATTGCCAAAGTTATTTGATTGCTGTATAAGGACAACATATCTTACGTGTCTGACACGTAATTATTCCCAAAGCCATTTCAATCTTGTTTTTTTTTTTGCAGTACGAAGCTTTAAAACTGTGGGTGTGAAAAATATATATAAAAATTTCGAATCCAATGTTTGTTCTAACATTTTCGATATATTTTTTTCCCGTTGACAAATGTTCATAAACATTAATAATGAGGAAATGGCTCCCTTAAAATGAAATTTCTAATTAATTCTTCTACAAGCATTCCATCTCCAGCTTCTTCATCTTTTGATTGAGGAAGTTGAAAAATGTTATTAAATCTGAACCCTGTATATAATTTATTAGAGTAAGAATGTCAGAAGATTTTCCTATTAAAGATATTGCATAGGTGCGTGTGTAATATGTTTTGAGCAACATTTTACAATATGCCTTCCTTCTCTGTGAATGTCTGACTTGTTGGAGTAGTGAAACCGGAGAAGCTTTATTTTCACATAAGAGCAGAAGTAAAATGGCTTCCTGGGACACTAGAAAACGTATTACAGTTATATTTAAGCCGTAGTCGTACTTGTGTTGGCTTTTGACGGGAAAAAGAAAACGGAGATTTTCAGCTAGCGTTTCCCCTTCCGAGAAAAGTGAATAAAATGGCAGGAAGCTCGCACACACGTTGTGGGACGCACGTGTCAGCTATAAATCGTAGAAAAAAAGTTACAACACGAAAATTCCAAATTCTGCAAAACATGTTTCAAAAAGGCACACATATTTAAGTGAAAACACTTGAAACGTGAGAATACAAGAGGTGATAGGATAGGTGAGAGACTGTAGAATAAAAACATGTGCTTACAATCACGAAAACAGTGTAATACTTTTAAAACAGTGACGATGAATCAGGTACTCCAGACACTTGAGGAGGTATTCTGAACAACAACATATATCCACAATGTAAAGTAAATTTAATGGACATTTGTTCGAGACTACTACATCAAGTAAATTGTATTTATTTATAAAACTTTGTTACGTAATGCGTATAAGACATTACGTTTTCATTACTTAAATTGCTCAATTTGATTAACTAGTAAATTTTGAAAGAAAAACAGGAAGTGAAAACACGTCGGTCTAGTTGGTATTTACAACTTTTCTTGCTTCTTGTAAATGCGGAACACGCAATCAACAACTTCCGCTCTTCTCATTTCACAATGTCCATCTAAACATCTCATTGAATGCTTTCTCCCAGCGTACAAGTCAGAGAGAAAGTCACATTATACGAGAAATACTTTTTCTTCTAAAAACAAAGTTTTGCTCTTATCTACCTATTTAATGTCTGGAAATTCAGGATGATAAGAGATGTCTCGGCGACGTTTGTGTCGCAGGTGCGTACTGAATTATCTTTTCAACATCTTGATTTGTACAGTAGCCATTAGAAGAGCATAATAAGGAGAAACAGCAGCAGTTTTGTGTGGTCATATTTTAACTACTTTCCTGTGGTCATAGGCTAGTCTCATTCAAGTGAGTGAGAAAGCTGTCGTTGAAACTGATTGTGAGGCTCATTTGTTTCATCCTGCTGCTGAGAGTTTGAGAGAGACAAAGACCATCTTCTCAATCTGTCTTGCTCTCTCGATCTCTAGCTCACGACAACAGTAGCATTGCATGTCTATTTCCAGAGGCAGATTTAGTCAACTGATTGTAACTAGTTACGCCCTTTCCTTCCTCCAGCACTGCTTGTGCGTCTTATCAATCGATTCGCATTTGTGAAAGTATGGAACGTTTGGCACAATCAAGAAAAGTAAGAAATTTTTCCACTTTTACCTCCAACTCCCACTAGAAACATTTTTACTTCTCCTTCCTCTTTCAATTACACCACCACGAGTAAGACATGATGATTATATCTACACTTTCCAGCAGCATAAAAGGCCTCGGTGGCTGCAGTGCAATTTTTACAAAAATAAAGAAATCAAAACTTGTTACGCGTGATACAGAAATATAAACGTAGCGTGATTCTCCGTTAAAACAAGACTACTACGACAAGTAAGTTTTTCGTACATTTGCCTTGCTTAATAGACCATATGAACCAATCTCGAAATAAAAAATAAATAATGCATCATCATAAGTCAAGTAAAAGTAGTGCGTCGGAAAGATTCACACTTTCCTTGAGAGAGATAAAGTGGGGGAAAGAAATCTGCGTGAGTAATCTCTAAGCGAGTCAACAAGGAGGTGCTGCTGTTGTGCGAATGCGTTTCTGAATAGGTACGCTATTATAACCGTAAGCACAGAACACGAATAAACATAAAGGAAATTTCTTTCACAATGAATGTGCTCGCGTTCGTGGTGGTAGTAATACCAGTAGATTGACAATGTAACTACTCGTGAAAAAAGCCACAAAGATAGGGAAAAGTATTATGGTAATGGAATGTACAGTAGTTGCGATAATGTGAATTCCTTAGCTGATACTCCACCTCTCTAGCCAGCTTTTTGGCTACCAGAATGGCTCGTGTACCTAATAACAACGTGAAAACGCTGCTGCCACTCTCCTTAATATTCTGTCGAAGCCCTTTCAGAAAAATCATTTTAAAGCAATATACGAAGGAGCTTCTTCCCATCTTCGTCTTTTCTCATGCCGAGTGTAGCATTTCCCCCACAGGTATGAAGGTAAGTCACGACGACAAGTAGGTATATGAGGATGATGCTGCCGCTTCTGTCGCTTTTTTTAGAATACAGATTCAGAGAAATAAATACATATGTATGTATAAGAGAGGGTTTTGGCTCCCCAACAGCAGCCAACAACACATCCTAACATCCTCTTTTGGCCTGACTGCTTTTATTGTCAAGGAAAGATGAAATAGGATTGGATCGAGTATCTACTTTATATACCATTTCTCAGGACATTTGCATGTCTCTAGTAGTTCCAGTTCGTTCACAAAGGAAATGAAACACTCGCAGTGTGTGTCTGTGCCATGTACTTACTTTTTTTAGACTGTTTTTGTAAGCATACAAATCCATTTTCATGTTTTATTGCAGCAGTAGTACATATATTATGTAGACAAGACACTACTACTACACGAGCAGTGGCAGAGCACACGACGACGACGACATTATATTTCAAAATGTAATCTGTTGTGAGTTGTTATACAAGTCTTTGTGAAAAGGCATCATCGCAACAATGATGTTTTTCTATGAAGCAGCAAGCACGGATGTTCTTTCGTACAAAAACAGTCTGTTCCAATCGTTTGATTTCACGTTTCCGCTTTTCCTCTCTTGCGTTCCTCTTGAGAACCGTGAATACATTTTGTGAGTGTTGCTTTGCTGCTGCTACTGCTACTGTAACTTTTTGTACAACAACAAAAGAAACTCGAGTCTATATGTACGCTGTTCTGCATACCTTTGGATTTTCTTTTATGATGGGTTTTTGTTGAAATTATGCACATTGGTGCCATCACCGTCATCATGATCATCGTTGGAGGAAATGTATTGAAAAAGTTATTTTTCTTTTACTCTCTTATTTCCAATTCCAATCCAATAGCACACATTTGCGTTGTTAAACTCTGTGTTGGTCTGTTCCAGTTTAGTGGAAATATTATTATTGAAAACTGGTGAAAATGTAAAGTCCAGCCTTAGATTTTATTTCATCATCCAGAAGAAGTACAGGCGGTAGTTATTACCGTGCAGTATGGCTGGCTGGGAAATTGGAAAGTATCTCTTTTATATCGTCTTATTTCCGATTTCTCAGTCTACCAAAGATTACGACAACTTTTAGACACTCTGTGCATTGCCTTGTATTTTACTACCAATACCAGACACGCAGCCGTTCCTTTCTAAACTACATTGCTTCTTCTTCATCTCATGTTACATTTTTCTACTTGCTTATTTATACTGGCTCGTGTATAAAAAATCGACCACAAATGGACGTAACTACAACCGTACACTCAAAAGACCATTCAACATGAATTTATGTATATTGAGGCGAATTACATTTTTTGTCTGCTGCTTCATGCCCCAATGTTCCAATGTTTTCCTCCATCACTCTTAACTTCTATATCCCACTCTGTGCTGGTTAGTATTTTATGGTATTTTTTATTTTTGTAATATTGAGTGGATAGGTGCCTTATATAGCCATGAATTTACTGGCCTTTGCTTCTTACTTTATTGTATATTGTTGTACACTGTCTTTATTTTTTGCTCCCAGCTACAATTTTGTCTTCAGTTCGTTGCTTTTCTGTTGTGTGATCTCCTCCAGACAAAACAACAACAACAAGACCACTATGGCTTCGTGTACTACAGAAAGCAGAGTGATACAAGAGCTTCAAACGTATTGACTAACCAAACTGCATGTTCGTTTTTTTCATGATTTCCTTCTGTTCTCTACGATGATATTTATTTTATTTTTTATAGGATTGGATAGTTGTTGTATGTGCCCTTTGTGCTCTGCATGTGTATACTCTCATATTATCATCTTAGTAATTTTTATTTCTTAAGAGTTCAGAAGCGGAACAGATACACAAGAAGAAGCACGAAAAATGGAAGAACGAACGAACAAGGAAAAAACTTCAGAGGCCTGAGCTGGACAGATGAGTGCACCAGGGAGAAGATTACGTTGATGGTTGATATACACAAGTGCTTACAAGACGAAGAAGAAGAGTGCGTGTACGGACATATGTATATTCATAAAATGTAAAAGTGTTATATAGATGGAAAGTGCACGCTTTCACCGCTACTTCTGCAGCTTTCACAACTATCGCGATCGTGCTTGTCTCTATGCTCTGTTGGTGCTTATCAACCATGGAATCACACAACAGAAGCAGATGTAGTCAACAATCTACACACACACACCACCCTCCCTCACATGAGGAAAAACGTATCCTCCGGCTAACAAACAGAGATATTTAAGTATTCCAGTGATAAAAGCAAACAGACAAATCAGAAACTTTCAATGGAGAAAGCTTACATAAAAGAAAATTCCTTCTCTGTTGCATAGCCTATCATAATATTACTACCTATATCCATTTTCCGTAGTTTTGATAGCGGGTTTCTCCATCTGTATTTTTATTACTTGCCTCGTTACCTTTCGTGTTGTCGTTGTGTCGTTCCCAAATTTCCTACAGAAAAATAAATGTATGTTTTTTATATTATTTTTCGCAGAATCCTCTCAAATTTTCCACCGGGAGCGTGTCGTTGCTCGATGTAGTAACTTATTGTATACCCACGTACATACATATACATGTACCTACCTATTATTCTATTATTATTTTTGCTATAATATATATGTTCATTGTTTCCGTTGCATATAGAACCAGGCATAGCGTATCGCTAGCCCATTCATTCGTTAAATAATTCCGTTGTTTCCATTCAGTTGACTTTCATACATACACGTCCTTTTTTGTCTCTTGGATTCATGCACAAAATTTCAACCGAGTAGAGAGAGGAAGAAGGTTCAAACGAAAATTTACATTTTCTTGTGTGTGTACGTGTGTGTATGTCTTGCATGCTCACAAAAGTAAAAAAAATAAATGTACTTCTGGTCGGTGATGAAGGATTGTCATAAAGTGATGAATGTATTTTTATTGTATCCTTTTTGAAATGCAAAACATTCTTTTTGCTGGATACAAATTCACAAACGAGAAATGAAATATACGCTTGTAGAGAAAATTCTTGAAAATTGAGAGCCATGTTTTTATTGCACTGTACACCGTGCATACGTTTTAGCATATGGTATTTGACATTTGCATTTTGTGTAGGTACGTTTTCATGCAGTGACATCCTACAAATTTTGCTACATTTTTACTGCTCACTTTTGTCGTCTATTACCAAACTGCAAGCAGGCTTTTGCAAAGAAAAAAGTCCCTGGATAAAATATCACATTGCGAATATATGTACACATGTAGTAAAGTGAGATGCAATAAATTTTCTTGATGCGTTCAAAAATAAAATAAATGGAAATCTGAACTACTAGTAGCAAGTGGACCAAATTGGGACATTGGGACAACGCGTTCACTTTACCCCAATTGCAGTTTGTGCAGCTGCCGCTTCACAGTTTTTACATTTTCTTGATTATACTTAATTCAGGTCAGTAAAACACTGCAATACATCAGGCCAGGCCCTGTACGACAATCTGATGAAATGTGCTACGACAACATCTTCGTCCTGAGCTGGGATATTTTATGTTCTCTATCATGTTACTTATTACAATATATAACTCCCCAACACGTAAAACAATACGTTCAAAAATTTATAAACTCATATGCTATAAAGAAAGTGAGGAGGTAAATAATAATATTATGTTCCTTCAAATTAACTACCTAAAGAACAAATGACTTTTGCTTATACATATACTTTATCTATTACACTTATTATTACCATCCATGTGCCGAGGTAGAAAAAAAAACTCCATCAGAGTTAACGTTTGGATTTTATGTGAAAGGGAAAGAGCGCGACGACCATGCCATGCTTTATATTGCTCCCTGCCAAGGTCCTGAGAAAATATTTTCTTTTTCTTTCGATATCATAAACCCATCATTACCAAGGTACATATTATTGCCAAAACTTAAATTACATTGAAGAAAAACTGTGTGTGGTGTGCTGTGCTGTGTGTAGTGGTGAAAGTGGGCGCACATAACGACATCAACGTGAGGACGGGGGAAAATAAGAAGAGGACGTCGTCGTCGACGACGACGACGAGCTTCTCCTTTTTCCGTGCCACGAATATGATCTCATAACTTTTAATAAAAACACCAGGCCTGGTGGATGATTACTATTGCTGTAAAGCACAGTAGTAGTTTCCAGATCCACACGACATGCACTAAGTAGTAGCTAGTACAGTTATTTGGCTTGGTGGTGGCGGCACTGATGGTGTGCACCACGAAGGTTTCAAAGTTCCGTGAATAATAAAAATGTAGGATGGAGCCAACAGGGATTTTTTTTGTGTGAAAGCCATAGCACAAGTATGTATGGTGGTGGTAACACCAGTAAACCAGTAGTACTACACATTCATGACTGATACGATAATAACTCAAAGCCATGCCGAACAAATAGAGCAGCAAGTTTTACTTCTGCTGCTGTTCCTACCACTGCCACTTAAATAACGTAGTGGAGAGGAGGAAATGGCTTTCTTGTGCTGCTGCTAGAGCAGCATGTTTTTTTCTCTCCGATTTTACCCCACTTTTGAAGGAGTCGATGTTATAAGTAAGAAACAGTCAACAACTATATATTTTTTGCAGTCTCAAGTACCATCTCATAGTCATCATCCCAAAGTGAATATTGTAATGTACCGGGGCCACATGTGAGGGAATATCATCAGAAAGGCAAACATGCAAACTTGGATGATTGGAAACTATATATGAATTCCTCTCAAGACGATATACTACGTTATTACCTACTATAGTTGTGCGAAATTCCTATAGCGGTTAAAACAGCTTGCCCATCACCGGGCCAATATATAGCACAAAAACACTTGCACTACACAATCTCTTGTTCATTTTTTCCTTTCTCTTTATATTATTAGAAAAAGAAGTAAAGTGGTGCTGTAATGTCCAAAAACCTAAAAAAAAGTTTTAGACACAGAAAATAGCTTTGTACGTCGTCCTTCGATCACTGGTAATGTTATATTTGGTGGCTTTTTATTAAACTCTAGTGGTGGAGATATTACTGCGTAAACATGGCTTGTTTGAAGTTAAATCATGAAAAAATCTCTCGTCAGTAGTAGAAGGCACTTGTGTACACAGTCACAAGATTATAATTCCAGGTATGTATGTAAGTAAATACACCTACATTCTTTGCCGTAATATACGAAAAAATGAATGACATGCTGAAAGATGTATGCGGAAATTTATACCGACATACCGACTTTTTTACATCACCTACCTTCCGCCGTTGCTCATGCATCCAGTTTTGCTCCATACTTCTTTTATATTAGCACGCAATAAAACTACCTCTTTCGCTAATAAATGCAAAAATAATGCTTTTATTGTGCCTTTTCTCGTACTTTACACAAACTTTAGGAGTCAAAATCCATGTTCAAAACACATTACTCCAGCAATATACATGGCACACACTACACATAGCTGGTATACATATTATAGGTATAATATTCTTGTGTGCACACTGCAATGTACAAATTTGCCGAAACGTAGAAGTAAGGAATCAAAGTAAAAACATGAAAAATTAATAATAATAGCAGCAGGATGAATGCGTGAGGAAAAGAGTTCAAAAAATATATCGCTACTGAGGTTTTTTTCATTTTCAATAACGTTTATTGCTTTCATTTTAGTTATTATAGGCTACACTGCTTATTTGCGTGTGTTTGTATTGCCACTAAAAACGATATAATATTTATATACGTATTTCGCGTTTTTGTAGGTCACACGTCGTGTTCGTCAAAACACGTTGCACGTCATTTTTTCTTACTTTCTTTCCAGTTTTCCCTCAAGTGAAGAGGCTTGTGAAAAAATTCACTTTCCGCGTGTGTGTGTAGTAGAGGAGAGGAGCTTTACCTTTCACTAAAAAGCCACAAAAAATGTTTGCATGTGAATGAAAAGGAGCAAAAAATAATCCACAGAAAGTGTGCTGCTGCTCTTCAGTGACTTTTATCATTGAACGAACAAGGGTGTTATACGAAATATGTATCTGTAGGATTGATAGTGAGAAGAAGTAGAAATACAAAAGAACAAAAAAAAGTACAGCAAAACTGTATTAAAGTACCCCTTTCATCTACTTTTTCGGATTAGAGAGGCATGAAAAATATACTTGTTTGATACGCCATAAACGTATTATCTTAATACAGTTAGTACGCATTCATGCGTAACGTCCTTTCATATTAAAGTTGTTTCAGCAGACAGAATAAAGTAGCTGTAAGCAAATTGAAAGGAACAATCCAAGCCAAAAACGAGAGTAATTTGATATAGGCTAATGTGAAAAAGTGCTACGGGATAGTGGAGGTAAGTACTAGCAGAAATTGGAGTATAAAAAAAGCTCTTTAATCTTGATGCAAAAAATGTGTTACCTGACTTGTATTAGCAGCTGAAGGAGACACATGGAATTTCATACATTTATGCAGGTTGTTAGTCCTAGATCTATTTTATTTCGTATGTATTGAATATAAACGTGTTATAAGTGGTTTGGAATACGAAAAATAATGGTAATATTATGCTTTATCTTAAAATACATAGATGTACATTATATGGATGTACAATAACAAGTCAAATTCCATTTCCTGCCTTTCAAGCAAAAATGTTGGGGAAATAACAAGGACAAGAAAGATTCTTGGAGACGGAGAAGAGAGAGAAAAACGATATCCTATTACCTTTAAAACTAATATATAAGACAGGGATAGCTCAGAGGGGTATTTATTATACGTCCAATATCTATGGACATGAACAAGTGCAACATGATACATGCTAATAAAAATATACATATTTAGCAGATACATGTGTAGACTGATAATATTAATGTTACCCCAAGAATGTTTGATCGATGCCCATCCTTTCGTCAATTTTTCTTTTTAAGGTGTTCTCTCCAAGAACATCATAAAAAGTTGGACACACTCTGACATCCGAAAAAGGATGATTGCTTTTCTCCCTTTTTTCATCCATCCTCAAAAAATACGATGATATGATCAAAACACCCATCGTCTTTATTCTATTGCTATTACTGTTGGAAAAGGGAAGACGTACCTATAACCACTACCACATACAGTCAGATCCATGTAACTCAACAGACAATCGATAAAGAGTAGGCCAGACCAACTCTGGATACAAAAATACTCGGTACTATTCAGCAACAAACAGCAGTGGCCTACAACTAGTTTTGTTACTACTATTCCAAGACAAGAATGTTTCTCGCATGCATACAATTCAATAAAACCAAGTGCGAGCACCACCATAACGTACAGAAGTGAAGAAGGAATGGTGCAATCATGCCGTATTAGTATATTACCCATATATGTCATGTACCATCTAAATAAACAGTCCCTGTCCATCCATTTTTCCTCTGGCGCACAATGCTCCAGCCCGTTTCCAATTTGAACACATTTTGGGAAATTTCCACATAAATAAGAACCGTATGAGTTGGTTTTGTGATGAATAAACTATCTGTGTGTATATTTGCCATACATTTGGATGTAGGTATCTAGTATGCATGCATTATAATCTCCATACATACACACACACGTCACGTCATGCTTTAGAGAATATGAGCATCTACCTGGTGCAGTTTGTGCTTTCAACAGCGAAGATGGTGGAATTTGTGAGAATGGAATTTCTTCCCAAGATGCATTACGAAATTGTATATGCTCTTCTTCGAAGGAATGCAAATTTAAACTGAATATTATACTTACAAGGATTCTGGGGTCACGTCCATCTATCAATCAAATTGAAAGGAGAAAGAAAATAATTCAAATCAGTCGTGCACCCATATATGTACCTATAAATAACTTTAAGGGGTCGCCTCCGAATATACCAAGCACACGAGTAAAGTGGTTTTCTTTCATGGAATTGCACTCGAGTCTTTATCTAGCGTGGAGTACTCCCTTCGCATAAAAGAGCGCTTATGTACTTTTTCCTTTCAGTTGATGAGACTACTGAAAAGGTAAAAAAATATAGTATACCACTTTATGTAGGTATATGTCGATAACTTTTGTATAAATTTCAGTAGTGGAAACGACAAAAAACCTTCTCTTTCACTCTGTCTATAATTCAGATAGTTCCGTTGGATGACTTTCCAGCTCTCAAAAAAAAAAACTTATAGACGGTAAAATAATAATGACACACGCAAATATGGACATTTAACAGAGTCCCGCATGGTATTTACTACAGTCATGGGAAAAGCCCATGCTCTTCATTCAGCTCTACTCTCATGTGTTTCTTTAGTTTTAGTATCTCACGTATCTTTGGCTCGGTGTACATTCCTTTTGTAGGAATGTACACACAACAATGCCTCTTTTCCTGACAACGGTGACAACATAATATAACATCCCGTCGAAATCATATGCATAATAAAATTCATAATGGGGTAGAGTAGAAGAGGAGACGCGGAGAGCACTGGGGTCGCATCAGGAAGGATTCCATTCCATTGAAGGTTTTCCTCCTTGAGTGTAAGTAAATAGCATGTCGTACCAACAATGTCTACTACAGATATATAAAATGGACAAATATTTGGCCGAGAAGTACCTATATAATATTCTTAGTTAAACAGTAGGTGCTACACATGCAGTAGAATATGAACAAATGGACGAGTTATACGAACTACCAGAGACATATAAAATTATAACCTTTTTGCGTGATGACCACTATAAATACCACACCACCAGGACACCACAACTGCAACCAACACAATGGTTTTCTCTATACCACAATGATGCAAAGTCATGACCCACGTTTTTTTGCTTGTCTTTCTTCTTTTCTTCCTTTCACTCGTTTTGCTCGTTCGTTCATTCAGATCACAACCTATTCCTATTCTAGAAACTACCAAAGAGCCAACAGCGGACATGAAAAGCAGCAGAAGTAGACGGACGCGGAAGCAGTCGTTGGGCTTCAAAGGCACACATATCGTAAGTTAGCGAGAGGAGAAGAAGTCCCAAAAGAATGACTCCTCGACATTGCTCCTCTTCGTTCCTTTCTTTTCTTCATCTGTTTCATCTCTCCCTCCTTATTGCCTTTGCTTCACTACATAAATGAATACAAAACCTGAATGTAATGGGAGAGTGATAGGTACGTGGGCAGAGAAGAGAAAATGGCAAAATGATATTATATTGCGATGTACACCTATTTATTCCCCATTTTATCAAAAAAGTGCAGGGATACAGCCAAGTTGTATAGATAGAGACATGATATACTACTGGAAACGTAAAATTTTATGTTTATTCAGAGAATTATTACGATACTTTATATGTCATGTAATATGTACAAAGCTATAGATGATTATATGGTAATAAAGAATGTACATATATATTATCATCGTGATCATGAAAGAACGCACGTACGTTGAAATATTATTAAGAAGACATCCCTTTTTACAGTGTCCTCGTAAAGGACAAGACTCAAAAATAACCATCTTTATCGTTCTCTCGGCGGCCCACAAGCCATCAACCTTAACCCTTGAAACATCACTCCTCCGACGGATATATATTTTCTTGTCCTTTACGGACATTCTCGGATATTCATGAACCGGATATCCGAAATATGTACATTTTACATCACTCTCGTGCATTACAACCTAAATTAAAGCTTATGGCATCAGCGATAACACCAACTTGTGAAAAAAATGTACCGACAAGTACATCACGTGATCACAAGCGAAATGCATCATTCAAAATTTGCAGTGCGTTGGCCAATATTTACCCTTCCAGTTGGCTGCCTGGTCCGTCGTTTTCGCTCCCACAAGTTGTTGACACTTTGATATTCTCATTAAAGTAAGGTAGAGCATCAACAAATTTCCGTTCCATAACGATTAAAAATTAGACTATTATAAATTACGTTTAATTGGTAGGTAAGTGATTGTAACAATTTTAAAATGTCCATAAAATCGGTTGTAGGAACTCCACGGTTAAGACAGTTAGCAAGGAAGGAATCAGAATCGCACTTTAGAGAGGCGATGAATAGTTCAGTTACTCCAGTAGGCGTCAAAAACACCACTATAGCGAGCAGTGACGATCACACTTTTGAAAATTATACCTATTCAAATTCAAATACAAATTTATTTGATAAGCAGGGCGACCATAATTTAGTATTAGATTATAGCAGCGAAAGTGATGTAGATAACGATGAGCAAGATTTACTAGTAGACATTAAGAACTGGGCATTAACTACATCAGCCACTCAAAAGCAGTTATCAGCATTATTAAAAGTGGTACGGAAGCATAAGTGTTTTGAACATTTCCCGTCAGACGCCAGAACACTATTAACAATTAGACCACAGCCACCAATTAAAATCGTAGAGCCTGGCGAGTTAGTTTATTTTGGGCTCAAACAGGAAGTTGATAAACATTTAGCAAAAAATTTGACAACCTTAAAACTTCAAATTAATGTTGACGGTCTACCTGTTTATAACAGCAGCAGAAAACAGTTCTGGCCAGTTCTCGGCCACTTTGTTAACGTTTCTAATGAGCCATTCGTTATCGCCATATACTGTGGAGAGAAAAAGCCCAATCAAGCAAACGAACTTTTACAGCCATTTGTAAATGAGTTTGAAGCATTAAAAACGGAACTTTTAACTAACAGAAATATAAACATATTCATCCATAGTGTTGTTTGCGATGCACCTGCCAGGCCATTCATAAAGGGAATCAAAGGTCATACGGGCTATTATGGGTGTGACAAATGTGAAGTTGAGGGCAGTCAGGTCTTAAACAGAATGGTATTTTTGGATAATTACTCTGCGCTACGAACTAATGAGTCGTTTCGTCTACAAACTAATGAGGAGCATCATCATTTTAGGCCTGTTTTAGAAGACATATCATCGTTAGATATGGTAAATGATTTTCCCTTGGACTACATGCACCTTGTCTGCTTAGGAGTTATGAAAAAAATGTTAAATATTTGGGTTAAAGGAAAGCCTGGCAAAGAAAAGTTGAATGCAGCTAGTATTAAAATGATATCGAAACGATTAGAAATCTGTAACAAATGCACAGTTATTGAGTTTGCTCGTCGACCGCGAAGTTTGGAAGATTTAGACCGTTGGAAAGCTACAGAACTCCGTCAATTTTTATTGTATTCAGGACCATTTGTATTAAAGTGCATTGTATCTGGTGATAGTTATAAGTTGTTCATGTGCCTTTCGGTGGCAATTAGAATTTTAAGCAGCGATCAAACCTTTGACTTTATACAATACGCGAAAGAATTGTTACAATATTTTGTAGAAGGATTCAAAAAAGTATTTGGACGTGAGTATGTATCGTACAATGTACACTGCCTATTACATCTAGCAAAAGACTGTGAAAGATTAGGGCCATTAGATCAGTTTAGTGCCTTTAAGTTCGAAACTAAGCTTGGCAAGCTTAAAAAACTTGTTCGAACGCCAAACAGCCCGCTAAAACAAGTGATTAATCGACTTCTTGAAATTGAAATCCTGGAAACCGAAATATCTTCTATCAAAATTGAGCGACAGCATTTTAATGGACCATTGCCTGACCATTTTATAGGAGAACAATATCGTTTGTTGAGGATAAAAGAATGTATTGTTAAGGCTGGCGGTCATAAATCATTTTGTGCAGATTCCTTTTGCCTTACAAGTAGTAATGTTCTGATCTCAATCAAAAATATTTGTAAGTCTACAACTGATGGTAGAATCAGCGTTTTTGGTACGTGTTACCACGAAAGCAGGAACTTATTTAAAGAGCCATGTGAATCACGATTATTTAATATTGGCGAATTCTTAGTTTCTTCAGGCAGTGATAATTTAGTTTGTGTGCCAGAAGAAAACATTTTATGCAAGTGCCAAGTTTACCGCGACAACAACCTATTGGTTACATTTCCACTCGTTCATTCACAATGAGTCATACTTTCATGATTGTGGAAACCATTGAGAAGGGGTCAAAGAGGGTTAGCGTTGTACCTAGTGGATGGTATAACTCAATAACAGGAATATTACACTGGCCAAAAGCTAAAACTGTTCCTTTGTCTTGGATAACCGGAAATAGGATCGTTGAATCAGATTGGATTCCTTATGAAGGCCGATTATTGCGAGAATTTGGTAAGTAAAACTGTCACGGTTACTATACTGATTCTTCAGCAGTACAAAGGAACATTTATTCATGTATAATACTAATAATGTATAATTTTGCTGCAGATACATATGAGAAGGCAATAAAAAAGCTTCCAAGGGCGGAGGACACATCGGATCTTGGAACTGACTATGAAGATATTTCTACTCCAAAGAGACCGAAGAGACCAAGAACTACAGCTAGAGTTCTAAATGCGACAGCCGATCCAGACAGTGATAGTGGATCGGAACAATCAGTTTTAACGGCCCCTCTGCCAAATTTGGTGTTGGTTGATTGTAAGCCAAATATTAACTAATTTGGATTGACGGATTAAGATAAAGCAACCATTCATATTTTGAATCTTTCATTTGTTTGTTATTTTAGACAGGAGCAATGATGGCGTCTCACCAAGGCCAGAAGTATCAGCTGATAATACGGACATACGGCGTTCGGAAGAAAACATCTCAAATTCTCTCTCATCCCCTCCCCAATCCCAAACCGCTGTCGGCTCGTTTGTCTCGGAGCTTCTTCTTACCAATGCAAATGAAACCTACTCTCTGGCTCCGGCAATTAGTGGTAACGGAACTGCTGCAAGTAGCAGCTTGACAGGCTCTTGTGAAATTATCGGTAAGGATATTTTGTGAAATCGACAGTATGTTCATTTGCCCTCATTTATGCTATTTTTAATAACCTGATTTAAGATATATTGTGATGATTGCAGATTTATTGAAGAAGCTGACACTTGAGTTATCTCTCGTGAAACAATATATTGTTAACCTTGATAAGAAATTTGAAGCACGTGCATCTAGTAACGGAGTTGCCACAGAGATGTACGAATTGCAGAAAAATTTACCTCTTCCACAGGACAGTGTCGAGTCTTTTAAAACTTTCGATGCGGGACTTAATATGGAGTCAAAGAAAATCTTGGTAAGTACTTTAATTGCCAACTGGTGCACAGTACCATACATTCTCCTGTATTGCAAAGTAAATACATTGACAACGTTTTTATATTTCAGCGAGGATTCTTCGCAACAAGTGGGGGAACCACCGTGGTGGATTTCGTCGGTCGCTGTCTCCGTCGCCTTTTTACTGATGAAGTGGCTGTTAATTTTAGTCTGCGTGGTCAGCGTGGAAATCAGAATTTTTCCGCAACAAAATCATGGGAATGTTTGAAAGGTAAATGTCTCAGAAAAAAACATGATTCAAAATAACTTATTCATAGAACAGTTAAACTATAATAAATTTCATCTCGTTTAGATGCAGCTTTATCAGCGGGGAACTTTAAAGGTACGGAACGTGACATCGAAAAGGCAGCTATTGAGTGGTTCCGTCACTCGGGAGAACGACTGAAAGTTAAATTGGCTCGTCAAGCTTCTCAAGTTTAATATGTGCAAATAATGTGAATTATCTAGTATTTTTTTAATACAATTTGTAATTAGCTGATCAACAGAAGTGTAATTATAGTTTAATTTTTAACATGCTATCCGTGACACTTAAGAATGTCATATAATTCTAAATCAAATTATTGCCTAGTCAAATGCTGAAGTGTAAAAATAAATTGTTAATTGTAGTTATAATTCTTAATTTGCTGCTTATTGTTTATGTGTATTATTAATGCAAATTACATACGGATCCTGATTTCATCCAAGACATGTGCAATTTATGTCAGTAAATTAGGCCATGAAATATCCGCATTCGTACATTTATCGTATGCTGGATATCTTTAGGATATTTATAGGAATGTACTTGCAAACAAGATAAGCACGGGATTTATGGAAATATGGATATCCGAAATATGTCCCAAGAATGTATTCGTACATAAAATGTGACATCCATGGGATGAGATCATGTACCTTAAAAAATATCTCTAGTATATACGAAGGAGGAGATTATGTTTCAAGGGAACTTTCCCGTCCATCTGTCCTCTACTTATATATTTTTTCGCTTTCTTCATCTTGCCTTCTATTTTTTTGTGCTAGCATCCATTGGGCTACTCTGTCATCTCATGTCACGTCAAATATTACAACCGGATGGTTTCACTATCTGAGAATATATGCAACTTTGCTCCTCAACGTTCTTATTGTTACGAACAGTTCTGAGGAAAAATATATAGTAATAATAATAATAAAAAGTAGAATACTTTCTACGTTATATAAGAATTACTATATAAATTTATTTCGTATGCCATACCACCTTCAAGTCATGTTTTGCGTCTGCAAGAAATGACAAACGAGGACGCGACCACTACCATCCCCACAGTAATCGAAGAGCATCATTTTTTAACACAGAGGAAGAGTATCTCTCTATGCATGTATATAAATCACAATAAAACGCCTTCACGTTCTTCACTACTACTTTTTATTCCTCCCTCATTTTAAGAAAGGTTATACCTCATCAACTATATTTTACTTCCATCAGTACTCTCACTCAAATTTCAAGGCCCTTTTCCATCTCCTTTAATTTTGTAATGCCATCAGACTCTCCAGAAAATAATATGAGGTTGATGTGGTTGGTGGGAAAGTGCATGCAGTAATGATTATTAATTTTGGTAGGCGTACAGGAAATTCAACCAAATGCGTATCGTTGTGCTCATTTCCAGGAGTAATGCGGAGATACAAAAAAGACAAGTGGGTGAAGTGAATTTGCTACAATAATATTCCCTTTTTATTCATTATCATGTCTATACAGAATTTCTTTTGTGCTCTTTCTCCTTTTTGTTTTGATCTTAATTTTAGACAGTATACGTCAGGGAGACCCGTCACCGTGTACTCTGTCGTATTGATAAAGCGTAAAAAGACAAAAATGTATGTATCTGTAGAGGTAAATTAAAATGTTATCTTGCTTGAGGAAACGGCTACTGTCTATCTCCCCCTTTTCGGAAGTTTGGTGAATGTGTTTTCTTTGTGAACGTCGCGACTTGGAAAAAAATACATTACGAGAAAAAGCATTCTCGAGAATCGAACAAAATGATGGGGGAATCAAAAAGGTTGTACATGTTGCTATTGTGTAATGCAAACACAAAAACGAAGGCCAAATCAAATTATGCGTATTAAATTCTGGTATATGATAAAAGTAGGGAAAGTTACGATATGACTTTGAATACATAATATTTCTTTCCACCAAATGTATGGCCTCGATTTTGAAGGGTAAAAAGGAGAACTCTGTAATAGAAAATGAACCTTCTTCAATAACTGGTTAATGACTATAGAACAGTATAGGTACTGACGAAACCATAAAGGAGGATTGTGGTGGTTGAATGTAAAATTCCATTGGCCATCTTTAGTAAAGTAGAACACTGCAACGTAATATGTAAATATATCGACCACTCGAATATTTGTAACATTTCTCGTACTATTAATATGAGATGACTATGATGATAAGTTATTAACAATGACGATGACATTCGTAAAATATATCGCTTTTCCAGTTAGTACTACACATCACCAGATCGTGCCAACTAAGCAAGGAATAATTTTGTGAACATATTTAACTCAATAAAACAGAAAAATGAGCAACTGAGCTTATTACGTGTCACGCATATTATGAAGGAGTATATAGAATTTTCCCATTTATTAGAGGAAGTGAACGTTCATGAACCACAAACGGAAGAGAATAAGAAGGGAGACAGCTCTGAGTGAGAGTTAAGTACGGTTGTAAAAAAGAAAGGAATAAAGAGCGTAAAGATGCCTACTTTGTAGCAATGAAATCCTCGCATGCATGGATCACGACGAGACGACTACAGTGCAGTGGATGTTAAGGGAGGCATGTGTTTTGGGACGACGAAGACAGCGATGAGGAGAGAGGAAGACACGAAATGCGTTTGAAATAATGAAAGATAAAAGGGGATGACAAAAAAGTACTTCGACACTAGGAAACCACATGCCACGTTGGTTTTTCCTTTATCCATTCCCTCTCCTTTAAGTCTAACCAAACTCAATGGGGAAAAGTTCTTTGAAAAGAAGGATGGAAATATTCTTGGATGGATAAACTATGTAATACTTGTGTACTTGTTCAATTGGTAAATTCAAAGGGAAGTTAAAGAGAAAGAGGAGTCATATAGACAAACATCAAAAAAGTTACCTATCATTTTTATTTTTTTGGAGTTGTCCTCCCTTTCTCTTCGCCTGCACTATACTACCAACTGTCTGCAATGTTTTATTGGTACACAGAAAATAGTAAACAGGGAACGTAAACAAGGCGCACGTTTAAGCCTGACTGAGTAATATAAAAAGGCAACTTTTTCTGCGAATAGCTTTCGTATAAATGGTGTACATGAAAAAAGTTATTTATGGGTTTGGGAAATTGACGAAAGATAAAATTTGAGGTGACATGCGAAAAATGATAAAGAATGAAAGATAAAACAAGAAATAGTACTTGTGACGCTGGGTAAGGAAATGTATGTACAAACGAAAAGATCTTATATCAAGCAGAACTATAAATATTATAGGACTACCGTATTTTACTGTTTATATTTTCTCTACTACAAGTGGCTTTGTTGTTTTCTAAGAAGAAAATCTCGTAAAACTTGCAAAGAATTTCGTCAAACAGAAATTAACAAACAAAATAATAGAAAAAGAAAGTTTTCATTTGAGAACGTATTGTTCTTTACACAAAGTATAACGGATTGGCTACAGGCATGTACATGCCCTTATGACGCAAACATTTCTACAGGATCGGGACTGTTCCGGAATGTATGTCGCGTGGGTTGATAGAAGCTGACGTGTTGTAAAAAAGAGTAGTAGGGAATAAAGGCAAAAGAAAATTGATATTTATATGAAAGGGCCTATTTTTGTTTGGTATTCAATCTTTCGGTGGTGGTGCCTCTTAGCAATAAAATTGTAGATTTGATAGGTAAACTTTACGTCTTAAATTGAAATATCCTCAGTAAATATGCTCACATTTTTCCTCTCAGTCTCCCATGATTTCAGTCAGCGTCTGTGACTCTGACTGTCAGTCAGAGTGAGTCAGAAGAAAATGTTATTTATACACTATTTGTGCTCACAATGCATAGTGTGTATTGAACACAATACAACATAAAAATCAAGCCAGCAATGTGTGTAGCCAATAAGCAAAAATCTGCATTCTCTTTCAACTTGTTCTAGATGATATATACGCATTGATATTCTAAAAGTCTCGAGGCAACGTGATAATAAAATCGAAACTGTGGTGCAAATCAAAACTCCTTCTTCCACTTGTTCTTCAGTTAGTGGCGGTAGTATCCATATGACAAACAGCTAAACTAGCTAGGAAAGTTGTTTTCACCCTGTAGACGCATATAATAGGTTTGTTATAAGCATAAAACATCGCTCATACTCACATCGTGAAAAAAACTTCAACGCTATATATGTGCTATATGTGGAGCTCTATGTGAAAATAAACATACATTGTAGAAGTAGTGGGAGGAAGACAGGCTGAGGCACGAACTCTGGCAAGTCTAGATCCACAATACCCAACGGCATAGAAATTCAGATTGAACAATAACCTTGATCTATCTTTCTGCCTCTGCTTTCCGATTCATATACAAACACAAAGCAATTTTCATGGGCTGTAAGCCCGACTACTAGAGAAAGTTGTGGTTGCGATGCATCCATAAAATCTTTTTTCTTCTTCTTCGTTTCACTGTGAAGTGCTGTGTGTGCAGACTGGCTGAACGAAACCTAAAATTTGAAAAACTGACTGGGTTCTCCTCATCGGGATACAATACCCATTTATATATACACACACGCTGAGTTTATAATTTATAGTTTAGTGGTATATATGGTATTATTGCTAGTTTTTCGATTCCGCACAAATCTGGTCGAACGTTGAACGTATGTACAAAAGTAAGAAAGCATAAGATAAATAGGCACGGTATATGCTTTGTGAGCGACATATAACAGAAAAGGGTTGCATATCCAGTCGACAGAGTGAAATTGGTTTTGAAAATGAGAACGTAATGAAGGCGAAGGGAGGGAAAACGGCTGATTGTCGTCTATTGTTAGTCATCTACTCCCGCTAGTACTACCACTAAACCAAACAACTTTTCATATAAACTTTCTCTTTCACTCTTGTTGTTGCTGGCAGGGCGGTGTAATAGAAGATTGGTTTGTGAGCGGTGCACTGGAACAGTGCACAGGGAAAACTATGTTGGCATGCAGAGAGTGCAAGTTAAGTAAGCAACGTAGGAACACGACTGATTGTGATGAATACCCTGAAATTCCTATGAAAATACTATAATCCTGTATGTGTATATATACATACAGTTGTACGCACTATTTGATCATATTGTGTGTAGGTGATATAACAGCAGCACAGGAGAAAGCTTTTCTACTACAATGGACTAAAACACACATACACACATTCTTCACACAGTTTATACAGCAAGTTGATTTCAAATCTAAACCGATGCCCATAAATCCTTCAATCCCCACTGCTGCTCGCATGTTTTGGCGGTGTACAATTTTTTAGAGAAACTAGAGCTGTACAATAGCTCTGTGGAGAGACAGAGAGAAAAAAGACTTGGCTGGTTGGCATTATCATCATCATTCTCTCTTGATTACATTGTCGTCATCAAAATAGTCGAGCAGAGTGTTTCCTGGATTTGCTATTTACATTTACAATGGACAGGCTTAATGCAGAATTTATAAAGTCCGCTCCTAGTAGTATTCAAGAGGAAACAAGATACAAAAATTATCGGCCCATGTTTCCCATAGATTGCTTTTTCTCACAGGCCATTAATACATCGAACAGCCATGTTGAACTTTTGATTTCTGTTATTGGGAAACTGTAGTTTGCCCATGGTTGATGATGCCGGTCTTGATACATTTATTTATTTATTAGTATTGCTACCCTTGTATCTGCAACGTTCCATGTGAAGTAGAATAATCAAAATTATTAATTACACTACACCATTACAGCCATACGTACGGAAGTATGACTCTAACTACTAGGCAGTACTAGGCAGATCTCTCTAAAGCTGAATACAGCAGCAGAGGACATTTTGTGAACATTGGGCATCTCTGGACGCTTAAAATGGCTGAAATGGCACGAAGCAGGAAGTACTCAAGTGTGCTTCTTGATGAACACGACCAGTTCTCAGCAACACTCCTTTGTACTTTTGGAAATATTCTGGTGCCATTTTCATTTGACACTAAAACAGCAGTGACGCTGATAGGTATATGGGAGAATCTCGTTAACTTTGCATGGAGGAAAGAGAATACAGTGCACTTTAGGCAGTAACGACAATACACGCTGATGCACCGTTTTATTACAGTTTTCCATTAGGTCCGGGATAATGCCACGAAGGTGGTAGTGTATAATTACTATGTCAGAAGCTGCTACTACTGCTGATGATGATTATGACTCGCCTCTTCCTGATAGTCAAAACATTTCAACTAGGCGCATTTTACTTCTCTTCTTAACTGAAATTAAGAAAAACAGTGAAACTTCCTCGGGAAGAGCTTCACGTTCCTGGGTATTTACATATGAATACAAACGAAATGTGTACTGCATCAAAGACTACCTTCTTCTACAGAATTAGAATGGAACACTAGCAGCGTTCACAAGAGCAAGAAGCACCACTACATCTCAATAAAGATGAATTCTTCTCTATGTCTTCTTTACTGACTGTATAAGATGATCTGCACGACGACGGCAGAGGACAAAAATCTAATGTAGTCTCTGCTGTCCCGTTATGCTTCCCTAATTCTGCAGCTTCTTCTCTTTCTCCTTGAGTTACATTCATGCAAGAAAATCTTGATTCCCTTCTGAAATCTCTCCCATTTAATGTTTCCTCCTTTTCTACTTGACTGTTCCTATTACCAAGAAAGTCTACGTAACTTACAGCACGTGTGTTTACACGTATAATATACGTGGATGTAAACACATACATATATGTTATATACATAGTTTATAGCGTTTAGATAGAGAGGGAGATGAAAATGAAAGTCAATCCTTTCTCCGTCTCCTTCTTCCTCACTTTCAAAATTTTTGTGTATTTACAGCTTCCTTCTCGACGACGCTGATGGTGGTGGTGTTTACACTTGCATCCTTCTCGTAAACCACATCAGACCACTAACCGTGTTAACCAAGTAAAAGTGACTCTGACTTCATGGCCCTTGTTGAAGCTTTCAACCGACTTGTATTAGTACTCCTTCCTTACTGCTGATGTGAACGAGTAGGAGAGGCGAATATGGGGTATTAGCAGAGCTACTCTACTGAATGGAGTGGAGGAGAAATACCTTTTACCACAACTAACAGTATAAAAAAATATATATATCCACATACACATTAAATTCACTACTGACAGTATATTCTATACATTGTATATTATATCATCAACGATACCACTCACACAACTCTTTCCTTCGGTTCGAAACTAGCGAAGCATGCAAGGACATGCATCTTTATCATGTTTCTGTACTTCCTTAAGTGTCGTTTATGTGACGGTGTAACAAGATTTCTCCCTTTCCTTAAACAATCTCCTCGTTCTGTACACAACACGTATTCACATCGATTCACAATATAGCACCACTGGATAAAGTTGTATTATACAGGCATGCTGGGAGTTGTTCAAGTTGAAAAAGTAAGCCAAACCAAAAAGCAGCAGATGTTGTTACTTTCTTCCATGTTTACTACTAGTACGATTTTAAGAAATATATACAAAGTTGAAAGTATATAACAGCCATTTTTTACCATAGTCATTATGTGCACTGCTGTTTATTGTACGCATTAGTGTTTGTATGCAGGAGGCACAAAAAACGGATGTCGTACGTCGTATAAAATATAGTGTAGGGGCTTTTCAAGTGCCTACACCCCACCCCCGCCAAGCGGCATAATTTCTGTTGTAAGGAGGTGTGTTTTTACTGCGTATGATTTTTTTGTCACAGGGCGAAAACTGACGTCGTTTGAATGACGCGTGTGTGTACTCTCTAATTTTGTATGGAAAGTTTCTTGTAAAGAATTCATTTAGATCAAAGGTCCCCGCGTCCCACGCTAACTTGATAGAGTCAGTGTGAAAACATTACTAATAGCACGCGTATATTACAGTGTTCTGTACGATTTATTTATATCCACACAGTTGACATCCTGGTTGAGCGATGGAAAGCAGTTGGAAGGAACAGGATAGGAAGAGACTGAGCTTTCCTTCGAAATTAGAATTCAAATCGTCATGATTGTATGGTAAAAGGGAAGTTGCTTAAGACGATTAGTTTACACTGCGATGATGGCACTAAGGAGGAAGTAGTGTCGAAATATTTGAGGCAAGAAAAACTTCGCCGTGTCCGCTTGAGTAAGATGACAACAAGATTACAATTGGCTTACATTTACATGTTTAATTTCGTTCTTGAGTACATAGCAAAAAATACTTTCGCAGTCATAACACAAATTTTTATTTCACCAGAGAAAGCAGGAAAGTACATACGTATGCACACGTAATGTCAAATTTATGTTAGTGAAAGCTGGATAGTTAATGAGAAAGGAAGATTGTGACTTTTATCCTATTAAAATTCTATCATTTTTATGTCAGTTTATGTATGAATGCGTCAATATACTTGCATAAGACGGCTAGACATACTTCTTTTTCGCAGTATTTGTTAATATTACATGAGTAGATTCGTATATAGGCATATTGGGAAAGAGAATATGAAATATCGGCTTAGACATGCATAGTGACATAAGTGTCTCAAATTGTCCCAGAAGTAATTGCGATGATGACAGATTGGAACATACAAACGGGCATACGAGTTTTGCAGATTACTTACAGTTTGCATGTAGGTGTTCGCTTCATCGCCCAAGCATAAAAAACAACGGTGTCGTTGTGTTCGCTCAAGGACATACCTAATCAAAAATTGCTGGGACGCTGCTTCGTAAAGGTCATCAGACAAGGATACACGATACACACGTTATAAAATTCTTTGACACGATTATCTAAGGTAATGGAAAGGTGAAATTTATTTAATATGCTGCCTCGAGATTCAACTGGAGATTT
Organism: Sinella curviseta; assembly: GCA_004115045.4. Lineage (NCBI taxonomy): Eukaryota > Metazoa > Arthropoda > Collembola > Entomobryomorpha > Entomobryidae > Sinella > Sinella curviseta. The sequence continues at coordinate 42,712,571 of CM023201.3, read as the reverse complement.
TCTCTGACGACAGCACACAATATGACGGCAGCACTAAGATTGGATTCCTACTGTTTTCATTGCTGAAAGACGGACAGCTTTCTACCATGTTCCAGTCCAATTTATATAATTGTCAGTGAATGTATTTTTTAATTTCCCTCACCTCATCGCAACAATTTTCGCTACTGTTTGCACTAAAAACATGCTGCTGATATCTCTGTCACCGAATTTAACTGGCATCTATTAAATGTTCAGAAACTAATGACGCGTAGATAACGCATTTTCTATAGAACCATTGTGTTATAAAAAGTCCAATTGCCGCTGATATACAGTCTGATAAGAGACATTTTACTGCTACTGTTTTTCCCTCCTCGTATTTGCAAATGAAATATTTAGACCGTGAACAACTTGGCTGGCTCTCACACATATAGCCTTTTCCAAAATGCAGTTAAAACTGCCATAAAAATATAATAAAGTTTGCAGAAATATCCTACTATTCCCCTGTACCTGTGCTGATATCCCTTTTAAATTACAATCGGAAGAAAATAGAGCAGTAAGTTGTGTACACAAAAGTGTAACAGATGAAATGAACCTTCAGAGTGGTGGTAACGGAAGACTGTCCTTGAACGGATGTAACGGCAGCAGTAGTATCGATGTATGTCATCGTAGAATTGCAACATGGAACTCTTATCTTTATTATCATTTAATGACAGTAGAAAAAGAACTCACAAGAGCAAAGTTAACATCATCCAGCAACATAGATTTTAGAGAAACATGCCTACTCATGTTGTACGCAGCTCACAACTGCTTTGCTTGTGTACAGAAAGAAAATGTAGGCAGTGTGCCAAATGTGACCACCAGTAGTCCATATAAATAATGAAGGATATGTAGGAGATTCATGGAATTTTTAAGCTATAGGTTGATTTTCATAATACAATTCCATTTCTCGGGTATTGCTAAACAGCATCATATTGTAGCATAACTGCGTCATTCCTGCTGCTGTTGCTGCTCCGCCCTACTAGGGATTTTTGTTCACTGCGAATTCAGTTTGGCTATATTATAATGTGAGGGAAGACACATTAAGAAATCAGCAAGGCAATCTGTTTCGGCTTGGCCTAATTTTCAGAACACGGGAGAATGTCGTTGTTGAATATGATAGTAAAATGCAATACAAAGAGGAAATAATATTATTAGCAGGAGCAGCAGCAGCATTAGCACTGCTTTCTTCCACGGCTTTCACTATTAAGCTAAAAATAAGGAACGTAATAATGTGTACGCTAAAATGTAAATGGTAGCCGTAATAAGAACGGGAAATACGGATAAAGGATGAAAGAAGGACCTTGGAAAATGTAAGTACGTATATGTCTATGTTGTCTATAGGCACTTACAAGTGGAGGTATTATTAGTATCTTGTCTGTCTGTGGGTAATTTCATTTCTTCTGGAAGATTGCAAAATTTCTTTTTTGTCAGTTACATAAATACCTACACATGCATGAATAAGTTGGCCATTTAAGGATAAAATGTGAGTGTACCGTCCTGATATGGAATAAAAGAGCAGCAAAACCACACATGTGTGTGCACCAACCACCACCACCGCCGTATAATATCCAATGAAACATGCATATTATATTGCGTTGCATAATCACAAAAATGTACATTACCACAACGCAATCCAAAAAAGAAGTAGGAGGTTTTTTCTGCTTATTTTAAAGCATTTTTAGGAATGGTGTGTGTATGGCCCTGTGGTGGCGGTGGTGGCGGCAGCGTGATAGAAACACTAGTAGCTGTAACACGGATGTAATGAAAGAAAAGTAAGTGATGCAGTTAGTGGAATGTGAGTGAGGATCGTTGGCAGGATTACACTATTACTCTTATCCTTATGAATCTACTAATGGCTCTTGTCTGTCTACCGCCACTGCCATGAAACAGCATAAAAAGGAAAATACCAAGAGGAAGAAGTGGCAGAGAGGAGCCTGCCTCAAAAGGAAAAATATTCTTAAGAAATGAGTGAAAGAATATCAGTTGTAGAGGCAGTTCCGCATTATATAGAAAACTGTGTAAAATAGGAATGTATAATAATGATAACATTTTCAGCTAGTTGAAACTGCTACCGCTGCTGCTGCAGTCTTAAGAGAAATAAGGAAAAACCAACACATCTTTACAGTACACACATAGTAAAGAAAGCGTCATCATCGCTTCACTACTTTCTACTTTTATATTCGCCTGTTTTCGTCTTTTCCCTCTCTGTACTTATCATTCCCACTACCTTCTCTTTTTAGTCATTTCCCATTACATGGTAATATGCATAGATTACTTAAAGGATCTCCATATTATCCAGAGGAACGTTTTCTACGTCTTCTTTTTATTTTACTTCATTTACTTTTTAAAAAAAAGAGCAAAGAAAAAGAAACGTTCACGAAGGGAAAGCACAAAGGAGGATGGAAACAGGGAAATGTAGAAGAAGAGAGGCGGGGAATGGGACAAGGGTAAAAATAAAAACGGGATCTGCTCAAGTGGCAGTGATATCCTTAAATTTTCAGTCAGCGCAACTACTACTGCTACTGGAACGTTCATACATTAACAAAAAATGTCCTTGTGGAAGAGAGAGAATTATTCTTTTAAAAGCAACTTTCTTCTTTTTTCGTTAGCCTTTTGCAGAAGAAAACGCACTTTATTCTCATTTTCTGAATACTTTTACACATTGCATTATTTTCTTATTCCTTTTTTCGCTTCCACCGACAACAACAACAATAATAACGAAAGCGTTGTCTTCCACTTGTTTTTCATCATTACTACATTTATTATATTCCTTGGTGTTTAAGATTATATATGCATATAATCCTTATGCACTGTGGAGCTTTTGTACACTTTTGTATACGTTGGTGGTGGGTATTTGTGAATGCTCTTGCATTCGCAGTTGAAAAATATATTTATATCCTTTGCTTTTTCAGGAAAGAATTGGAGAAAGCTTTGAAAATGAAAGAAATTTTCATTTTCTTTTCCACATACTTTGAGTCGTCGTCATTCCCTTTTTCTCATTGGGCATTTTTCTAACGAATTTACACAAGATTTACCATAAGAAACGAGCAAGCCTATTTACATTATCTTCCACTTTCAACCAAACGGCCCCCGTTAAAATAAATAAAGGAGCACTTTGTATTTTAAGTTTATGACTGTCTTAAATTCCAGTTGTAGTTGGTATTATAATTGTATGAATGCCAAAAGTTGTAAATACTTGCGAAACAAAGGGAGAAAAGGAAAGAAAGCTTGCACGGCTGCCAATGCCAAAGAATGCCAAACACTCCATCCCATCAGCAATACCATCATCAGCCATATCAGTATTTTATTTTAAGTAGGAGAAAGTAATAATAATAATATACAAATAATCCTTTTCGTTTGCTCACAAACAAGGAAAAGGACTGCAGGATTTTGACCTTGACAATGACAACAGGAACATCCTTCCCTTCCAGACAAATTAATGTGATAATAAAATCGCAGATTAGCCTACGTCAATTTCAGCTCACATTTGTTGTCACACAATTTGATTAAAGGATTTTTATCTCTCTTTTGAATATCATGTAGTTAGAAAACAATAAATTCCCTTTTGTAGACACACGTCCTCGCTTTAAAAGTGACTTTGCTACAGGATCGTGTACGCAAATCAAACAGATCGGAGACGCAGGCAGGCACAGGTCATGGAGAAAATGTGTCTACTCCAATCTCATTTACGACTAGCCAGCCGGATATAAACGTCGTTTCTTGACAGCGACAAGCGACGATATGAAATGACAAAAATAAGAGTGTAAGTTGTGTATGCGCATAATGCAAAGGAGCGAAGAATGTACTAGTCCGCTCAACTAAATTAGAGTGCCACATAGTTCCACATGATATGATATGACAATCTGTTTATTTATGCATGCAAAAACGACGAGACACCGCTGTAATTTTTATGGTTCAATTGAAAGTTGGTGCGTTCCAAGCGTCTTGACATAGAAAGCAAATGACTTACAATATGTGGAATTGTTTGCCTGCCGTTTTTACTACGACACAAGCTATATCTCTATTTTAGTAGCGTTTTGCCAAATAGACACAAAAGTAGACGGAAATAGTCACATACGTCCGTACATATAAACACAAAGTTCAAAGCACTAAAACATAAATACATAATATCGTACTCCACGCAAACAAAAGAAATGTAATGTAGTGTAATATTATCTTGAACAACAAACGGATTGATGCTTATGACGTCTGGTTTATTACCTCGTAAAACAACAGGATATTTTAATATTTTTGTACGCTAAATTGCATTCTTATTGCTGAAGCATACGCTATAGCTCAACTGAACTTGCATGCCAATGTAGAAACATGCCATTTTTATGACACCCTCATTCTCATGCTATCAAGCTTATCATAATTCCTTTTTGCCATAATTGAAAAGGAATATACAAGAAGAGTTGTCTTGTCATGTCATGCCAAATAATAAAAAATGTCCGAGCTGAGAAAATATGGAAATACCTGTCACGGGTTTTATAGGAGTTGACACATGGCACAGGGCATGTTTATATATAAGTTTATTATGTTGTTGTAAACTTTATTATTTGTTCTCGGTAAAGCACGAACTGCCGAATTAATTGGTCAAGCCCTCATGATGTGCTCAAGCAATTATGTTAGTGAAAAATAAACTTCATGCTTTGTAGTTAGTATATAATGTAATGGCACATGTCATCTAAAAATTGTGGCCCGATTTATGCCTACAACCAAATACATGTATATCAACCTAGAAGACCGTGAGACATTAAAATAATTGGCCAAAACTGTGTTTTCTCTTAATTTGCTTAAGGTGCTAAAATAAACCAGGGTACTAGGGAAAAAGTCACAAGTGAAAGCTCACACGATATATTCTTCAAGCTTTATTTACATACTTTCCGCGAATTTGGATACTGTGGCAGAGAGAAGTAATATATTCGTTTGATGTACGCAGACTACTTTTCAAACATCCGCGAAATGAAATAAATGGAAAGGAAATGCGCAGAGCTCAACCAGCATTTTAGACTGTCAATTCTTTTGTTAAGACTTTGGGTCAAAGAGAAATGTACGACAGGGACAGAAGGGAAGAAATAGCAAATAACAGACATGGCACTGTGTCCCACTTACAATTCCTTTCATCCTTATCCCTGTTGTTTTCCGTTGGCCAAATTGTTCTTCAGATGTGAATAAATAGGACAGTAAAACGTTTACTGGTTGGGCTTTCTTACATTCCTTTACACCATTTCTCACTCGCATTTTGACTTCCCATCTACCCGGAATTCATGAAGGGTTCAAGGTTTGCATAACACAAAATGTACGTCATGTCCAATAAATTACATGTTTCAAATCTGAAAGCTAGTAGAAGCAAAAGGACAACAACTCGACGAAAGAAGGATTGCTCAAGATAAAAAGGTACTCACAGCCAGTGCCAAAAAGATGAAAGGCAAAAGGAAAACATTTACAGATGTTGAGTGAAAGGAACAAGCATATGTTTGTTTTTACAACGTCCATCCATGTACAATGGTACATTCAACCCACCTTTATACTCCCAAACTAGCACGCACGAAATGACTAAGAAAGTGTGCAAAATTGTACATCATATACATATATATTGACGTAGTTTGTGGGAAAACCACACGGTTCGGTTGATAACTTTGCCGAATTTTGAAAATATTTGCAAAGAAATTATTTCGAAAATGTGACTTTTGTAGACACAAAAATTATACAGTTTCATATTCATACTTTCATTCAAAATAATAATACGAGTATATTTTATTATTTACTTCTGGAATAATTTATGAGTTATTGATTAACATACATACAGAAAATTGCCCTTAAGCAGGCGCATGTGTTTAATAATAATAATAATATGGTCTATAAGAAGAGGTTAAATAAACATCTTTACCATTATATTCTAGCCAGTCAGTACAGTACGTTGGCATGTTTGTTTACTTTACAATTAAAATATCGATGAGAAAAGCATTCCACTTTTACACACACTGTTAATTAGTGAAATGAACGAATGATGAACAACAAAGCAACTACAAAGTTATGAGAATGAACAAGGTTTTCGTTTGGGAAGTCTTTTATTCAGACTACAGTAGATGCAAAGTTCTGTTTGTAGTAAGCGCATAATACAGAAGAAGTACGACTGCCTTTCATCTACGCGGTTTTGGTACAAAGGGAAATTTAACTTTCATGGAATAAGTTTCCCTCTTTCACTGGGTAGCTTCTACCAACACCGCCACAAGTCGATCACCTAAAATACGATGACATTTAGAGCTCACAAGGATATTGAGCATGCAGCTGTACCACCATCATCACCACACCACCACCAATTCCTTCGAGATTTAACAAAAATTCAAAACTTGGAAGGTGATGAATGCATTCAATTCTCTTTAAATGCACGGAGATGAAACCTCGTTTTAGAGTTAACCATTTTAACCCAAAAAACTTTCAACATTTATATGCATGACTGCACTTATGGCGGTGGCATACCCTAAAATCTATTGTCATTTCGTAGCTACACTCCATTTAAGAAATCAGCAGCGTTAGCTATTGAGCTCTTTCCGAGATGCCGAGACCAAAAGTACTACGCAACTTAAACGAAGAACATGCTCGTGTACCCTTCCCTATCTGCATTTCCCCCAGCTCAACCTTCTTTTTATGGGTTAACTTATACATTCAAAAATATATTTATCCTATACATATTTATCCCCGTCGAATATAAAAATAAGTCCGACTTTCCTAAATGATTTTGTACGCGGTATTACAACCGAAGCCACATGCACTCTCATATCGCCGAACCAAAAGGTCTATAGATGCTTAACCCGTTATGTACTTTTCCTTGAAGGAGAAAGTTTTTCGAAAAAGTAAAAATTGCTCAAGCGGGAGGAGGATGGGCTTTACTGGAAGTGACAGAGAGAATAATTTGAAAATAGACAGGAAAGAATGTTGATTTCTCACGTCCTTTTGAATGAAATTGAACTATCGTGCATGCATGGATGAAAGCAAACGATTTCCTGGTACGTACCGTTTGGCTATTTTAGGTAGGATACACACAATCATACAAAGTATGCTTGGCTTGTCAAAGGTATTATATGATCTTCTTAATGCAGTCAAACATTTATATAGGTATATCTATGCATACCATGCGTGCACTCAAATACTAATAACTTCAAAAGTTTTCTGGAAAATTTCTTCCGTATATGTATACAGACGAACATCTTAAGCTGAAGCAGGCGTTACGCGCTCAGAAAGAAATGTATATGGTTTGTGCGATATATTCAGAATGTGTTTTATGTTGGAAAACGCTTTCATATCTCACTTCAAAGTGTTCAACTACTCACAAGGGAAATCGAAATGCATTTTTATTCACCATAGGGGCATGGAAGACAGGAGGTGACAATCTCGTGGCAAAACCTTGAATTTCGACGTGGGATATGCATAATATTACGTGATACATTGCAATACTAAACTTGTATATACACACATGTGCCCTTATATTGATACTGCTGACTATGTGTAGTACATGATAAACAAGTGCGTTTGAATTTTGAGTAACTGCTTATAAACATTATAAATATTCTTGTCTTGTGGCAACTCAAACTCAAGACTACAAATCATACTTTCCGGAAGTCTTCCAAAGGGCTGCTGTTGTGTGCTTCTGTTCGTATGGCACAACACAGCATAACCTCAGGATCGTTGGATTGCAGGATTTTGTTTGTTAACTTTAGCCGACTACGTGAACGTACGCACACTGCGTGAGGATGCATACGCCAAACTACTCTCAATTTGATCTCGCATATCAGGATTTAATTCCTCCCTTGTCAAATCTGACAAGTCTAGCATTTAATATACGCACTCGAGGCGTACACTTGATCGACAGCAAGTTTGCGCAGTCTGTATAAAATAACCAGATTAGGTATTTTGTTTACAGTCTGTCTACTTAAATATTCATAAGATAAAGATTGTACACAGACCTGTACTGCTGCGTAGAAATAACAAAACCACAAAACAACTTCATTCATGGTTTCAGGATAAAAACAAAATGAAACTTGAAAGAATTGCGTAGCGTATTATTATGTATTTCGTTTAAAAAACGGTTAAGTCGAATTTTAAAGTATCTCATCTCGTATTCGTTTGTTCCTGGAAACCGCTCCCATGTATACAAAGATCAATCAAAGCAGTTGCTAAATGAAAACAGCTACTCACGCTTTGATGAAAAATTTACAATATATTTCGCTCCGAATACACACATGACATTGAAAAGTATACCTCGAATTAGAATACCTACTTTTTACCTTTCTGATGTATTCAAACGCATGTTCTTGATCATTAGCAGTGGGAAAGGTTGCGATGTAATAAATAAAGCGATGATGTAGGTTGCTTTTTAAGCTTGAATTATATTTGGGATCAAAAGTGAGCATGTAAGCCTTCAACTTTCACTTGAGTTTGTTTCATCAAGCCTGTCAAATTGCCCTAATGAATTGTGTCGTTTACATTAGGATTTAATCAACTAAACTGACACAAAGCGACTGTTCTTTTAATAATTTCAAGCTATTGACTTTTTCATCTCATTCTGCCTACACCTTTTCGCGAACAACCGTGCCGTTCACTTTCACCTTGGGTGCTGTTTATCTCTTTGCATGTAATCATAATGAAATCTTCCAAAATATAAGTTAATACACTTTCATGTACATATGGCGGTTTTGCAAGGATAGTCTTTCATGTCATATGCATCATCCCAGTTGTATTTACAATTCCGTTTTATCCTTACTATCTGTTGCGATATACAAGTGGTTCTTTGCAGTGGATGTAGAGAAGAAGTGCTCTTGAATCTCAAAGACATATAGGATCTTAAAAAGAGCACTGGTACCTGATGTTCCTTTAAATGTAGGATCTACAATCTACACTCCACAACGTGAAGATCTGCTCCACAAACTCATATAAATACATAACAAACATACTTAAGTACAGTTATATAAAACGCATACATTTATGTATAAACAACCTTTGCCGTTGAATATAAGGCATTGTGACGTTATGAAAGTCTGCACATTTTCTTCCCTTATGTCTACCCACATTATACTCATGTTTAATGCGAAGGTACTTGTACGATTCACGCATGAATTTCCTATGCACAAAGCACTCTTGAAAGGATTCTTATGTGTTTAATGTAAAGTAAGTAATGAATTTCAATGTAAAGGTTATATTCACATATAGGCCAGCCATAGATAGGTGGCATAACACAATGCAAACATTTAATATTCATACCACACTGTAATGTCCCTACACCGTTCCTTTCGTTCCTTTTCCGTATTGCACAACACAGAGTAAAACAATAAAGTCATATTAGCTGTAAGGTAAGAACAGCAGCAGTCAAGCAGCACGTCGCCTTATTTTCACTACCTGAAAAACACAGGTTTACTTACACCGTGAGTATATTCACCAAGCTACTTTCAGACTCACTTTCTCCCATATTCCTGCCCTGCCTTATCTTGTTAAAGCTTGCTCACTTTTGGAAAATTCGAAAATTACAGGAGAGCCACAACTGGGAATATATTTAACTTTGTACCCAGCGTTTATTATTATATCCGCGGTCCTTTTATGCACACGTGTATATATATGCATGTTGTAGCAAAAATTCATACCTTTATAATATTTCTGTTTGTGCATTGTTTCTTTCTGTAGTGTGCATTATTTCCAAAAAAATATGGAGTAAAGAAAGTAGCATGTTTTCTCCATATTTTTTATCGATTTTCCCCTTTTTACACCTGGATGGTTTCAACAGAATACGATGTGAAAAACCATCGTCTAGCTTTTTTCGCTGCAATGTGAAGTATTCACTTTTGCCTTTATGAACACACATGCACAAAAGTATGATAAGAGTCGTCCTATATTCCATAGCCTCTGAACGTAACATTAACCGTCTCACCGGTTTTTCCTGCTGGAAAAAAGTAGTTCACAGATATCACAAATGAGTGAGGATCTAACAGGAAAGTAAATATATTCTCTTCCGCATGCTTAGATATCCAGTATTTTAGCTCACAGAGAAAATGTAAAAAATATTTTCTTATATTATTTTCTGTATAGCAGTTTACATTCGCAGATATATCATGTCGCGGTTATCTTAATTTTATGACGAGGATGATATCATAAATAATGTGAGTTTAAATGAAATTCCGCGTTTGTTGGAAAAGGGTATATCAGAAGAGAACGGATGGAAGAACCAGCAAGCAGAGCGATGAAAACATTGTAATGAATCTTACAATATAAATACTTCATAAACCCATGTTTGCTACGTTTAAAAACTTCCTTTTCATCTCCCAGTAATATTTTCCGTCTTTCACATACACCATTAACGCTTACTATCGAATCCAGAGACAGACTTGTCATATTCACAGAATCAGACATGCAATTCGTTTAATTGTACGCTATAGGTAAAATGCATACATTAATTGTAAGATTGTGAGAATAAAATAAAATGGCTGGTTAGTTTAAACTAATGTATTATCTAAATGTTAGATTCGATTTTTGTATTTTCAATAGTGGACAAGAAAGGTAAAAAACATTCAGATACATAAAATGTGACATAAATACTTACAATGAAATGAAGTAGTAACATTTCAAAGCTCTGTCAGTAACCTGACACCTGACTGCAATAATATAAAGGCAAAACTTGTTATCTGAAGAAAAGCCATTGGATGTTAATAGGCCACTCATTTTAACTTGACCGTAATAGGGAAAATATAGCCCATAAAACAAGGAAGTTGAAATCGGTGAAAATTACATTGCCAGTTGTCACAGTTCTGTGCGGACATCCTGTCATCTTATATTGTCAAGACCAGGAACCAATATTGTGGGTTGGAAAGGTAGAATAACAAAGTTTTCAACATTTCAAAATAGCCACGAGGATGCTTTTTATAAACGTAGACTTGTGTTCGACAGGACAACAGACAGGAGTATAGAAAAGTTAAATTTTCCATAAATAAAGAGAAATGTTGAGACACATCCTGAAATAGCCATTGGCAAATGTTACTAAATGCGAGCTTTTTTGTGAAATGTGAAATGAAATATACATATCTAAAAAATTGTAAAAAAAACATGCTGGATAAATATGGAACTCCGAAAGCTGGTACCGAAGTGAATATAAAGTGTTCACTCAACTTTGGTATTAGCTCAGTGGGCCATATGTTTTTGAAGGTCCACGGAACAGAAAGTCAGTCAGGCCATGAATGAGCTTAACTATTCCCACTTTTGGCAGTAGAATTCTGACATGACCAGTTGAGAGTTGAGTTGGCTTGCATCATAAACAAAGTAAAGTGGTAAAATGAAAACCCAATGCAGCAAGCTTTCTCTTTTTCTTCCTTGGCATCTCTTTTTTTTACATGTCTAAAAGCGTGTCACCGTGAATGTCCTATATACATCAAACTAAGGACGTCCCCTCAACCGACATTCCACAAAAGGAGGAAAGATGTTTTTACCGAAATGAAAAGAATGGAAAGTAGAAAATACTTATAATATCGTGACGTGTATAATACTCATACCTATACGCATGCAACGTGTGGCAACTATGCACACCAGATGCCGGATGCAAGTAAACTTTCGGTATTATTACGAGACAAGTTCTTGTATGTAACGCATAGTATGCATGCAGTACGCCATGCCATACAGCTTCCTCTAGTTTTTATTGTGGAGCAAGAATTTCGTAGCGACAGTTGAGTTTTTTTGCCTATTATGTAAAACAAAAGAAATTGGAAGAAAACGTTTTCACTGCTATTACTGCAATAATGTTGCTGATTTAGCGGTGTATACGCAGCATTTCTGCTAAAAATAATTTTGGTGTGTGCATTACTAAAAAAGAGACCATGTTGTTGGAAAACGAGTGTAACAAGAATGGAAGACATGTGACAACTAATCCGTATAGGTACATCTATGTATCTACAGTGTATACATATGGATTTATAAATCTAAGGATATATACAGGAGTGGAAATGTGAATGAAACTCGGTTCATCCCAACAAATTTTTGTGACACGCATACGAAAAAAGTTTGAGAGTAAAAAATTCCTTTAAAAGCACGTCGCAGAGTGGGAAAGTGGTGAGTATACTTTCCACTACAAACACACATCCATACACACAGTCGCACAATATTGTTGCAAGCAGGAAGAGAGCAGACAGACGGGAGAAGACTGAAGCGGAGCAAAAACCCATTTTGTCAATTTCCACCTAGATTTCAACCGCAAAGTCAAGTTATCTTAAATTGATCCATTTTTTGTCTACTATTCCTAGTTGACAGGTGTGCTATTACTAGCAGTTAGCTGTCGTTATTAAAGGGCCATGGCCGAAAGAGCAACCCAATTGGCGCTGACAAAGACTAACGCACATGACATGCAATGGCTTTTATTGAACAATATTGCCGTTCATTGAGTATAATATGGATACACAAAATCACCAAATATTAGATATATGAAAATAACGGATGGATGGATGGCAAGTCGTTTAGTCAAGTGAATGGAGTGGTCGTGCGGTAACGATACTCAAAAGGTAGCGTAATATGGAGTAAAATACGCGGTAGGAGCACAACGATGATGACGACAATGCGAGGAGAGTAGGTAGGTACTTTACTCTCAACGGATCGTTTCCGTTTCTTTCTTCCCAATTCTTAAGCGACCACTTCACTTACCTCATTTTTATAACAGCTCTCAGCCATATTATGTTGGAGGTTATGATCATGTGCTGAGTGACACGTCGAAAGTACCTACTTATATTATGTGTAATAGCCAAGAAAGTGTAATATGTTACAATCATCGTCACCGCTAAAGATTGAGACATTTCTTGAAAAAGATGGATGACAAGATATCTAAAAAGACATGACTTTGAGGTGAGGATGGATAAATTGTGTGTAGGCCAAGCTTTCACGTTGAACGTAATGTGATAAATAATTTACAACAGGAATGACATAATGTAGTTTTCAACGAGCGCGCTAAAGTTTGGCTATTCTATTGGATTAAAATTTATTTTGCAAGCATACTGTAACGTAATGTATTAAAAACATTGAATGAAAAGGCTTGTTAGAAACGAAACGTGAACCGATAGAAAACTTTAAACAAGTTTGGTGACACACATGACATGATACCCATTGGATTCTCTCAACGGTATTCTTTAAAATGAAAGGAATATAGATAGAAGCTCAAATGAAAATACAAATTGAGGAAAATATAGAAAAACCCTTTATAGTAGGACATGTAAGCTTGAATTTTGTCAGTTCTATCAGCTTAAAAGGGGCTTCTACGAACCAATTGTGAACAAGTCTTTGTTCAACCAACGCTTGTTTTCTAAACCCAAATTAAGATACCAAATATTCATTTGTTGTGTGGGTATGTTGACGTCAAGGGGTATGAGTAATAGTTGTAAGTTGAAATCAGGACAGTTCCTCTGAAATAATCCTTTTATATTCTATATACACATATGCAAGCACTTTCAGAGTTTCTGTTACGAATGTGCTTACAAATTATGTTCTACTTACTGTTGACTGAAACTGGCAAATACTGTGAAAACTGTCCACGGTGTCATGAAAGTTTATAGCTGCAGTGAGCTTTCTTTCGCACTGATCCCCACTGTCCATACAGTGGCACTAAATGAATATAGTATTAAGACGTAATAGTCAAGTAAGAGTATGTAAGAAGCAAACATTCATGAACTCACTACCAGGTTTTTTCTGCGAACATCGCTGTATATATGTATCTCTCTCTCGACTTATTTACTTTCTTTCTCACAGTAAGAAAAACCACTGCACGAAAAAGTAAAAAGTAGTTGGACAGATGTGTATATTGCAATTTACAAGAAGACAAATATGTACGCATTTGCTTCGTATCAAACGTGTCATAGGTACATAACGTACCTATATCTGGAAGATAGCAGATAGATACACACAAAAGTGCATTGAAAGCAGCCAGTTGTGGAGAAAGCATAAAAAGTCCTGGGAATCTCATTCTCAATGTACACACAATAAAACTTATCTTCTTCCAACATGCACACTTATTTCTCCACTATAAAGAGCACAATAAGAAGAGGAAACCATATAGGAAAGCCACCAAGCTGCATTGCACTGGTGATGTGGTGGCGGATGATTCTATCGGTGTAATAGTGCAAAAACAAAATAAAGTCTAGTGAAAAATAAAAGTGCAAAAGGGAACTTCAAAAAGATATGCCCTGATAGCTGGGAGAAAATGGAATTGAAGCTCGACGGATAAAGAGAACAAGTCAGGATCATAAACTAGTGCAAAAATTTACGAAACACGAGCTCTGTGAGAACCAAAAAAACGAATGTACAGAAAACACGTTGCTTCACTTTGACTTACTTAAGACGTTTTACTCTGCTTGTACATTTATTCTTCGTTGTTGGTGGGGTGGCGGTGTTGATGGAGGTGCTGGTGGTAAGAAGTGCTTGCTAGTATGGTATGTAACACTGACAGTAAGTTCTTATTAGATAAGGAAAAAAGCAAAGTTTCTTTTGCAATTTTCCATCTTCTTGTTCTTCCAGCAGTAAGCTTTATTGTAAGTTTAACAAGTGAAGTGAACACCAAGAAACTCCATTTCACTTTGTTTCGCTTTTCCTTTTCCCCTTAGCTCGGCATTACCCAAACTTTAAATGTTTTTACATGTGACTGAGATGAAAAAGAAGGAAAAGATTCGTGCAGTGAAAAAAATATAACACGAGCAGCTAGAAATAGACAAAAAATGTAATATCTTTTCAGTTGGTTTCTCCACATTATTAGTTGAGCATGATATATATCTATCAGGAAAAAAGAAGTTGCTTTCGGTTCCATTTCCAATTCACTCAGCTACTTAATGAAACCATGCCGGCTTTGTTCAAGTTTCCAAGAAGGAGCGAGAAAAGAAAAATTAAAAACGGCTGTATCAGATAAATGTAAAAAATGTATAGGGAAAATAAAAAGTTTCCAGTTATGAAATTGTTCGTAGTTCATATTGTTAGTTATCTATATTTACTTCTTCACATGGATGTGGGAGGAATTACACGGACATTGTAAAGAAGAAATAGTATGAAAAGTAATATTTGCGTATATGCATTTTTGTTTACGTTGGTACTCCCCAGTATAAATATATCTGACTGAACAGGATCAAAGAAAGTAGGTCACCAAAGCCAGCCTCCACGTCAAAACTCATTCGGTAAAGTATTATAGCATTGCAATATTTGGAATTAATGCTGAAGGAAAAATAAAGTCGTGCACGGCTATTCCGTATAATCAAAAACGTTATTGCGAATTCATCCCCTTCCTTCCTTTATTTATTCTTGCTCGTCTTGTGTTCTTGCGGAACAACTTTTGCTGATGTTACTGGTTTTGTTGGTTTGATAAGTAGGCTGCACGTAATACGTGTTAATAATAATATATTATAGATCTTGTTTCGCTACTGCTGCAGGCAGTCTATATGCAGCAAGCAATGTAGTAAACTTCCGACACTTAAGCTCAACGCTGATGATCGCATGCTCCTATACCGTTGTTTATCAAATGGCAGATTTCCAAGATTTCCTCCCATTTTCAAGGAGAAAATAGTTAAGTGCCTAAGGGCACACTAAGAAAAAATCCTATTCTAAAATCTGTCTCGTTTGGATAGATGGATAAATGTGTATGGGTCTTGACACCAGGGGCAATGGAAAAAGTGGAATACGAACATGGGCAATCAGGGATCATCATGGAAAACTTGCTGTTTTTGTATCTCAACAAACTATACTTTATTTGAAGTACAGCAATGCAAAGTGTCTTTGCATGATCATGCAGGTTCGTTAAATTAAACATTAGAATACTGGGAAGGTTGATAGTATCCCTAACATGCATCACTTTAAGCAATTTACGGATTTCAAATCTGTTTATAACAGCTAAGAGCTGACAAGGGTGTGCTTTATGAGATCAGTAGTGAATCCTCCTGCTCCTCCAGGTCTTGTCCGTTAACTCCAAAACGATTTTGCATTTTCAAACATCAAATCCGGCAATTCGCTATCAAGAGCGTCAATATGTACAGATTGCTACAAACCGTTACACAATTTGTAAATAAACAATACTCTTTAACTATATTGTGTTTGCATCCTAGGCTACTTTTGTTCAATCATTACAGGAAATGGTTTAGAATTTCAACAATTTGAACCGAATTTTAATAAAAATTTATTCCTTTCCAGAATAGTGTCCCATCAGGACCATATTGGAATCTTATGCTTATATGATCACTATTTTAACAATCATATTACTTGACAATTTTCCCGAATTCACTGTAGAAAGCTCTGGGAAATGGTAGTATCCCAACACCAACATCATTCCTATTTAGCGAAAATTGAAGAAACAGAGAGAAGACGGTGAGGGTGCCAATTTTTATATTATACTTAATACATAGACCGAATGCATACAACACAGCACACCATAAAACGCTTTAGGTCCAAAAAAATGAGGAAAATATTCCAAGGGAATTAGAGTTTTTGCAAGCGGTGCAATACAGAATAAGAGTAAAAAGTGTAACACCGAGAAAACGAACCAGGAAATACTACAGCAACTACACATACATACGGATGAAAATGAGCTTATGGGATGGTGAGATAGCTTTTTACTGCGTTTCGTATACATTATAAATCCTTGTGGATAAAAGAAATGGACTACACCAGGATATACAGCACAGCACAGCCTTGCATGTTTTTTTGGACTTACGTGATTTTGGCATCTTTCTCTTAAACTATTCTTGTCTCTCGCACACACACAGTTTCTCTCAACAACACTCGACTAGTTTCTTTTTTAGCTTGTTTCATTCCAGCAGAACTCTGGATGTGCTTTTTTGTTTGGCGGTGTTGGCGGTAGGGATGATGATATCC
The DNA here is from genome assembly GCA_004115045.4 of Sinella curviseta. Classification (NCBI taxonomy): domain Eukaryota; kingdom Metazoa; phylum Arthropoda; class Collembola; order Entomobryomorpha; family Entomobryidae; genus Sinella; species Sinella curviseta. Next base: position 42,695,684 of record CM023201.3, on the reverse strand, counting down.
ACTTCTATAACCACTGTACACTATCTAAAGCATCCTCATCGTCATATCGTGATCATGTACCTATGCACACAGAGTGGAAGTGCTTTCATATGTAAATCTTGCTTTCGGCACTCGTTCGTTTGATACTTCGATAATCATAAAATTTGAAATTGGTTGCAATAAAATTGTGCATTATGTGAAAAGAAGAGTATAAGTATGTGATGATGATGATGATGGCGACGGTGTGTAGGCTGAAGTAAGAGAGAGAAATGGCATTAATATGGTTTGGCATTCAGTCTATAGGATAAAAAACTCGTGAATGAAAAGACGAGAAAGAGCTTTACTATACCTCATTTCACTTTCACTTCTTCTCTTGCCTTCCCTTTGTCGGACACACACGCGTTCGTTCCATTTTGATAAAGAGATTTGATATTACTTTGCTATACCATTTCCAGTATAATAATATGTACCTATAATATGTCTTGGGCCCTTGTGTTGCTGGTAGGTAGTTGGTCTGAAGGAATGACTCAAGAGGAGAAAAGGAGACCGAGCTGGGGATTGTATTTCACCAAGTTATTCTGCACAAAAAAACCTTTGGTAGCAGTCAAGCAAGCAACAAATACTCTTTTCTGCAAAATATAATACTTTGCTTCGTCTCGCTAGCCAGTAAAGAAACCCATTTCAAAGGATATTAGCGTATTTCTACAGGACAATTCGAATTCGAAACTTTCCTCTTAGCAAGTTTCCACTTGTGTAGTGTGGATGATATATGAAATATAAGTAGAGTATAGACACCCACACATACACGCGGTGGCGTTCTACCAGCGTTAAAATTTAAGCGAGTCTGACGATATTACCACGCAGCGTAAGAACCGAAAATGCATTTATCCTTTCCCTTCATCTTCTCTGGCTCCTTCAATGCTCATTTTCGAAAATTGTAGAGGGAAAAGGAATAATTCTTGAGTGTTTTGTATAGCCCGTGTTATTACTATTACTTTCATGAAATGGTTTGATAATGGCACTTTTCACTTAATGTGCCATGATATATCTTTCTCTTTCTGGACAGGTATTGCATAACATATTATTATACTCCCAAAGGGTTCTACATATTTTTTATACTAATGTCTGATTTAGAATCAGAGTAAAAATAACGGTTCTACGCATTTTGTTTCAAGGCTTTTGGAAAGAGAATACAGCAAATTATTGTTTCTTCAGTATTTACAGCCCGCTATTTTGTATTTCAATCGTTATCACTTTTATTGTTCTTGTTGGCCCATAAATAATAATGTTTATGTCGTTAATTGTCATTCATTATCGTTGACCAACTATATAGCTCTGTAATTAAGCAGCACAATATGTCTTCCAACAATCTATTAATTTGATGTTATCGTCCATACCATTACATGAAATGGAATTGAAGCAGATGCAATCTATTCGTGGAAAAGGGGCAGGTATATTAGTATGCTATAAGTTAACGATCTTGTTAAATAGACGTGTAAGTTTATGTGGTCATTGTGAACCAGGTGAAGAAAACTGTACTCACAGAACAGCCTAAGGGAAATCCTAAGAAGCAAAAAACTTTCCTTCTTTGTCTCTAATGAATCCCAACATAAAAACACAGCAATCTACAAATTCATCACACCCCGTTTCATTTTTGAGAATTACACACCTACCTACTTGTGATTCAATGGATATAATTGCAGGAGAAAAGTAATTGAATGAAATCCACTTCCTGAAAATGCTTCTCTCGCTCACACTCAGCCAAGCGTACAATTCCACTCAAACTCATTCAGCAAGTCCCAAATGAAACAAGATGGGAATAGCAAAAAAACAACAAAATTACAATGCATTGTTGTTCATCACACCTTCCAGAGAAGGAAATACCTAGGCGTAAAAACGAACCTTTTCCAGTTCTTTTACATGGCAAGGATGCGTTGTTTTTTGGAGAAACGTCCTCATTTGAAACAAGAGTTTTTTCTCTCTCTTCTATAACATATGTACTACTTGTGTTCTGTACAGCACCGTTGCTTTTACTTCACTCTCTCACGAGGACCTCACTTCTACCTTCATTTTCTCCAACAAGCAATTTTTCCCTCTTGTTTGAAAATTGCATTGAAGCTCATTGGGAATGCTGAGATCGTAGAAGAAGCTTTCGCCTTGAAGGTTTGCATTAGCCTTAATGATCAGACATTGACAAAGATGTTTTGTCTAGAGAGAAATGAGGGGACGTGCAACAAATTATTACTTTGCCTGAGAAAAAAAAACTAGGTACAAGAATTGGAAAGCTCGTGCGCTTAATACCTACATCGCTTCTGCTGTGTTACTCGCTGAAAAAATAAGTGGCACGTTGTTGCTCTAGTTTATAACAGATTCGAAGCGTTAAAGCTTCATGTATACACATCAATTCTTTTACGCTTACCAACCCATGAGTTGGTATATGCGCCAAAACAAAAGTATACAAGCAAGTTTACACTAAGAACCAACTAACGACAAACTACAACGGCAGGATCAACACATAAAACATCACTTGTTCTTTTCCTACTTATAACTAACTACAATACAATTATATACTATGTAACTCACTACTTTATACTGTTGATATGTAGTTTTTGCGCTTAAAAGATTTTTTTCTCACAACACACCTTACTATTCGCATCACGAATTTAGAAATAGGGAAGGATCAATAAGAAAGATATGCATGTAGATAGACATGACGTAAAAAAGTAGTTCAATATCGAAGATAACTATTAGTACAATGAAAAATAGGTATAAAAGGTTAGACTACTGTAGTAGTTACTAGAAGTAGTTTACGTGTCACTACTGTAGCTGTAGTCGGAATGGTAATGATCACGTCTTTTAATAAAGCGGTTTTGTCTCGCCTGTCTCGGACAGTTTGTCGCATTTAACCAAACTGTTTTTTTCACTTGTATGAATTGACAGCAAAATTTCATTCTTTTTTACAAAAATACCGATTGTTATTTCCACAAACCCAATGGGATATTAACCCCGACATACCACTAGCCTATATTTTTACTTGGTGTAAATACTTTTACACGCGTCACACACATGCGACTTCTCTTACTGTACTGAAAAATGCATATCAATACGTGCGCAGTACTACTGTGGAAAAAAAGATTTTTCGTCGATTATTGGAAAATTACAAACCGAAAAAACTCGTTTCGCAACTTCACATAATATCTACTTACCCACATGAATGGCAGGCAGGCAGTAGAAGGGAGAAAGGAACTTTGCATAATAGATGTATGTGTCAACTTCAATGCGGTGAAAGTATTTTTAATCCAATGCCGTGGTATACAAAAATGTATGTATTCAGTGCAAAATTCCCACCTTTTATAGCCTTTTTTAAACTCTCGCTCTACTCGTTCCATCTTTAAACAAAGTTTTCGCTATTTTTACACTTGTAGATTTATTAGTGATGTTACAGAACGAACCCTATAACACAGATAAATGGTGACGCAAGTACAATGACGTAGTCGTAAATTGAAACTATTATGTATTTTAATTCATAGTTTCGAGCCTGAACTTTGGCAATTATAGATAAGGATCGGGGTTGAACTTTACGTGCTAAACATGGCTCCATTACCCAATTGACTATTTTTTAGCATTTCAGCTCTACTGTTTTTGAACGGGAATATCCAAAGTGTTACGTAATTCCTTGCGGGGTGTTATGTCATTTACTTGATTAGGCGTCACAAATCTCCGTTTATCCACTTAAAATACGATTATCTGGGGAGATATTACTGCTAATTTAGCGTTACAGGAACACAAGGGGCTGTGAAGTGGTACGCAGCTGATCAATGCGCGTTAAAGTTAGGTAGTAATGAATGTCATAATGCAAAGAACAAATGTACTTTTAGCATACTAATTTACCGTAAAAGGTTACGCGTGAATCTATAATCACCACTCCACTGTGTGTACATTGGTAGCATGTTGATTAAAGCATGTATTCTTAGAAAAATGTGTCGTCTGTTTTCAGGCCCAGTCTGACATTTGACATGCCGCCGTCGCCATTGATGTCTTACATACCTAATGTGAAAGGATAGAAGAATTTATTCATTTGAAATAACATCAACATCGTTTCCTGTAAATATCAGTTGTATAGGTCTTTTTTAAATTAGATGGACTTTCTCTGTCACGCTTTTGTCGCTTATGATCAAATTGAATGCCTACTGACGAGTAGCTCGTTTAAAAATTAACTACCGACCTTTGTAGTTTGTAAATAACTGGGGATAAAACAGCTAAAAGAACATTTCACATAAATATCACATTTCCCCAAATTTATTTAAGAATGGCAAAGTGACCTCAAATTTAAATATGTTCATTGGGTATCGTAAGTAAATAGAAAAACAAACAAAATTAAATCACTGCGGTATAATTATGTATACGTATATTCTCCAACCAAAAAATCTTACAAGACACGCAAATGCATTTTTTAAGCAAAAAAACGACTTTTTATGATTCTTTTTGTATGGTTTACGACAAATAAAGAGAGTTAAATATTTTATCAACATGACGGCATTAACCATATTTTATGCTACTTTTATTGCCCATGCTTGGCAAATAACGTTATTTGTGAGCATGAGATTCCTTTTTTCATTTGATATCGCACACAAGACGCAAGTGAAAGTAATGGACTTGCTTTTTATATATACGTGAGGCGTTGTGTATTCGAATTTCTTTGCAGTAGGAAATGTTGAGCCACTCAAGTAAATATGTATTTATGTATAGCAGCAGTCCTTCGTGGTTCTTTCATAAATGCGATTTTGGCAAATAAAGATAGCTGCTGCTGCGGTACCAGTAGCATCTTTTCTGCTATTTTTGTGATGGTCCCTTATTCATAATGATGGTAATAGCCGCTATTCTAAAAACGTGTGTGTCTGTGTCTTTGTATGCATTAATGCGCTGAGCTTTCCTGTGATGACAATAGTGAAAGTTGTGGGAAGGTTAGGACGGATTCAACAATAATAAACAAGTGCGGCTTAAGCCGTTGGTATGATGACGGTTTTTTGTGATGGTTTTATGCTTACTACTGCCATGTACCAAACCGCACTGTTTGCTAAACTATATATAACATTAGGATAGACACAGCAGTCGTCTCAGTACAGATAAAAAAGAACTCATGGAAAGCTGTGCTTGCTTATTTTTATTATTATTAAATGTAGGTATTCTCAGCAGTAAAAATGTTGATATGATTTGCATGCACTACATTTCTCATGCGAAGAGAAAGTGCTACGATAAGTTCAATGGTATACTAAATAGGAGCAAGCACTTGATATACATACATAGTATTCATGCTTTGAAGTAAAAAAGAGATGTCATCAACAACAAAAAATTCAGAGACTTACTGCAAACTTATGTGGCTCAGTCGTTGACATGCTCTAATAAGAAAATCTTGTTAGAATTCTTTCTTCAATGTAATATTTTGTTAGACAAAATGCACTTGTGTATGTATCTAGATGAATCATGTAAACAGAGTTAGCAGAGTAGTATATTTGAAGTAATTCTCAGAGTATGCGACAGTGTGTCAGATTCTGAATTTTGTCTGTGTAATATGAATGAATAAAGAGCAAAAAGAGAGAAGTTTTTTTGTGGCAGAAATTTCTCTTTTATAGTCTGCTTAATTTACTAGAATCATAAAAATGGGATGAAGGGCTTGTTAGGCAAATAATAATAATGCCATGAGAAAGGCCCATTAACGATTTGGAACGGGGCTTAAGTGGACAAATTTTTTTGCTTGTGCTGTGGTGAAAATGTATAAAATAGTCTGATAGCACCGTATCACACAGTGTATAGCTAAAAATCACATATATAATATATAGAGAGAGAATCCCATTATACATTAGTATAACCATAAAATAGGAAAATGTGATGTGAAATGCATTCATAAGTATCATTTTCATCAGGCCATCATAATAAGTTTTATGCGTGCTACGCGGAGAAAGCAAGACCAGTCTCTCGTGTAATATTTTTTTCTGTCGAACTTGGCTTTCCCATCGAAAATTTTTGAGGAACGAGCGAACAGAAGAGGGAAACCGGTAAACAGGGAATATACGCTCCACTGGCTTGCTCTTATTTGTTTTCTCGTACCATTGACCAGAGAGTATTTTTCGTTGTAAATAATATAATGCAAGTACAAAAATATATGTGAAATTACGGATAAAAAGTTGTATATAAAATTGAAAAGTTTATAGGAAACACATATACAGCATATAATTTAATTTCTGATGGTCTGGAATCTTCCTCGAGTCAACACTTGTGAAACCATGAAAGGGTTATCAAATTCCCCTATTTGAGCAAAAATGTTTTTGCAAGCAAACAGAAAAAAGTGAAGCAGAGAGGCCGAGAGATATGTGTGTAAACTTTCTTTTTTATATAATGGAATACTATATATATTTCTATATATTATACGGAACGATGAATGTTGTTTGCTAGTTTTTTTTCTTCTTCTTCTCTCGATGGAACAACGTTGTAATTTTGTCTTCATCAATAAAAGAAAAAATCCATTTTGTGTTTCGAGTTGACAGATCCTATGACCAAAATTGAAGCATGGAACTCTCCACTGCTGCATTAATGTACATATAATATGTGTGTACATGTAACTAACTATTGACTTGTAATCATGTCCGCTAATAATAACATGTATTCATATACATAGAGAAATTTTATTTGGGCAGTGTATATACTTTTTATGTCCAAAAAAAGTTTGCTATCAATCTTGTTTCTCTTCTTCTTATACAATATGCACTTACCCGTCAGAAATAGCCGATTCGTATAATAACGGTACATACTTTCAAAACTTTCTCCCATTTATGTATATGCTTATCTTTTCTACATGGTTTACACGATAAAACGAGCATGTATAATAGATTATATGACACACATAAGTTTTTCACAATAGCCATCATACAAAGTTCATGTGTTACTGAACGGATTCTTTCACTTCCGCGTTTGTAGCAGCAGCATCAAAGAATTTTGGTTCTCTTTGGCTCACTTGAGCAAGTCTGCTTCAGCGAGGGACGTGCAAGACAGGAAAAATTTGATCCTTTTTTAATATCCTGGATTCTTAATGGGAAATATACAAAGTATATAAATGAAATCCCTTGTTGCACAGAATGAAGAGTACAACATTATCGCTGATTTTTCGATACAAACCTATTCCACTACAACGTGATATTTTTTGCTGTTGTGGTGCTGGTGCTCTTCTGCTTTCAGTTTTATTATTGCAACAAAAAGTTGTAGCGAGAGAGGCTTTCACTTTCATAGAGTCAAGAATCTTTCTTCCTTGTGAAACATATTAGAAAGTAGGACAAAAATGTAGAGAGAATCACGACAGTTGATTCTTTTTACGTTCCACAAAATTGTCTATACTTTCAAAATAGCATGACAGAGCTGCAAGATGTTCATGCTCTCCTTTTCAACAATGGCGATGTGTTGTGTGTGTGGCATTGGTGGTGGTGATGGCGGCCCTCTTCTCTGTAGTGTTGGTATGAATGCGTTTTCATGATAAACTACATCATTCCACAAGACATGCAATAATGGCATGACTCGGCTGGAAGATGATGGGTTTGGAATTGTTCCCAGTTCTGGTATCCTTGTGTAAGAAAATTTCGTGATTCTGGTAGTAGCAGAGCGGCACCACCAGTATCGAGAAAAAAAACTACTACAATGTTGCATTATCGTTAATAATATCTTGTATAGAAAAAACAACTTTACTAAAAACCAAAAATAGCTGTGGTGGTAGGTACTTCCAAGTCCCAACATTATCACCGAGATACCACATTGCTCTTAAGAATCTACAACGGGTAATCTAGCGAACAACACGAAGCCTTCAAAAAAGGAGAATGCCAACAGTGTAATATCTTTTACGTATCATATGTCCTAATATTTAGGTTGAATGGAAGGGAGAAAGAACGGTGGGACTTTTTTGGACTTAGGCTTTGGGCTTGTTGTACATTTTTTGGGAGAAAACAAGGGTCTCAAAGTGGAATGAAGGATACCTTTTTACCTTCCTTGGCAGACTCGTTGAGAACCAATTCGTGAGCAGTATTTATACGAATTATAACAATGTATAGTCTTGAAAACAACAAGGGAGGAATGTATGTACTGACCCAGTTTCCTTTCCCATCCGGCTTACGTTTACTACTCCAACTCCTGCCACTAATACCTTTGACAAGTTATATAACTGACTCAACAGCAACGGCAGCAGCAGCAGCAGTCAAGTGATCTTGTTTCGGAGAAAAGAGAATCACCTTTTCCCTATTCGCTGTTAGTTTGTTGCTTTTGACAAAAAACGTGATGTGTGCTCAGAAACGCTGCTGCACTCGTAGCATGCGTTGCTTTATCAAACTGGGTTTACTATAAATGGTCTTCTCAAGTATCATCGTAAAAGTGTTGGCGTATTCCATAACCCTTGCCGAAGGATGCTGTTGTTGCTGTATTCACAATAATGAATAGCGAGCGATAATATGCGGGATTTTGAAAGTCGGCCTTTGGATAGGCTTATGTCATTAATATTAGCACCAAGATATTTGTACGTTGAATGTATTGCTTTCAAATTGTATACCTCTCAAATCTGAGCGGTTCCCTTTGATAGGACTAATGAGGAAGTTACTTTGTTAGAACAGCAGCGCAATTGTATATAAATTGACCAAGTGACGTTTACTGAATTGTACAGTATAATTTTGCACTACAACAAAACATGTTTGTGTATGTGGGTGTGTATGGTACTCAGCCACGTACTTAATCTCATCATTTGTATTATATATCATCATCATCAAGGTAGCTGGATTAAATGGCCTTCTTATATTTCATTATTGTTCCGCGTTTCATCAATGGGCAGATATACATTCGTATATGGTAATGCAGCACGCAAAAAGGCCACAAATACAGAACACAAAAGGTGATAGTGGCGAATTATTATTTTGTGCCAACCACGGACGTAGGTAACTCGGCTTGGCCAGAGTTATTTGATGTCCCACAGCACATAGTACATAGCACTGATGTGGTGTGCTACAGACAATTTTAATTTTTCCCTAATTCAAGAGGTGTGTCAACTGAAGCGAGTCCATGATGCGTAACTCGGGAATCGGGCAGATGAAATATGAAAAATTAGGTCAATTCTGCCATATTCCCATTAATAGGATTTTATCACATTCGCATAAAGCTTGAGCCTATATACAATAGCCACACTCTGCCAATAAGCGTTATCGTCGTAACGTCATCTTGCGCTGTACAGATTGCCATAATGGCAATGGTAATAAAAATAACAAAATAGTAATATATCGTCCCCAAGTGGATCACCAAAAGCCCACGACGCATTCTATTGAATAGGTACACACATACATAGAGAGAATAGAGAATTTAATGAAAAACATAAGAGCTTTTCTACACATTCTTGTTTTGTTGCTCGTCCTTTTCTGGTACAACTGACAAGTGTACAATACGTCATATTCATGACGATACGTCTTCAACAGAACAAGAGCAGAGTAGATACCATGCACTCATTGGAATGCGAACCGCTCTGCTCTGCTCGTTCCGAATATTTTTTTGTTGAGTAAGTACTCCTCTAACGAAACAGACATGTATACATATCTCCTGCCACTACCGATTTTGGGTCTTCTCATTCATTCTCCGGTCTTCTTTATGACGAATACTCCAAGCAAAAATATAAACACACACCACACACAGTAGTGTTCACTCCTCCAAGGCTGCTGCTGCTGCTGTTGTTAGTGGCGGTGGTTCTGCCGTCTTTTCATTTCCTTCCATCTTTCACCAAATGACAAAAAAAGAGAAAGAGAAAAAGAGAAAAGGCGAACACATTGGACTATGAAAAATGTGTTTCCGTCCGAAACACATGTAAGTCTTGCCATTTTCTTCTTCGAGGCGGAGGAGAAAGGAAGATGCTTCTCACTTTCTCTTTTTAGTTCCTACTTTTGTCCTTTCCATATTATTATTTATCCTACTCTCTCCTGCTACTTATTGCTCTGCTGCTAGTTCGATTTTGCCATTGTTCTCTGGGAAATGAACTCTTAATTCCCTGTTGTGAGCATCCGCCCAAAGCTTTCTTCCTTCTCTTCTCTCTACTCTTGCTTACTTGTATATACTACAGCTGTCAACTAAATACTGATGATGTATCATTATCATTAATAATAACAATAGGAGGTTTCACCGTTACATTGTATATTGGCAGTGGCGGTGGTGGTGGCATGAAGAAGGAATTTAATGAGCTAGACATTCGTCTCGTTTGCTTCGTCTATTTTCACCGGATATCCTAGCCATTTCAATACCCTTGGGAGAAATTACAGACACATTCCTTCAAATGTGACAATGATAATAGCTATATTGTTTTGTGCGGGAACCAGTGCGCTATGCCGTCTTAATGGTCCTCGATATTACTATATACATAGCTCCTTGCATCATGAATGGAATTTATTTGTCATTTTTATTTCTACTTCATCTAATAATCAGTGACGTGACTAGAACAAGAATGGAAATATATTGTCACCCTTTTCCCAGAATACTTTTCCAGTCGGAAGAATATAGTGTCACAGAGTCCTCGTATGATCGTTGTACCTAATTCGTCGAACAGAACAGACACGGATTAATTGTGGGTATCATCATTTTCTTCGGCAGTATAGAAAAATGCACTACGAAAAATACAAACTCTTAGGGACTCAAAACACATAATAATAATAATAGATTGGTACTTTTGTACTAAAAATCCTTTCAGGTTTAAAAATATACGTTTTTGCTAGACCTTTTCATTTCCAACTTTTGAAACGTGAGAAAAAAACTTGACCGAGCATACGTACTTGAAGGAAAGGCTTCTTATCGTCGCTCTGACTTTTCAAGAGACGATGCAGCACGGGTTTAGTAACGTTCAACTTTTAACTTTAAATTTTTTCAACTTTTTTCTCAACATCAAGATATTAAAACAGCGTACCATAAAATGTAGCTGTTTTTCTTCGCTATATAGTGAAATGAAGGGAAGAAATATATGACCTAATTTCTATCAACAACTTTCAACTGTCCTCACAAAATAATTAAATTAGCCAGCGAAGAAGACTCACTAGGAAATTCCTTATATACGCAAAGCCTTGCTTACACCTACTCATATTACTTCATACACTTCCATTTACTTTCTCCTACGCTTTGCTCATTTGTTCATACATACAAACAGTTTGCTTTCCAGTGTAAAGTTTTTTGCACTCTTCATACTACTACCACTACTACTACACAAAAAAGAGCAGATGAGTGCGGACAGCCAAGAAAATTAGGATGAGCGTTACAACACACTTTTTTACTTAGTTTTACAGCGGTTGACGCTTTCTTCAAAAAAATATATATGTAACCTCTAAATTTATGGGCACGTCTCGAGGAAGAAACTGTTCTTTTTTCTAAAGTTTTTATTCTCGTCCCCTTATTTGATGTCTCCCACCATCACACACTCGGAGTATGTGTGGATAGTAATGCATGAGTAACATCGCCGCGACAGCAGGTTAACTTTTTGGTCAACTAGTTTCAGCTATCTCAATGTTTGCCTTGTAATTTATGTGGTTTAACCGTTTCCCACAAAAATGTGTCCACCTCCACCACCAACACCATTGTACGTATTACTTCACCGTCTACCACCTCAATAACCAACCACCGTACAAACCGTTTCCACTTCTTTCCTTGACTTTTTTTTCTTCAGTGACATTGGCTTGGTCGACTAAAAATAAAAAAGTTTTTTTCTTCCCGTACGCCGTCGCTTTTGCTTACCCTTTGCACTGCTCTTTTCTACATTACCATTCCTTAAAATTACATTTTCTTTCCTGCTTCTTCTTCTCCTTCTTTCCTGTTCTAATTTTAAGTTAAGAAAGATTCACTCCTTCGCGCATTAAAACAAGAAAATTAAACCACCGCCGCCGCTTTGTTCACTGCGGCTCTTCATGCCTGAATGAGTTTAAAATTAACTCATAAACACCTTTTGAAGCCACGAACCAAAAAGCCAAGTCAGCGTGAACAGACGAGAGTACAATAAAAATAAACTTGCTAATGTTCATGCGTGCGCCCTAACTTTTCCCTATTTAAAAAGCAACATGCGCTAAACTTTGTCTTTAAAGTGCCATTTCAAGTAGAGATTTTTAGCACCACTCCGCTTACTCCCTCGCTCTTTTATTATTTTGCATTTTATTCTAAATAAAAATTGAATTGGTGTACGCAGAAGTAGATATAATAACATAAAGAAGTCTTAACCGCACACCATAACCACAATCATTTACCATTCAATTCTTCTGTGTAAACAGGCCACATGGCGCTTCAACCACGTATAATATTTGTTCAATGATGTAGGTATACTGGAAAGGCGGACGGAGGCACAGTATGCACGTCTCATCAAATTCAGTTGGTATTACGATGCTCTTGTTGATCGTACTTTCACACAGTTACTATTATTCTAGCTCAAGTGTCGACATAAAGCATTCAACTGTAAGAAAAGAGCACTCATAAACCTAATATGATAGTCTACTAAAATGGAAATGATGTGAGAAGCTGTAAACGTGTATGTGTGTAGGTATGTACATAATATCCAAAAGATTCACCGTACTTTTTTTACAAACGGCTGCACGAATAAAGACTATCATCATCAAGCAAGCGTATTATATTTTGAGAAAGACGAAATATCAGCCATGTGGCATGTGGCGGTTAAAAGGTACATTAAGCACACTCATTATTTTTTTGGAACTAAGCTCGTTAAAAGTAAGCGTTTTATGTATGCATACCCACTTTTTCTCTACGATGATATTATGCCACTTTTGTGTCATTTCTCCGTAACCCGGTATAATTTCGCTTGGGAAAGCTTATTGACGGTATTATCAACACGTACAGAGGATTTTTTCGGCATTCGCCACCATTGTGGCTGTTTCGGTTATCAAACTTGGTTCACATTTTTTTCTGATGAAATCGGAATGAAATGATTATCCAACGAAAATTTCAGAGATTTTGTTTACGTTGTAATATAGACTAGGCTCTTGTGACAATGACAATAAAAGGTCATTGGCATGCCTAACCAAACAACAACGAAACAGCAGCAAGTGTGAAATATTCCCCTTGAGTAAACAAATACCGGCAGCAGCATCACGAAATGAATGCTTGTCTATATAATCCTCTTAATTGGATTAATACTCTGTCTGTGCACAAATATGATATTAACTCGTCACTTTTCGAACAGCAGAATATGGAAAATTACTTGGAGCAGCAGCATCTGGCATTAAAAACATTTGAAATTCATATGACTATACTTCATCATGTCAAAAAGCATGTCGTTGATATGCATGCGTATATATGTAAATGCACACGTAATAATCTGTCATCAGCTTGTTAGCAAGCACTACCTTACAGAATGTAAACGATGCTGGGCTCGGCTGCTGCGTGAGCTCTTATACTTGATGCTTTTAACAAACATCCCTTAGGTCGTTACATCCACCAACTTCAACTATCAACAAACGCAAGAACAAACATTTTACCAACAATCTTGGAGCATACGTACGTGAAAAGGAAGGGAATTTTCAGAAAGCAGCCTCCTACCCACCAAAACCCAGTCAAAGTGAAGGCAATTAGAGGGTTTTACTCTTGCATCATCACTTCTTTCTTCATCAACAGCAACTTGGTTCTTCGTCATTTGCCAGAAAGAAGAGGGAAAAAATCTCCCTTTTCTTTTGGTTTTTAAGTAGAAAATATACACTGGAACTACCTTTCTTCTCCTACATTCAATCAGCTATCAGCTTGTTTGCCTCACCTCATTATGTAAAAGCTGTAGTTCTACTACCTCCACTTTGTTTTCCGGAGAGTTCGTGTAAGTAGTTACCTTTCTGGCTGTGAGGCTCTAGGAGCTCCTCTCTTTTTTATTTTATTTTCCTAAGAGCAGTGTAACCTCCTTGTGTAAACTTTTTCTGTAATTCCATTATTAGCTTACTCATAATGATGTTGGGTAAGTTGCGAAACTTTTTTCCGGAAGGCTCTATATAAACTGTAAGTAAATACACAGTACACAGAGTTCGTACAGTATATTGTATGTCAAACCGCCTCCACTATTAGTGGGAGGAAGCAGGGAAGGAAAACTAAACTTTAGGAAAAGTTAGCATTATGTTCCCGCATTATCATTAGCATACAACTAGCGGCATGCATATAATATAATATGTGATGCTTGCATTTACACCTTTTTAATTTTTCCTATCGATTACACACTTCTTAAGAAAAAAGCACCGTCTCTATATTTTAGAAATTTTGAAAGCACTTTAGTACACACATTTAACAATATTTCCATAAATTAATATTATATACATACATCTTAACGCCTACATCAATTCACTCTATTTTTATATAATAATATCTGTTCTTGAAGTATATTATATTAAAGTGTACGAGGAAAGTTATATAAAAGGTCTCTTAAAATCAACGATAATTTCCATACTACTCTACTTTCTTTATCTGATTCTCATCATCATCCCGTCTTGCTATAGCAGGAGAACATAAATGACACACAGGTAGTCTGGTACCTAGATCAAACTATAATATGCCAACCAGCCTTACAACGAAAAGAGTACCGAGAAATGCGTGTTTCATTACTGGTCCCTCTTTTAAATTTTTGACAGTATGCCAAAAGCATTGAATGACTTGAGCGTATAAAACGGCAGATTGAATATCAAAGGATAAAAACGGGAGAAATACAACTTCCTCTCCGATGATGCTTCATCATCATCATCCTCAGGAACCCAGTCACCTTTTAGCATCCGCATCATCATCATCAACACACATCGTGTGAAAATGAAATCAAAGGAAAAAGCAGGCAGACAGAGCAGGAACAATTCCAGTAGTAGTAGTAGTTGAGGAATAACAGTCAGTTAATTTATTCCTTTCATTCTGACACTCCCAGTTTTATAGCACTGTCATCATCATTACCTTTCTCTCTCCTCTTTCTCTCTCTTGCCAGCTCAACAATACTAACAACAAACGAGAATCTCGAGCTTTGCACACCAGCATAACAAATCATCTGCCCTTTTACTACCTAGCCTTGTGTAAGGTAAATGGTATTACTGCTGCTCCTGCTGCAGTAAGCTAAAAAAGAACGTTTGACTACTCCAAATAATATAATAGAAATGACTGCTCTAAAAGAACGAAAAAGAAATGGTGAGTGAGTGAATGAGTAAAGTCGTAGAAAAGCCGTATACATGATGCATACATTTTTGTTACTGGTTGGTTTGGTATCCATCCGTACAAGAATGAAAGAATGGTTAGGTACAGTAGATATTTAGGTGTGAAGTATTTGTGTGTAATGAGATTACCCCGACGGTATTTTCCTTCATTCCACTCCCATTCTGCTGTATACTCTTCATGTCATATCGTCGTCGTCTTGCTTTTAGTTAAAATAAAATACTACTTTGGCCTTGTTGCATCATCATCGCTCCGATGAATTACATGCATTCCTTTATGACTTGCTCGGTGTAAAGAAGAATAATATGCTTTTTGTGAAAAGGTACAAATACTGAATACAGCAGACAATAATGATAATCGTGAGCGATGATGATGATGATCTAAGCGAAAGAACAAGAAAGGCGAACTTACTACAACCATGTTATTCTATGGTAAAAGCATTTGCACTCTCGCACAACAAATCTAAAATGAAGAAAAGCCTTTTTCTCCATTATAGTAATCACTACAATATTTTATGAGTCAACAATAGCTGCACACACACACACATACACCACTCACCAAACATATTTTACTTACATCTAACAAACAACACACATTCAAAAACGCACCAAGACAGTTTCACAAAAGAGCCGACAGCGACTACGATGACGCCGTTTTGGAATGAAAAAGCTGTTTGAAAAAGCGTCGGGACAACATTCTCTCTTTTAATATTGTTTGCGCGATGCTAGAGAACCATTTCGAAATAACGCATTACGAAAATGTACGTGTGTACATACGCAGGCAACAGCAGATACCTAGATCAAAACCCGTAGACTGCGCTTTACATTCTATTTATTATGAATTCATGCTACATTTTGCATTCTTTATGATTCCGGACAATGATTTCTTTTTGTTTATGAATAAATAAAAGCGAGAGCTAAAGCGTCCAACAAAAAGTACTCCTATATGCGTTTTTTTACTCTAGAAGCAAATAATGGCGGATATTTTTACGATGTTTATTACCATGTAAAATGTATGTAAAATGGTGTAAGTTATTTTTTATGGGAGAGACCCGCGAAAGGTGTTAAGCAAGCCTTACACAAAAACATTATTATTTTATTTTCATAAATATTTTTTTCTTCTTCTTACCTGCAACAATCCCTTCAGCCACAAGTATGGACAATAGAAAGATCCCGAGAGTATTCATATTTCACTAGTTTCCACTTTGCAAGAAAAGTCCTCTTCTTGAAACATATATAGGTATCTATAAATAGGTATCTGTGTGTTATTTTTTATTCTTCTCTCGTCTGGGTTCCTTTTTAAAGCTCTTCTTCTTCTCTAGAACTCAGCAGCTTGCTTACTTTTCTTCTTACATGATGATATTAGTTTCTTGGTGTGTGCTCTTCACAAGTAGGTCTCCTCTTACAAAATCGTTGCTGCGCTGTGTCTTCTTTTTTTTCTCTTTGTCCTGCTGTGGTTATGATGCTGGTTTACTTGTCGACAGCGTTCCCGTTCCTGTCGTCCTTTTCATAGAATTTAGGCGTTTTTATTTCCCCCATAATATCCTCTCAGCAAAGTTACTTTTGGTTAAGGTTTTTGTGCTTGGTTGCGTATACACTTATTACTTCTTCTTATTCTTTTTCTGTTTCTTTCTTTTCCTTGTCTAGTCTACTTTTTCTTGCTCACAGACACACACAACAACAAGGAACAAAATTGAAGAATGGAGGAGAATAAGTATGTGTATTCCAGAAATACGAAGAGTTTCGCATATAAAGAAAGTGAAGAAAGGATAAAAATATGTTATAAGTAAAAGTTGCTTATATAAAGAAAATGATGTTGAGGAGGAGAATGTGAGGTGGAGTAAAAGAAAAGACTTTTGTTCTCGTGCCTCTTGTTCCTCTGCGGATTATGGAAACTAGTAAGAGAGAAAGAGATGAGGAAGAAGAAGAAAAAAGGAATCCGATAGGTCCACAATGATTTAGCCTGCTTTCTTGGTGCTTTCACTTTTGCTTTCTTTGACTGTTCCCTGTGCTACAACTATTATTGGTGTTGCCGTTGTTGTTTCTGATGCTGCTTCTGCTACCACTGGTTTTTCTAATGCCACTGTTGCTGATGATGATGATGCCAACTCGTGTAACACGACGTCCCTACCTAATATTATGACTCCATCCATTTTCACAGTTCTGATCTTCTGTCATCCATAACAAGGAAAGTAGACAGTCCGAGATTCTCACGTTCACACACTAGTATTTTTTATATTTTTGTACAAGCAATGTTTTTTCTCACAAGCGAAATGTAAGCAAGGTCTTTGGCTTTTTATTATTTTTCAACAATGTGAGCTAACAAGTTTGCTACAGGAATAAAGTATATAGTTGTCACCCCCCTCGTCCTTTCAAAGTACATATATCTTATTCTACCATAATACGCTTACGTAATATAATCTACTAATGTCTATGTATTAGGGGTCAGGTGCACAACTTCAAACGTTCACACTGTTTGCTATGCATGCATTAAATGAGTATGTTGACAGCATCTCCGTGTGAAATAAAGTTTTCACTAAACATGTCTCATCACTCGCTCCTTTTGAACTTCTTACTTTCCTCGCCTCTGATGTTGGTCTCAACTTGTGAATTCTGTTACAGACAAGAAAATGCTCATTAACTCGGTGTAAAAGGGATGTGTACCACGACCATTTACTTAATATTTTAGCGGAAAGCTTTATTATTATACTATTACTCTAACTGACCGAGTCAACGTCCTTTTTTGTCACTGTCTTTCTTCTGTCATTTAAGCCAGCAGTCAACTATACTGAACAGAATATATATCCAGCCGCAATGAAGAACAAATTACAGCAGCAGACATTAAGGACAAAGCCCAACTTTAGCTTATCTCAGTTACATTGCACTAGGCTGCGCATATTGTCCCTGCACGACTCAATGTAACTATTTCTGATATTAACGTTCACTATACGGATATCCCTTTCCTGTCCTTTTTATTGTTTTTTGTGGGTTTTTGTTTTCTGCAAAGTATATGACACTCTATTTTTATTAGTACGAATACGCTTAACTTGCTTTTCTGTTTTTATCTTAGAACGGTTCTCTCATATCCGACACCAAATTACAACTCATTGTACATGAACGCTCAAATGTCTCCAGGAATGCTTTATTTGGGCGGTGTGTGGGATGTGGTCAACACTCATTCATTCCTTCGACAATATCATTAAAACGTTGCGCAAT
The DNA here is from genome assembly GCA_004115045.4 of Sinella curviseta. Taxonomy (NCBI): domain Eukaryota; kingdom Metazoa; phylum Arthropoda; class Collembola; order Entomobryomorpha; family Entomobryidae; genus Sinella; species Sinella curviseta. Next base: position 42,677,277 of record CM023201.3, on the reverse strand, counting down.
TGTCTCTATTTGCTTTTCTCTGCCTGAAAGAATTGCAAGTTTATAGTACATAGAGAAAAACTTCTTGCTTGTTCTCTCTCTCCCTCTCTTCCTGTAATACTGACAATGAGAATTTTGTGAGTTTTTCGGCGAATTTTGTTTATTGTTTTGGCACTGAATAAATCCATGCACGGTGACAAAATAATCTATGAAGCAATCTATCTTCTTTCTTGACTGCTAAGTTGTCTCATGAAAACATGTAGCATGTATGCACAACTATTCTTTCATGCAATGTTTTTTTTTTCACTTTCAACTTTTATTTACCACTTTATTCCTAGACTTAGTTGTGTAGTCTTCCGCTGTCTACTTTTCTCTCTCTCTGTGACTTTCTTTCTAGGTGTTATTCACATTTACATTATGAAAACATGTGTGACTACAGCATTTGTATACGACGACGACGGAAATGTTGCTCTGTTGTTACTGAACAGATCTAGGTTGGAGAACAGAAGCTGACTGCTTATGCCTTTCCAAGGCGTATACTCCGACGTAATATATGAGTGTATGTACCTATGGGTTATTTTCGGACACTTTTAAATCAGCACATGTAGTACGACTGGAGAAGGTTCACACCACGGCTGGATACTCTTTCTTCACAGTAAATTGGCTCCTAAAACACAAAGAGAAAAATCACAAAAATATTAATGGTGCCTGGAAGGGAGCATTTTGCAGAAAACTGTAAACCCATGAAAAATACTTGGGGAAGGACCAGAAGGAGAAGTAAGGCAGTGTGAGATTTTCATTTCACAAGCAAAGTCATAAAAAGAAAAATTGCGCTAGCTATTTTGATTAAATGTTCTGCCTTATAAAACTTAACTTCTAATGGTCCTAATTTTATTGCACGGTATATTAATAAAAAGTGCATTAAGTAAGAACAAAACTTCCGCTTTCTCCTCTTGGTAGTGTGTGGGTCTGCATACAAATAAGTGATCAAAAACGACAGGTCGTATGTATGCATGTTTTTAGTAACTTGGCGTACATGTACAAAAGACAATTAAAATAAAATCTGCAATCAAGTGTGCGTGCTAGACGGTATTATTGTTCGGTAACAGGGAAAGCAGGGAAAGAATTCACTCAGCTGCTGGTAGAATCTGCGTATACATTGTCTACTATCTACAATGCCCAGTAGTATAGGGTCCGTGGTGAATACTGTATACTCACTCAGTACAGTACCGATATATAATACGCTTTTAATCCCTCACCATCAATTCAAACAACAAAGCTCTACAGGTCGATGTTGCTGGTGGTGGTTGATTTTAAGCAGCTTTTCAAAAACACTGATACATATGAGCCATTTTAATATTATATACATGGGCCCAGCCACCAAATTTTTCGAGCACTTGAGCCCACCCAAGGTTGTTAAATTTGTATGGTTTACATAAACATATATGTACATACACATGCATTGGCTGTGTTTTCTAAAGTTATTGTTTCCTCCAATAGCGAAAAGTTCAGGGTAAAAATCTAGCATGAAGAGCGTCGGGTAAATCTCTGCAGGCAGAATCCCTTCATTCAATCTTTCGTCCGTTTAAAAAAGATCCTATATATTCGTTTGGAATGTTTGTATGTAGGGATATATGTATATGTATGCCTGCCGTATTAGTATAAGCTGATTTAATATTTCAGGATGAAAATAATGTAAAACCCTGCTGCAAACAAACTTAAAGATCAGAGAAAGTATTCCGAGGTGAATTCATATTTTGCATACTTCACATCATACTTCATACGTGCCGTCAAATCATCTGCTCACAGACATGTTCTTGCTTTAAAGCCCATTTCTGAAAGGGTTTCCTCTATTTCATCCTCATATCAATTTATATGAGAGCATGAGTGCCGAGAGATATGATATGACTGCAAATTTCACCGAATTTTCTAAAGCTGCTGAGGAATTCTTAACAAAAAAGGTTCGATGAAATTTGCTACTATTGTTGCTAAACGAAAGAAGCCAATAAATAAATAGGATTTCTCGTGCTTCCTTTTACATCAAAGCATGTTATTTTATTGTACAGAATAAAACGTTTGATGATATCCTTGTAATAATATTTTGTGTATAGGTATATGTAGCTAACAAAATTATATGAAATAACATGGAACAGACAATTCTACCGGGAAAAAACTAAAATTAAATTGAGTGAAAGCAAAAATTTAATGCCCGATCTGATACGGATATGATGATGGTGGTGGTTGGAAAGTGAAAGTAAAACAAAGACGTTTGAATTATAAATGATGTTAGAGGCCGACCAGGCTACATAAATAATGTTTGAACAATATTGTGGGAAAAGAGTCATCCAAAAGTTTAACAAGAAATGGTCGCCTATCAAATCAAATAAAATACAAGGCTGGCTGATATGATGATAGCTACTTGACAAGTTAGAGGAAGTAGGGAGGGGTAGTACGATAGGAAAAAAATTAATACATTTATAATCTAATGTTTTATTGTTAAGGGGCATATGCTGCTCCATGCTACAGATAAGTATCTGGAGTAAATGAAAATGAAATTTTAATGCAGGGCTTCTTGCAGGAACACGAACGTATAAATACATAATTACTTTCACAAGACAAGAACATGGTTCCATAAACGACCACATATAATATATAAAGTACTAGTGGCACGCTTTTATCCCACACTATAGTTATGATGATGATGTCCGTACTTGGGAATTTGAAGAGGACTTGTGATTAGTGCATTGGAACGGGCAGCAACTTCATGAATAATATATTATTACATAACAATGTAGCGACAAGTTTAACAATAATAAGGACATGAAATATTCAATCAGTGTACTTGTTACGTTTATTTTGTGCACGGGAAGTACACACACGTGCCTTTTTGTTTGTTCTTTTCAGAATCTTAGCACCAACCCAGTGCAGTTACAAAAACCCATTCTTGTCAAGTGATAATAATTTCATTGGAAAACAAACAGGAAGAATTTATATAATTATTGGTGTTTCAACACCACTCATGTGACAGGAATTGAACAGTGCTCATTTCAAAGGAACAGTGCTCATGTTGGGTTTCAAACAGACAAAGTTCACTTACCTTCACTACAAAACAAAACTCTACAAATGAGCAAATTATCACTTCAACGAAAACTACAATACCTTCCTGAAGACAAAGAGAAACCATGCAAGATGCATACATAGACAATATATAAGTGTACGGATAATACATGTATTTAAAGGTTAACGGAAATGTGTCTAAATGGTTTAAGGCTGCAACCCTCCATTGTTTTATAATTTCAATTATTATTTTTCTTTTTAATTGTGCCGTGGACTTTACGTAATGTGAAAACGGCTTACGGCATTACTTTATAAAGTGCATATTATTTTATATAAATCATACCTAGGTATTTTGCCTTTTGTGTTTGAAATTAAAAGGTACAAAATTAAGTGTTCCATAATCACGTATTGTCTCCGTACTTGAAAATAATATACCTAGTATCAAATTCCATTCAGATTATCTAAAGACATATTGCCACGAAAAGCTACCTAGTATGCATAAGCATCTTACATCATGTAACATGCACTTATATATTTATCCTTCACATTCACCTTCTCGGTTCAAAATGCTATACGAGGGAAAATGCTATTTTACCTTTTCAATAGAGCGCGGCGAGTAAAGTAAAAGCAAGAGAAATACAGGTCACCAGCAGATTTCTCCTTCACTGAACTCCTCACTTGTACGGAACACGCTGTTCAGTTGAGTTTTTATTGTGGAGGTATAACATGTGCGTATATGACATTATCTGTTTGTCGGTTTACTTTTGTTTAACTGCGTGTTTTCTCAAGCGAACACAGGCGCGAATTCCTATTTTCGCTCAATTTATGACACAAACTACACAACTAACCAAATTTTTGCTGTGTATACTGTTTTTTTCTCTCCGTTTGTCTTTCTTCAAGTGCTTTCACTTTCACAGCTTTTGATACTTGACTGCCATGAGCCAAACTTGAAGTTTTTCTTTGTGTTTAACTTGCAGCGTAACACTGTCAGCATATTATCATATCAACACTACAACATACTTTCTTAAACAATGGAGAAATCCAAATTATATTTTGAGACAGGCTTGTTCCAAAACTTTGGGCTACGGCAGTTCAAAATCCATAGAATAATAATAATAATAGTAACACGGCCCGCATCACACGACGACTACTGCTTTTCATCGTACGGGTAATTTATCTTGTACACGAATAGACGTCAATTATACGACGAACAAGCACCAACTACCACCAAAAAACATGAGCAGCAACAACGGTAAAAACACGGCGCACTGGGTGCCGCATACTTGTTTTCTCCTTCATCTCCATCTATTCTTTTGTTCTTCTTATGCCATGCTGTGTGCATAATCGAAAATTTTCTCAGGATTTTGAAAGATTTACTGACATTCCACTGAACCCATTTATTTTACATGAGTTACACTTTGGTCCTCTGGCCAAATATAGATTTTTGCCGTCAGTTTCAGTCGAAACAGTTTAAATTGCTCTTGTTCTCGATGTTGTTTGCTTTCGATTCAAAGATACTGTGTTCAGGTTTTCAATCCAAATAGGATTATACCTATAATAATAGGGAATTACCTTTCTATTGTGTTCACATATATGTCTATTTTATTTTGCGATATTTTTCACAACATTTACCTTCTATTATATAAATCGACCACTTATCAAATATCATGGAGCAAATTCATGTTTGCAATTGAGAAGGACTCAAGAAAATTGTCAGCTCAATTTTCTATAAGATGCAGAGCCCGATACCGGAGCAGCTTGCGTAAAATCGATATTACAGTTCTCGCTGTTTCTTATTTTACCATCAGGGATTTCCCTGATGAGTTTCAAAAGTTGTTTACTTTTTATTATTGAATAACTTTTATTTCTCTCATTGATCTGTACTTTCTCTGAAAAAAAGTTGGAAAAAGGAAAGATGTACTTGACATGTTTAAATTCCTTTTTCACCCACTCACTTTTTTCCTTATGCTGCTCTTTATCAATTCAAAAAAATGAACCATGTATAATGATCACCAAAAATTAAACTGTGATACACCTTTGTCCAAATGGAAAAGAAACAAAGTCTGGGAATGAAAAATACTTTTTTATTGATTTTCAAAAATTTCCTGTATTGGTTGAAAATATAATGTGATTATTGCACTGCAAACTCCAAACACGCACAACAAATGATGAAAGTCATGGAGTACACTATGGTAAGCGAGTATTAAACTTTTGCTTTTCCAGAGAAAAAGTGAAGCACACTTTATTGTACCCACACGGACAGAAATGGATCTGACCGAGAACAGCTTTGGCAAGCGACTGACTGGGTGAATGAACATGCAAGCCGGGACACCACCGTATAGGGAAAAAGAAACGAGGCAGAAGCATAGAAGCACAGCAGCACCAACTTCAACCAAGCTAACTATTCCTCTTTTCAGCTCCACTCAATTCAACCGTCGTACAAAACCGTGCAATATATCCTGCTTACTACTCCCAACATCGTGCATGTGTATTTGCATTGCATGTGGTGGTGGTGGAAGGAAAAAAAACTCTTCTCTCAACTCAAATGATTCTCCGTCTTTTTTACGTATGTAGAAATGGTAGTAGCATACCAAAATGTGTATATTCTCCGCACAAAAAAAACTTTTACAAGTTCTAAGAATAGTAGTAGTAGTAGTTATTGTTCTACTATCTCAACCACCTTACAAGTAAGTACAAGTTTCAGCTACTCCAACTGTGGAGGAACAAAATGCAATGCACTTCTCAACTTACGGTTCTTCTCTACTGGATTGTGCCGTATCACATGCTTTTTTCCAAATGGGAAGAAATGGAGGAAGAAGAATAAAAAGAAGAGAGGGAGAAAAAAAGAAAGGCTTCTGCATATCTTGCCGGGCATCCACCTAATACCACTTGCGTATGCATACTTATACCTATATATTTTGGTTTTACTTTCACTCACCCTTTTCCCACTTTAAACTATCTACGACGACTACAGGCACTTTGCCGGAGTTGGAGAAAAAAGTATGGTGAAAGATGTATTTTCTTGCTTTGCAAATATATGAGTACACACACATACATCTATCTATATGTACGTATTATGTTTTCGTTTTCTCTGGAGAAGTGGCGGCACTAAGTTAATGCTAGTAACTTTATGGTAGAGAGTATAGAAGAAGTAGCAGTTGTGAAAGTGTACTGTGCTCAAAGAGCCTGATTGTGAGTGAGTACGCCAACCAGGCAGACACAAAAGAGAGGTTTTATATGGGTCGACAAAGGTCTTCAAACAGAAAACACAGCTTCTGGCAACTCGCAAATCTAGTGGATATATAAGGAAAAAGAAAGAGACGCCTTTATGATATTGCTCACTTACTTCTTGGTTCATTCCCTTTCCCTCTTTTTTGCGTATTTTATTGTAGATAGAGCGGTGGAAGGAGAGAGAGAGAGAGGGAGAATGCATATATCACTCCATATACGTACTCTATACAAAAGATTGTAATATGCAATATTATGCAGAACTGACTGGAGAAACATTCGTTGTATTTCTGCACACTCCTTTCAACCGCCTTGTTAATACCATTCCAAGCCAACTCGCATTTTCATAAAAGCGTCTTTCCTTTAAGAAAAAGTGTTTCGCTTTTTCCCTACTTCTTTTTCCCTTTTCCTCCTGACCAAAATTTCTGGTTCTCTTTCTCTCTCTTTTCTGAAGAGATTTCACTTTTCAATACATGTGTGTAGAGAGATACTCAGATACTATAACTATACTAACAGCGTGAAGTGGGAACCAAGTGCCTCTGTCCCTCTTTTCTCGTTTCAACTACTTCCTAGTTGGAAAATATTTATAACTATGTGTTGGGCTTTACACACCAAGTAGATTTTGGCATGTCGTCGTATTCACAATATACACAGTACAGCAGAAGTAAAATCTGCAAACCAGAAAGATATTTTATGCACACAGGTTCAGTATAAAATGCGTAAAAATAGTCAAACGAAATGGTGGTCGTGTGTATCGATATAAGCAATAAGGAAAAGTGAAGGTTGCCTTATCCAAAGGATGGCACTTGCCTTTAAAACGAAAAAGTGTATAACAAGTAGTATAATTCCAAAGAAGTTGGTTGCTCAACAAGGAAAAGTTGTTGGGAAAAGAAGAGGAAAAGTACCTCGATCATCCTAGTGGATACCTAAGTAAGGAGGAAAAAGTGGAGTAGTATCGGAATCGACATTGCATTGCACACATTCTTTCATTCTTCTCGACTGAAAACTCATTTGCGAATGTCCTTTCCGGAGTCTCGCACACAATTTTGTAAAAAGGAGAAGGATAAACCAAGGGACTTTTTTTGCCTTTTCCCTTATTTGTTTACTTACACATTCTCCCGTTTTGCATATACCCTTTTTTTCTCACTCGTGCTTTTTCTAAAATGACGGTGGGATATGGGATATACGAAATAACGAATCTTGGTGGTATCATATGGATGTACGGACTTGTTTTACAAACGGAATATTTAGATTTAAGATGTGCTATACTATTTTCCCCTTGTTTTGTTATATTCTTCATTCCGTATTCGCCAACTTTTTATAAAATTATTTTCTCCAAATGAAATTGGTTTTCGTCTCTCTGTGTGTATGTATTTATTTCACAAGGTAAACTGATATCCTATCTAGTCTCCATTTTCACAAGTCAGCAGCTTAAATCCTTTCTTGGAAACCTTAAGACCATCCTTGGATGCAGGTGCCTCGTTTCTGCATTTGGTTATATAAATACTCTGTAAATAAATACTACATATTTATCCAACGAACTGTGCTGTACATTGTACGCTGCATGCAGTTTTCTTGGGGTTTGTGTTCGGATAAAATGAGATGAGCTGTTGGCTGTTGGGTGGCTGCAGATTTTCATTTCCGGTGTTTGATTCTCTACTATTGTGAAATTTGATAGACATATAAAATAAACAGTGATTGGTAGAAGCTATAATATAGTATCATTTGTCGCTATTTTTCAACTTGCAGGAATTTTACATAATATTTTACGTAATGCACGTGTAGAGTCTATCGCCAGAGAATACATTTCGTAACGCCGAGCTTTTCTCATTCCCGGATTACTCTCGTTTTGCTTGTAACAAAGAAATGTACACGACAATACCATACGATTTTGCGGATGAATGTATACTGCACGCTATACATTATATATTTGACTTTCGAATATAGGTAATTTAAAACGTGAGTTATATGCATGTGACGAATAAAAAGCGTGGTAAATTGTGAATGGGACAACGGAATCTGACAAAGCATTACAACACTCACTTTGCTTTTGTGATTGTAGTTCTTTCTTCTTCCCTCTCTCCCTCTGTCGCTCTTTCTCTCTCTGGTTGAGCACTAGTTGTAGTGGTGGCAGTAAAATGTTTCATCGATCTGTAGGGAGTTGTGTGAGAATTGAGTGAAGTGTGTCTATGGTTAGCAATTCAACAGAGAAGAGAAAGAAAGAACAACACGGCAGCGCTGAAGAACGGTGGTAAAAAGGCTTTGGTACAATAATACTAGTAAAATGCAAATATTGTAGATTTTACCCCGTCATCCTTTCTACCTTTTTACAAAATGGGAATGAATGAATTCCAAAAAATGCTGCATGTGTACATTTTGCATAAAACGTGAAAAGTACACATGCATGGCAAAAAACCGCAGAGAAGCTGCCATATGAGCAGATATACATATATATGAAAAGGTACATTGTTTCAAGTTTAGGTAAAATGTAAAATGCGAAAAAAGAAGGAAAAAATTGTCGTGAGTGTTGAAGTTGATATAGTCCTGGGAAAGTATCCTGAAAACCATTATACGAAAAGCTTTTGCAAAACAGATGCATATAAATTGTGCCAGCATGTATCACGACAGAACATATATGGTCACGTTCGGTCAAGTGATACAGAAAAAGAGTTGAAAAGATCTGGTCGCTGTACGATGGTAGCAATACTTTCTACATATAATACCAGTGGATATTTTTTAAACTAATATATCCAAATATAGTTAACCTAGCAATCTGTGAGCATATAAGAAGACTTGCACACATTTTACCCTTGCGTGGTGATAGTATACACAATGTGTGTGTATAAACAAAGGAATTCACTTGCTAACATTTTTGCAGATCTAATCCAATCCTTTCCTCTCTCCATAGCTTTTAGTCTCGATTGAGTAAATTACAGTCTTGTTGAATTAGGTTTTTGCAATATACACAATATATACAATGTACCATGTACAACTATGCCAGAAATGTGTGTTAGGTGGCTGTATACGTTTGCATCACTGCATTCTCATGTTTCGTAGTAGTTATCTCCGCACTAAAACACTCCTTCACTACTACCGCAATGCAATGCTAACTGAGTAGCCAGCTACCAACAGCAGTAGAGTCCAGTAAGAATGGCGTCTCTAGGCTTTGGGGTCATTCCAAATATAAAAAGAGAGAGAAAAAACCATTTTTACCCATGCATGGGCACGTAAATGATAGGAAAACACATTTATGCAACCAGATTCGAGAAAGGAAAATTGTGTAGTGAGCGTGCCCTTTTTGACCGTTACTGTCAATTCCAACCGCAACTCACTGAGCGAAAGGCAGCAAAGTAGCGCTGCTCACATGAAAGCGACGATAAACATAACAACAATCCACATGGTAAAGGTAAGCAAGTACACGTGTATGGCATATCGCTTTACAATGGGAGGGAGAGAGGCCAAAGGAAAACTGTTGAGTACACCACTTTTCCTAGTTTCGCAACACAATACCTTCAGATCTAAAAGTAACATAGGTATTTGTAAGACACACAATATACAAATGGCTACAGAATATAGAGTAGAATGGAGTAGGAAGTGGTAAGTTGGGATATTATCATGACTGTTTCAGTCTCAAGTATCCGGACACCGGCATAAGTATGTGGTTCTTGTGTTGTGACTGGACCGATCTATTTATCTTATGGTCGATATATATACGTACATATACCGATATGAACCATTCATAGTTATGACTGTGTACGTATTTGTGTCAGGATAAAGTGAAAAGAGTAAATTCATTCTAGGAATTTATTTATGGGCACATAAATTCAATGAAAATCTAGTGCGTATATTCCGAAGGGATGACTGTGGATATTCTTTAAATGTAGGTTCTGGATATGCATTGATAATGTGACTGACATGTACTTATATATCAGCATCCAATGGCCAGTACATTTACCTACTTATTAGTTAGGCAACTAACAACAAATTTTGGATTTGAATGTCGCAGTTTGGGAATGACCAAACTCACAAAAAACAACTCCGAGATGACAATGAGTAATACGAGAAGGTAAAAGACACTTGCGCTATTTCTGATGCTCAAGGGATAAGTGAAAGCATTCTGAAATTGAATATGTAGATAATAGTATCCCGAAAAACTTTTCCCACTTTTAGCATTTATCAATGACTCTCTCCGCTGCTCATTTTATGTTATCCATACGCACATGATGACGACCTACCGACCTTTATACCTTTGTTGAATAGCGTACAAAAGAAAATGGAAAACGGAGTGTATATTTCGATTATTTTACTTGTGATATTATGCGAGTGCCTCCACATAAGGTATAATATGCAGTCGCATAAACTGTGTGTACGTTTTGGTTTGTGAGCGCAGCTTTTCTATGTGCCAATTTGATGGAAAAGCGTTCGTTCTTTATTCAATTTTAGTTAATAGTATCATCACAATATATGTTTCCGTTCAGTTCGCTCTGCTAAAGTCTAGACATTTTTGCTGAAAATCTACTTCACCAGAAACAAAAAACACCGTGCTTCCTTCCCTATCCAATTTTGTCGATTCAGCAGTTATATAGCGCCTCACTGTTATTCTTCTTTCATGTGCACGACAATGATGGGCGATGTTTAACCCTTCGATGGGATTGGTAAACAAGCTGTACTTCTTTCTCTCTGAAATTGACAAGGGCGCTACTCTTGCGGAAAAACTCAAACGCCCTATATATTTATAGGTCAGAAAGTGAATGTGCGTTAAACTAGAGGTGCGATATGGGAAACGAATTTTGTAATAGTAAAATGGCAGAACAGAGTAAACTTTTATAGAGTTTTTCTTTATTCTTACCATCATAGATAAAAATATCTGTATGAAAGAACAAACAAAAAATAGTTTCATTACAGTGCAGAAATAGATGCAAAATAGAGCAGATCCAATTTCATTTGTGGGTACAGGTAGTTGTGGTATTCTATTGTAGAGATTCTATATAGCAAATTCGAATACTTTTGTTATTATTATGTATGTAAATTACAAGATTTATGACTGCTGGGGCGAACCCAAACTTTCCAAAAAAAGCACAACTGATAAACCGTTTAGATTTCAGAGTGGTTACAATATTCTGCCGATAAATAATAGCATGCTTGATGAAGCAGTCGAGGAGGTTGATATGCATTACAGGTTACATATACATATCTATAATTTGTTAGATTACATCATGCTAGAGGGGAAATAGCCTTGTCATAATTACTTGAGTACATGCATGTCACTTTCAAGTTCAAAGAAGTAACATGCTACACAGCATAAAAATTGCATGTCAATTCGAAAGAAAGTTTGTTGTTCGTCTCACTGCAGGTTACTTTGTTGTTGTTGTTGTTGATATAGAGTTACCCCCATAAAATACCAGGCAAACTATGCGCAGCAGGCTAAAACTGTTTTGAACGAAATTATTCAGCCATTTACACCCATCATGACCACCGCTGGAATGGAAATGGGTTTCTAACCAGCGGGTTGTAAGTGAATATTTGCTATGTTTTGCTGAGATTTTCAATGTGATGATGTGTGCATGACATAAAAATGTATTCGCGCCAACATAAAGGCGTAAAAAGTATTGGTATACATCGATTAAATATTATATCCCTCTGTTTTAGAAAACATGCCTTGTATTTTCCCTCAAGGATCCTTTCCAAATTCCAAGTGTGAGTGAAAGGTGGTAACGCAAACGGGAAAAGGAAAAGATTTGCTGAAGAGATAAGGCGAAGCATACCGGAGCGAAATATATACGGAACGAGATTTTGCTAGATTTTGACTGATTTGGGATTCCGGGTAGGTTGCATCTATTCTGGCGTATGTATGTGTGTTCTATCAACCCATAACTTATAGTTGTCTCATTAAACTTTAAAAAAGGGTGTGCGTACAGCGTATAAGGCTTATACTCTGCAGGAGTGCCAGAGAAAGAAATAATACTAGCAGAGACCAGAAAGATATTTTTATGCCATTCTTCTTCTGGATCTAAGAAATAGTGTGGCTTTTTATATAAGGCGACGGTGAAAACGGTACTTTCGTCCTTCTGTATTATTCACATTGTTTTTCTCCGGTGCGTTGACTGCAAAAAAGTTTTCTTCAACGAAAGTGAAAGTACGTATCTAGTACTAACAACCATGCAAAAAAGGCTTGTATTTTCAAGTCGATAAAAAGGACAACAAATAAACGCATTTTACGCTACGGTACGTTTGTATATATATATCCGACTGACTATTCGCCATCGTCATATCAAAACTGGTCTGGTGGTTTTGGTGATATCAAAAAGAATGTAGATAAGATGATCTTCCTATGAAAACCATTCTTCCTTTTATGCATGCAAAGTGAATATTGATGGTGGACTGTGTGATCGACCCAATGACTTTATATGTACCAGGACAAGGACATTTTTGGTTTATTTTTCTTGAGCTACGTCAAAAGAGTTGGATGAAAATGTTTCCAACAATAAGTTTAATTCTAATACATTTAGCATTTTGTGATTTCTAACTTGATTAACGAAAGGAATCCTGCATTCGCTTTATTCAAATGGTACGCCAAAATGACGCGGTATTCCTCTTTTACTTTTGATACCTCGTTGGATCGACACAGCTAAATATCCTGCTGATATATATATTTACCTAGGCTCATTTCCATTACTATTACTGAAATAGTATTGCTATATCTGGAACTGACTCTCGCAGCAACAGTCACAGTCAGTCGTCTTGCCTTGTTGATACAGCATAAGAAAAAGTAGAAACCGAGAAAGTAAATAGAGTTACGTATCCAGCGACAATATAACTACATTTTTTGCCTGTATTATTTTTTGCCGATGCATCCAACTAAATCCTGTTACAGTATTGAATTTTGTTTTGCTCTGTTCAACCGTAACCAACCAGAACATTTTAGGTGTTTCGTTCTAACAAATGAAACTTACTCCTTGTCCTGATTTTTATTCCTGTCTTCTGCTGGAAAACGGAATTTTCACTCGAGAGGGAAAGTTGTGTCAACGGGATCTACGGAGCAATTTATCATATAGGAAAATAGGTAACAATATAGTTGTCAAAACCGTAAATATAAGTAGATTGCCAAAAGAGTATGTACCTATAAACGTATAAAATGTGTAAAATATATGTTGCAACAAACATTTTAAGCAACTTCCGCCCAACCAAAGTGACAATGGACTTATACCTTAGTATTGCCCACAAATGTAGTAGCATTAGTAAAGAAAAGAAATCTATTGTTTTTAGAGAAAAACAAGTAGATAGGCGTGTACACATACATTATATGTGCAGGTTGAAAGGGGGGAGTCAGAGATATGCAAATGTGGTTTATCCTGGAGGGTGACAAAGTTGTTAAGGTACCTAGGTATATCTGGAGCAAAAAATCTCAAGAGATTTCTCTTCGCCAATGCTTCCCCTCAAATAAATACGGCCTAACCTGCTTTTCTCTATCGCTGTCTGTCCCGCTTAAAATCGTGAAATACGGAAGTATTGAATCAGAGCAAAAGAAACAGAATGGAAAATCTGCACAAGGTAGAGCGTAGAGCACGTTATAAAGTAAATGCCGTGTGGAGTCTAGTGGTGGTAAGTAGGCGTACGAGTTGGGAAGTTTGTTTCCTATATAATGCTGTTTAAAGTTGTTATGTTGTGGTGAGAAAGCACTGCAGACTGCAGTTTGACTGTTTCGGTGATGCTAATGCCACTGTTGCTCAAAATCTCAGGAGCAGAGCTGCTAATGCTATTGACATAAACAAGGCAGGTGGGCAAGTCAAAAAAAGGTCTTGGGTCTCTCGAGAGGATCTAAAGCATAAATACGTCGCAAAACTACATTTCTACCACTGCCATCATCACAACCGCCACTGCAGTCGAAATAAAAGGATAAAGTTTTTACGCCTAAAGAGGAAAAGGATTTTCATTTTCAAACCTAACCCAAAACACACCAAACGCTGTTATAATATCGTTTAAATAGCTAAAAGTATTAATTGCGAACAAATGAACGTTGTTACTGTCGTTCTTTCCCATCCAGCAACTGACTGTTGCAGCAACACGGTGAACTTTGTTGCCATCCTTCTGCTAGCTCTTATGTGAGCGAGAACCTGCTCGATAATATCAAAACGTGTTGTTGTCTGGAAGTGCACATTATACTATTTAGTCAGTCTCAACGCTTCTCCACTACTATTCCGTTTTGTGGAGTTTTCTTGTACAAAATTAAATTGGGTCACGTCATCCGCTTTCCCTGATGCAAATTCCTATAATATCATGAAAGCTCAACAGAACCACACCGCACGGTTTTAGACACGCCATTATGGTCATTACTACCTTGTGCCTGCCTTACACAATATCATTCCCAACACAGCTCCTGTTCTTGAATAGGCATCAGTTGTATTGGAAAGTTATAAAGGGAAAATGTCCATGTGTGTATATTGAGACGCGAACTTTTAGTACGTTTGCTTCCTATAAAATGTTGTCCTATTGTACATTTAGACGTGCACAAGCACAACAATACACAAGTCTTGTTAACAAAATGTCAGCTTTCGTGAGTGAACTGAGCCCACGAGTTCAAACTTCTTAATGGATCTTATGATATGAGCTATTGTAAGAGCAAGCACGCATACACCGAAGAAAGCAATAATGTCCTACGCTTTTTCCTGTATAACCATATCTTTATCAAGTGGACCATCTCTCTTTTCGAAAATGGAGGTAGACATGCCGAGAATTTATATGTGTGAAATAAACATAGTTAATACAGGTATTTTATTTCTTATACATACAATTAATTCATATATTTTACGATAGCTTTACATCGGAGTAAGAAGAAATAAATACCACCTTCAAACATGAAATGTTACTGTTGCTTTCATACGAATAATTTACAACTTTCTTCTGCTCAACAATTTAACTCTGGATTTTTGCTGCATTTGTGTGCAATGTACGAGTTAAGACGGATTAACCTAATCATAAATCCACATTACTTCATCGTGATATGCGCATTATAATGCAGCATGAGTTCATTTATTTACTTCTGCCACTTAAAAACCAGCCCAGTACATATTATTTTCACATTGACTTTTAAAAAATACGACAGACAGAATCTATTACAGTAATGCTTAATGCTTAGGCACTAGGCACAATGTTGTTATGAAATGTGACATGGTGTGCTTGATTGTCGTTTTCTTTCCTATGAACGACTTTCCTTTCCTTGTTTTGTGGATATCTAAACTGCTTCAATTCGTGTGAAATACCGGAAAATTATGCAAGAAATACATGCTAAAACTGCGTACTACGACACAATTCTCCGTCAGCTTTCAAATCTCATTCAAGTGATTCATTATTTTTTCGCTTTTTCTTGAGTGGAATAATGAGTGACTGGATGAATTTACATGAGCTTGAGAGCACGTAGGTATGTGTATAAGGTTCTTTGATCATTATCTCTGTCTCAACTAACGATATCCCTTCTCATGCTATTACATACACTGTTATATTTTTGCCTTTCAATCTATTCCTCTAACTAAGCCGACCGCATTACTACTGCTGGTTTAATTAAGCTACTGGTTTCGTGTGTTTACCCAAATTAGTCATTTTCAAGAAGGAAGGTTAACTGGAATGAACTGTTGCTGTACCGGATCAAAAAGATCAAAAATATTTCGTTTACGTATTTGTAAAGTGAAAGCGACTAGCCTGGAAAGAGGAACGAAACATTTAATCATTTCGTTTTAATGGTTTCATTTCAAAGAACGTGGTTTTGTAACATGCTTACGTGTAACAGTTTACAATTTTCAAGTACGGCAGTTTAATGTGTCTCAAATGGATTGAAAATTGAAATTTTGAAACTTTCTGTCGAAAAAAGTATATGATCACGTATGACACAAGTTGGATAACGGTCACATTCACAAACATGTTTTCTTTGCCGATCAGATCAGGGTCATTCTGATAACTGTTTATAAAAGGACATCAATGTTACACAGACGAGCATGAAAGGAAAATCCAATCACCCAGGGGTATCAAAGGTCTGTGAGCACTAACCGTACACAAAACTTCTGCTTCAGTGTTTCATCAGCTAGGTCGGTCGGTCAAAGCTGAAAACCAAACCACATACCTAATCTTCATCATGTTTGTGTATGTATACTACCTAAGGAGATAGATAGTTTCAGGAATTATTGGATGTGGAAGGAATACGATATACAAGCATTCTTATTTAAAATCTTGAAGAGGATGGTATCTTCCTTTGTGAATCCACACATATACACGCGGATTCCTCTAAACTAAAATTCCTGAAGCAAAACTACTTTGGTATTACAACCGTTCCAACAACAACAACATAAAAATCCTTAAGTAAATGTAAGTATACAAGCAAGCGCTATTATATAAGTGAAAGCAACCGCATGGCAGCGGCATCATCATGTTTATACAACAAAGCCAGAGGCTATATATACTTCTCTTTACAATGCAGTGTGGATATATGCATACCTAGTACATATGTATTAATAGGGGTGTATACAATACGCAAGCAAACCAATATGACCATGTCCGGGAAAGCTTGCTTGAATTTTCGGGTTGTATATGCAAGCCACATCGTAACAACTTTGTAAACAGGTCGAAATGATAGGAAACGCTGCAGACTGCTTGTTTTCCAACCTCATTGGCCTACTGACTGCAAGTATTTTCGCTTATCCATTCCCTTGTCTTCCGTACAAGAGAAGGACACACACAATACGAAGCGAGCATACGGACGTATAATGGGATGGGAACGATGGCTAGCAGCATACAGGATCATTATCCCTGAGAACTTTTGGGATAAACTGCCATCAAAACAGACGAGAAATCCAGCGACCAGAGACAACGAGTGGAGAAAAAGAAGTTATCTCTCTACAAGGATAATACTGATATTGAAGCTATACCCCAATACTTTGGCTTTGCCAACACCTTCTTCTTCAATACGTCGTACATCTTTTCTGTTGTTGCCGTGTGATGATTATGTCCCTATACTTCCTATCGAATATCGATATTCAATGTAATCTATTTGGGTTGATATGTTCTGCCACCACCACCACTACTGTTGTTATTGTTGGTAGCCAGCATGATCATCATCATTACCAAAAACTACAAGAAATCGTAGCCCGAGAACGGAATATGTATAGGACTCCTAATGTATATTATGTGGCTATATATGTAAGCGTTCCTTGTCAGTAGTGTATATACACAAGGCAGAAAGTGCAAAAGCTAATGTTCATTTTAATGTGCTTCCTTCCACTTTAGCAACAACTCTTGGGGCCGTATTTCTTGTTGAGAAAGTGCTATTAGAGAAGAGTATCCCAACTCCCATCACTGCTTCTATTGCTGCAGAACCACATCATCATGATAGCAGTGGTGAAGGCGAATAAGTATTATCTGCAACACAAGGCGACCACCACCAATTTAGGTATATACACTGGCACTCAGCACACTGATTACATTGAACGAGTAAATGCGCTGATATAGGAAATGTGCTGTTTACAAGGAATTTGTGAAAATCGACTTTGAAATTCATTGACTATTTCAGCTGAATGAATGTGGTGTCTAACCAACCAACAGGGAATTTTCCGTAAGAACGTCCTCTTTCCTCCTTCCATTTTATATGTCCGGTCTTGGTATCACAATACTATATTTTATTGGTAAACACAGAAACTCTATCCAAATACCTACTATATATAGTCCATTTGTTTTTTCCACAACAAAGTAAGGTGTTTGTTGGGTCATTTCGGAGGAAAATTGCTTCATTCTCCATTACTATTGCTTGTTAAAAACGATATCAGTCAGAGGTGGCACGCGTTTATAGCACATATAGATATGGGGCAATGCAATAATGGTACAGAAAGTAATGATAGAAGTACGTAAATGTGAAGCTTTTCTTCCTATTAGCACTAACAGATAGCATTCTTCGGAGCATATGTTGCAGGATAAAAAGTAAATTAGAATTAGAGTCTCTACTACAAACAAGGCTATAATATTCTTTAGTAAATGTCATGCAATTTCGTGATAAAACCAAATGTCTGGACGGCACACGTGCCGGTAAATACATTGTGCTTGTATAAGCAAGTTCTCCTTCCAGAAGAAGAGCATTGCCACCCACACGCTGAAAGTAAAAAAGCGAGCTGTTTTGACAATAGCCATTCTTTTGTCTGACTTTTGGACATCATCCTACAGCATGAGTTATTTGAGACTCGTGTCAATGCTCATGTGACCACTTCAAAATCTGCTGGAGTGTACGCACAGCACACGTCCCTTCCTCCGTCTACGTCTATTGTTATCTTTTCTTTCTTCTATCCTGAATTTATAGGATCCAATGTTAGCGAAGAAAAAGCATGCTTTCTATACAAAAGGGCTTAAAAACATTTCGCCGGCTGTCCATACATTTGTACACAACAAACAACATCCATAAAGCTTCTCTGAAGCATGCTGCCTGCCAAGGTTAAGGCAGTTGAGTTTGAGGGCTTAAACTGCTTCGTAAAGTATTGAAGGCTTCCTTCAAAAAAATGAAAAGAGTTTTTATAAACACTCATAACTTTGTTGCATGTGGGGTCACCCCAAAAGTGCAAAGGAGCAATGAAACCTTTTTTTGTGGATGTATTTTATGTACATATTTTCATTGCTTATGATGATGCTTTTGTACAGTACGCGGATCCTTTTGCTCTTTCTTTGATGTCTATGGTGTAGTTGGTATGTGAAGTTTTTTATGATGACCACTGAGGTATCCTCTTTTTTCTGTTTGTGCGGATTTAAGTAGCAGTATATATAATAAAGAACACACAGAGAACAACAATTTTATATCCTGCTTTTTTATGTATTCCGTGGAGCAACTCTTGTAAACCAGCAAAAGATGAGCCCAAAGGAGCTTACAAAAAATATCTAGTTGTTTGCAGCAACACATCAAGAAGCAAAAGAAGAAGCAGAAGGGTGAGCTCAAGTCAGAAGAGAAAGGGAAGAAAAAACGCACAACTTTTGAGGAAATGCACAAAAATATAATAAGTTGCATTTGGTGTGGTCGGTCGACTCCCGACTTTACTACTCCGGAATTTTATAAAGGATTGCATTTTGCGGTGCATTACTCTTTTACGCAATATATACGCTATACTAAAACATACTTATATTCACTCTGCGTGTACTTATTTAGCGCATTATGTAATAGAAGCGTGTAGACTGAAGGAAGGGTGAGATGCGTGCGAGTTACGTATAATATATTTATGTATAATAAAAACAAGAAATAAAGAAAATTACACAACTTTATCTTAATATTCTTGGTGCACAGGGATATACACTGTCCATATTCTCAATTCTCTTTGCAGTGGAAAACACCATAAAGTAGACTAATTTCTTGTTTCTCTCTCTCTTTTCTTTGTTGAGTAAAAGTTGTTTTTCAAGTAAATATTATAAAAAATACTGGTTCTTTTGGACTATTACAAATAGCCAGATGAAACCGAATTCTGGTTAATGTCATAAGAAACCGTATTATTAACAAGTTTAGAAAAAATGCATAAAGCTGAGCCAACTTCTCCAACAATAATAACAACAACGACAAGAGTAGACTACCACGAGGTATTTATTTACAGATGAAGAAAGTGTAAGCAGCATTCTAAAATGCTTTTCTTGTGAGGAAGAATTAAATAGATTGTGCGTATACAGTATCTGCTCACATACCATCCATTATGTACGCCTTGTGCCTCTCAAAAAAGATACTTTGTGGTTTTTTGTGCAGTGCGTCCTTCTTTCACTTCTTCTCCAACGCTCTCTCTGTTCTCCCTAGTTCCAGTACACAGACACTCAAAGTTGTTGCGCTTTGTGATCACCAACAGCCGTTTTCCCTGTTTGTTTATTACGGTAGAGTACTTACTCCATTTTCCAAATAGCATTCGACTACATATGTATGTCACAGTGTCCAAAATAGCATATTATAAGAAGCACAGAGCACAACATTGAGCTCGCCGCGATCGCGACGAGATAGATATTTTTTGCTACGCTGGTTGATTTCATCTTGAGAACAAGACAAAATTTGGTGGTGGGTGAAGTATAGTTGCAATGTTTACTCTATAAGCAAGGGGAAAACTGCGTGTCTTGGTCTTGGTTAAACCAAATCACTACCAGCTATTTACAATTGTTGGTTTTCTTCCGTAGCAGTAAGTAGTTTGCAGTATATAATGTTTGTTTACTACATATACAATTTTTTGCCCGTTTTATTTTCTTGAATTGCACGGAGCAACAACTTTTTTGTTGCTTTACTTACATACAGGACTTCTTTTCAACTCTTGGAATTCAAGAGGGTACACATCGTCTCTGGTCGTATTAACAAATGGAAATAATAACTTACATTAAAGTGCTACATAAGGAGAATAATAATAATAAAATACGTACAAGATGACGGCTACACACGCATTTTGTACTCTGACTGTGTCCTTGTGTGTGTTGTGTGCACACACGTTACAAGCTGGAGATTGTTGTTAGCTTGTCCAGAGAAAGATGAAAAAATGTGTTTTAGGGAACAAATATAAAATGGAATGAATGAAAACCATGTGCGTAAATATTTATCATTTATTTACTTTCATAAGAAATATCCTCAAGCGTGGGACGTATCGGTACATCATACACAGAAAAAATCATTTGTTCCTTCCAACATTCTCACATACTTATGAATAAAAATTTTTAAGAAATGGGATCAATACTTGTTCAATCATTGATACCAAGTGCCTAATTCGGTAACGTTTAAATATAACTCAAGGTAAAGAATGACAGGGGCTCAATTTCCGCTGAAATTGAAAGTGGGTGTTGAGACGGAGACAATCTAGTTTGCCAACAAATTATTATTTGACGTCACAAGACATGTAAAAACTTGTATGCAGTACCTCCTCTTGCACAATCACAATTCATGACTACAACATGAAAATGAAGCATTGTACATTGTAGAATACACATTGACGAAACATTTCAATATTATAAAATAACTAGCCATTGTGTACATGTGCCATGATAAAAGTAGCTACTTTTATCGTCTTGAGTATGTTTGTCCAAAAGGAAAGTCCTTAATATTATAATAACTTGGGGCTTTGTTCTGGCGGTACAAGCCATCTACAGCTTATAGTGACTTTCTCCATGATAATGACAATGTTTACAGCATTAAACGGAAGCAAGCATGTAATGCGCTTAAAGGGTAGTACTATGACTGTAGTAGCATGATGACTACTATGAGACCCTGAAGAATGTGTCTGTTGCTTTTTTTGCGGCTTGCACAATACCACCGCATCATAATATCTATTTGTGTATCCACCCACCCACCCAGCATTGTTATATGCCTGGTGTTTCCTGCATTATTATTATGAGTATGTTCTTTGGTGGCTTGTTGACGTGCGTGGAAAGAGCAAAGGCAAAACAATTTCAGCTCTTGTGGCTTGTAATAGGAGCAATAATATTGTGTACTTTTTTGTTTTTAGTTTCTATTCTCTTCTTCCTTTTTTGGTGGAATAGTTTAGTCGCTTATACTGGTGGTTGGTACAGTAAAGAACCGTACAACAACCTCTTTTTCTGTTTTTGCTGCTGGTATCCTCATCATCATAATCATCGCAGTAGCTGTAGCTAGTATAGTCGCTTGTTGTCTGCCGCTGCTTTTACTACATTGGCTCGGCTTTTGCTTTCTTCTCTAATGCGAGTTTGGTTTTTTCTGCGTTTCTCTACTAAACTGAATAACAGTCAAACGTAGAAATGTGACTACGATACTTGCTCAAAATTGGCTTTTATTTCAATTTAATTGCCTCTTATTTTGGAAAACGACCAAAATTTCCTTTTTGCTTCTCGTTTTCCACCAACTGTATATTTTATAATGAAAAACTTTTTCCTCTGCTTGTCTCTCATTGCCTCCCTAGGCCCTTCATCATAATGCACACAGTCCTGATATACACACAATACACACTTACTTCAACATCACTGTCTAGGCAGACTTGAACAGGGAGTTATTATTATCGTCATCATATCATACCCCGACTTCTGATGATGATGTCGTCATGTCGTATCTTTCTATTATGAAAATGCACGGAATTTGCAGGAATTAATCGGGTAAATAAATATTTCTCCTTGCGTATTCCCTCATATGGAAATATCCTCTACATAACTTTACGGATGATGTACATTCAAGTAGTGTTGAAATTAGTGAAACTTTTATGTCTGTAGTTGTGCTACATGTGATCTGGAACAATAATAAGTTTTTCTCAGAAGATACCGGTTATAAAATTACACAGAAATTGTAAAGGACTATACGGAATAGCTTGTCAAAGTAAATGAAATAATCCCTGTGGCATTTTCTGTTAATTTCAGACTCTTTCTCTCTCTGGTTAACTTGGTAAGAAGAGGAAAATGGAGAGCCTCATTACATCGGCGGCACGGCAGCAGCAGCAATACTTTACAAAGAAGTTTTCTATCAATATCAACAGTACCCACCGGCTTCCTTTCATCGTACTCGGCAATGCTGTGGTTGGATTCTCGGTAAAATTGTTTAAACATTCCTCTACCATCTCCAACATTTTTCAACTTTTTCAAGTTTACATACATTTCTGTACGAGAGAAATAGTGGTAACAAGGAAAAAGTTCTCCCTAATTAAACTTCAAGGTGAAAATGATTTCGTCATCGTGGTATCGTGCGTGATGTTTCAAGTATAACATTATTACAAAATTAGGCCAATTCATGCAACCAAAAAACTGTGCAAACGAAATACATACAACAAAGTTAAAGGCAACCATTTAAAGCACAATTCGTAATTAATAATTGTAGACATTTTCGTACAGCTAGGGTACACTATTTTGCAATCTGATGATTATGAAAGCGAAAAAGCTTATAAGCTTTTGTGAAAGCTTCTTTTTGAGATCGTGTCTAAAAATGGATTCATGTAAAATACAACGCCACAGTGGAAGCCTAACTAACTAATTTATAGGTCATTGCTTTGCAGTTACAGCAGATTTTATGTGCTTATGTATATGACGGAATAATATTGTAAATTTTCCACAATTTGAAGCAGAAAATGTAGTATACAAGCATCTTTCGAAATCTATATGCATATTCACATTATCGTCATCAGCAAGCCAGGCAGAGGATCCAGAACATTTTTCTGGAAGCGTCATCATCATCATGGGCCAAATCTCTTTTCCGACATGAAGATATTTTTTGGAATAATGTCAAGAAATAAGTAAAATTGCTGTAAATGATTTTCTATCGTTATGAGTATCTTGATCATTTTGGCAAGCACGATATTACCCCTACAACGACAGACAACGCATGTAGTAGCTAAAGATACGACTACACCACAGTGGGTAGATGGAAAGACAGATAAGGGTGGGGGAAATTTCGAGAGAAAAGATGAATATTATGATTATTACAGCAGGAGTAGCTTAGCACAAGGAATAGTCTGTATGATATTATTATGTTGATAAAGTTGTTGTAGAACTAGCCTGCATCTGATTATCTGTGTGTGGAACCACACCATAAAACACTGCTGTGAAGAATGACAAAAAGACTTCATGTGTGTGTAGAAGAAAGTGAGTGAACTCAGAAATGATTGGGTGTGTCAGACAGGTCACTAAAATAGGGATTTCTCATGATGATATGGCATTTCTTGCATTGGAGATATTTAGAATTTGAATTCATAAAGAGTACAGGATATACAATGGGCACTCAAGAAAAAGCTGCAAAAATATTTAGAAGTCTAATTGATTGTTGAAATATATATATGCATACAATAATATATATGGTTAGAGTGCCATATTTGGTGTTTTATAATTCCAACGCATTTTATTTGGGAGACAAACTTCATTTTAGTCTTCAAACTGATTGTGAGTTCCCAGCATCACGTCATCACGTACACTCTGAACTTATTTCTGCGATTAAAGGAAAGTATTTTATCTACTTCATACTTGCCTCTGGGTAGTGCCTATTCTTGCAGTAAATTACAACAACTACAACTATGTTACACATTTTTTATTGTGGTGTTCCTATATGACTCAAATACGGAAATGCTAAAGGGGGAAACGCGAAATTCTATCCATCTACTACTCATCGAATGGGTTGGATTTTATTTCCATGAAAAGCACACGTTGTTGGAGATAGTACATTTATTTCCTGTTGGCGGTTGGACACGGAAATATCATCATCGTTATTCATGCCACACCACTGGCAAAACCAATTATCTTCGTAAATTCATTTAGGGACGAAATTAACCTCACCCCTTCGCTACTGCTACTAGTTTCACGACACCACCTCATGTTACTACTTTTGAACGTTACCAGTACTATCCATATGCTTAGCTGAGCTTTCTGAACTGCAGGCGATTAATGGATGCAGTTGTAGAAATTAGAGGTATCATTTCAGCATTTAAAACATAAGTAGGCATAATGCACTCCGCGTAGTCATTTGAAACAGAGCGTGAGCTAAAAGTGAGATTACCTACCTACCAGCATGCCATTAATGAGTTTTTCCTAAATGACAAAAATATATTTACTGCAACGGTACTAATGGCATTGCACTCTGCCCTTCTCTGAGTAATTTGGCTAAAAAATTGTAGCGTATTAAAACGCTGTCGGGCGTTCACAAAAATATTCATTGGAATGACAAATGACAGAATTCCATTTGACTAGAACGCATTTGTACGTACTAAATTCGAGTGGAATTTATGAAAAACGTAGAAAACTATATTTGTGTACGAGTTGATAGTTATGCAATGCCTCATTACCATGCTTGACAAATGAACGTGTAAAAATGTCGAAGGGAGCTGGTTTTTACAATTTCTACATTTCTGGAAATGGTCAATGGTCAACCATTTGCTCATTTCTTTAATATTAATCGACTCAAAATATCAACTTTGACTCGTGAAATGATTTCCTAATGGCAGAGCGAATAGCATTACCCATTAGGAGAAAAGATTTTCACTCGACCTTGAAGAATTTTCTTTATGGACTTTCCTTGTTGTTGTCTGTGAAAGTTTCTGTCTGTTTCGCTTCGTCCTTCTACACAGTCCATAATGGAATAACGAGACTTTTTCCTCTTCCAAACTAATGATGATGATGATGACTACGATGACTTCCAATATTTCCACCCTCTCTGAGTCATTCACATAAATGATGAGAGGATCTGAGTGAAAGGCACTGGCTACGTGTGTATCTTCCAGGTCAAAATGGGTTTATTGATATGCCACTGGCACGAAACACGCAGAGCAAGTCACCTTTAATCGAGCTCATCATAATCATCCTTGAGCATTTATGTGAGAAAGTATTCATTTTCTTGTATACTCCACGTACGTGTGACTCATATAAAAATTCTTCTCATATTTCTTGTTGGCTCGATTCTTCGAGAATGCCATTCCATTCCAGGAGACTTCCATGCAGTCGGCAATAGTAGAAATGATACCAAAGACAAGAGGGCAGTTGAAGGAAAGTTTTCCCGTGTACTTTTTCATCAAATTATTCGTGAACTTATTGTACTGCTGTTTATCCTACGCTGCATTCAAATGCGCTTCCAGTACACTGAGTGCTGAATAGTGTAAGGATTGCTATTTTGCTAGATACTCTGTCAAAGTAATCATGCCTGATTGATCTGACTGTTATGAAACCCTTTGGGAACTCTCCCCAAATGCGTCCTGGTGCGGCCGCCTACACACGCACTGTATGTATTCTTTCATATTTTTGTTCTGTTTACGTCCTCTTCCGCTCACTCTCTTTAATCTCGTTCTTGTATCGTTCCAGTAAACTATGATGATGATGAGTAACGAAGGTGGGGAGCTCGGGCAACTTGGGGATTGACTGCTCACTTTAGCTGCAGGAAGTCCACTCAAAAAGTCAATGGATGTACACTATATACACTGCTTGGTTATAACTTCTAGTGCTCTACCTACATGTTATTATTACACAAAAATTTCATTTCTAAATCGATTAAATATTGGCTACCTGCTACTTTTGTGACCCAGATGGAAAGTGTGGGCGTCTTTCTCTCAGGCTGGCAAATACTAACAGTGATTTTTAAAAAACACTTTAAAATTTCACATGTAGTACGGCGGAATTTCAGGATGAATAAAGATTCGCCCACACTTCAAATTCGAATATGAAATTCATAAAATAAAACACATACAAATTTTAATGGTGGGGCGAATAAAATTTTAGTCGTGGGAAAATAAATACTAAAACTGCTAGAGTTCATTATTTTTATTGCGGAAACATATGGAAAGTTCACATTCATCGGAGAAACAGCGAAATATTTCAAGTGAGTCAGCCACGGTCAGGACATCAAGTCAAACTGTATAAAGCCAACCCTTTTTGCCTTTATTCGAAAAATAACAAATGAAGTCAAGTAAAAGATAAGGTTTGGTTTTGAGTTCATTCCTCATATATCGAAAAAATAAGCATATGCAAGTGATTGCTTATGCTTGTGTGGTTTCGAGAACAAATGCAGAATAAAATGTGTACCTATATGCAGCAATTGTATACTGATTGCTTGGAAAGTTTTATATGCGTATTTTTTCTCAAGCCTTTTCATGCTTCCCCAAAAATTCATTTCCTTATAGCATATACCGGTGCAACGGTAGATTATATATTGTAGTACAGACGGCTCACATTATGAGCTCAATTCTTTTTTCCTTCTTTTCCCGGTTTTCTCTTTGGCTGATACTTGATTCCCTTGAATCTCCTGGTATTAACATCCCCTTCTCTTGTTTCCATTTATCAATGACTGCTTCGTTTCCGATGTCGATTTTTAATATTTACTTTCCCCATCTCTCACATTACCTCTCAGTCTTCCTTAGAGAACAACTTTGTCAAGTTACTAACAAGCTGATTTTTTCACTTGATAAAGCTTTCGGATCGAGAAAAATAAATAAACAACAAAAAAGATTGTTATATATGAACAGAAGCTCACATTCCCACTTCCAGACGCCATAAAACTGGAAAAAAATACAACTGAGGGTATGAAAATGTTTTACGTTTTATGCAGTTCAAACGGTTCAGAGTAAATCAAAATGGTAAGTGTATAGAAAATCGGAAAAGTACTGTGCATAGATATATCTCAAATGGAGGGTATGTATAGAAAGGGAAATATTTTGTCCTTTTTAAAGTAAATGATTGATTGCTATGTTGTTAGTGGAAGTTGTGTGTAATTTTGAACGTAAAGCAAAACAAAAAAATCCACTGGAAGGAAAACAAAAAGGAAGGGGAAACAAATGAAAAGGGTATATTTTTTTTGTAAAAGTGAATTAAATTTTGTCAAATTTTGGTTTGGTTTTGTGGAATACTGATGACGATGACGCAGGCATTACTCATTCCGTACTACTATGTCCGTGCAATAAGCACTGGGTAAAACGATGTGTATTGTAAGGAATACTTACAGATTATGCTTTACACTTACTTCAAATCTTTCGTGTTTCTTTTCACTTCTTTTATCACACATATGAATAGTGTAGCTGAATGCTTCCAATTTAAAGTTGATGGTTATCTTTTTGTTGTTCCATATATCTTATGTTTAGTCTTATATGTGAATGAAGTGAAGTTCAAAGTTCAAGTTCCAAATAAAAATACAACGCATTGTGTTATGAACGCATCAATATGTGTAATTTTGTGTTTATAATACAATGGCGGTACAAAAATTGGAAACGAAGCACATCAAGAACAGCACGATCATGACCATGGCCTGAGAAACAAGTTAAGTTGTATGTTGTATCTCGTGATTCCGGACGGGTAGCCAGGAAAAAGTTTACCCTTAATCCTGAAATCTAAGCTTTATTATTGTCAATATTATGTATATTCAGATTTACTGCCACGGCCAGTAGAAAATCGTCCTTAACTATTAAAAACACGTTCCCCAAGTCATTCTTAGTGTTTGTTGGACCGAGTCTCGTAGTATCGTCCCGGCATCCCTTTATTAGTGTCGGTAATACTACTGCAGAATATCGAAATTAGGCTATTCCCGAGGGGAAATGTGCACACAAGAAAAATTACTGGCATTTTCTTTTCCTCCTAAAAGTTACAAATGGCCATCAGCATGGTTTACATGGTTGCTTTTTCTTTTCCCGTCTTCGTCCAGGACCAAGTGAGAGTCTGTAAGAAGAAGTCTCCTACATTCACGCCACGCTGTGCCCTCAGCATTAGAAGAATTAATGCGAGTATCAGTTCTCCCACGGTAGTCCCAATGTTAAGGTCCATAATTTCAATGAAATGAGGGCCATCTCCTGCTTTTTTCTTCTAAAACGATGAGCAAGGACTACAAAGTGTGACAGAAGCCATGAA
Source organism: Sinella curviseta (assembly GCA_004115045.4). Classification (NCBI taxonomy): domain Eukaryota; kingdom Metazoa; phylum Arthropoda; class Collembola; order Entomobryomorpha; family Entomobryidae; genus Sinella; species Sinella curviseta. The sequence goes on along the minus strand of CM023201.3, from coordinate 42,648,717 downwards.
AATAGTTACATCCATTTTACACGAAATAATACCAGCTATAAATTCTTGATAAAAAAATTACCAACAGTCATTAAATGGAACGTTTATATTACACATTATAAACATATATATATATATATATATACCTACTTTCCTCATGTTGCTCCACAAGTTACAACTTCTGTTGTTGATGTTGCCTTGCTGGGATAATACAATTCTCTTCTTGGTATTCGCCTCCAGTCCTTCTCTATTTTTTCACATTTTGCGCTATTTCATCTATAAAACAAAGCAGGATTTCGTTCAGATTGCTTCTAATCTCGGTAGAAATGTGAAATTGTTGTCTTTATAACGTGTTCATGTACATATATACATATATATTTAGGCCCTTGGTTTCTCTATTCCGAAGTAAGTTTGGAATAGCGTTGTACAGAAAATGGAAATACCATACCCCGAAATGTCATTCATTTGTGCATCATATTGGACAGGACTGAAGCCATCTTCAACGAAGATACGACATTTTATCAAAACAGGAAATCTATGTATTCACTTGTCATTTTACAATGTTATTATTAGCTGTAGTAATGTATGTACGTATCTAGAAACAATAATGGACTGAACATTATATTTATATGTATATATATATTTTTGTAGCTTTTTGCGGCTTAATTCACGAATCAGATGCAATGTTGAATTCTAGTTGACTATTGTGTTGCTGTCATCTGTCCGTCTATTTGTATGCAATTCGTTTCAGTCTGATTCACTGATGTCTCTGTAGCATCAAAAGTAATACATATCTTTCACTTAAGAGGCCCAAAAAATCAAAAACAAGTCAAAATGGAGGAGTAATACTAAAACTTTGCTACATTAATTTGCGTTGAGTGCATGCATGTGATATACATCCAGAGACATTTTTAAGCAACGATCCGATTACATGCTTTTTTGTCCCCTTGTCACTATTTCTCTGGCTGCTGTGTCCTGTTCCTCTAGGTTCGATGTCCCCTATCCGCATCCTCCCGTCACGTCATTCATGCTTAGCTTGTTGAGCGGATTGGAAAAGAGAGTGAGGGAAAGGCACTTTGCATTACAACTTTTCTCTGTGAGGCTGAGGATAATGCAAGTGAAAAAGGGTTCAAATAATAATAATAATGAAATAAAGTCGAGTGGGTGCGTATTGCATGACAAATGATAAAAATGCTCATGAATATCAACCAGATGAGGGTACCTTTCAAAATTTGACAGAATGGTATCCGGCAAATTTATTCCGGACCACAATGCATCAAATAAAAGGACAAAATGAATAAATAAAATGGATGTTTCGTAATATTAACTAGCATTCAATTGAAAACACAAATCTGAACATTCTGTCAATCATATATAATATCCTTTATGCATTCCTTTTACACTATCCTAATAGCCAAAAACTATGAAAACCTGTATGATTTGCATGTGGATTAGCTTCACGGACGTCCGATCAAATCCACTTTTTGTACAAATTGTTGCATTTCGATTTTTGATGGTAAAGAACAAAGGTTTTCAAATAAATTTGCTTTTTCCGGGCTAATAGACAATGTTTAAACACAATATGCAATTCATTCTAGTCTGAACTATTCATCAAAATTTTCAAGGCTGCTGTTGAAACTATTTAATTTTATTGTTATCACGTTTATGCTTTAAGCTAATAATGCGGGTTATGTAATGCCAATTGATGCTCAGTAATTTATGGTGCTTTTATTGAATTTTCCCTGAACTGGACTTCCGTGAATATATGATTCATGATCATGTGTAAAATTTACGGATTCAATTTAGCAACCTAATTTACCACGATTGTCAATAACGAAGAGATACAGCTGGAAACCAATATTATATTATGGTTGTTTATTGTAGAGTGTAATGCATTGCTCGTGTTTTCGTAGAAGTAAATATACAACCATATACTTTTATCACCAGAAATCAGTTTTGTCGTATCAAACGAACCTCACAATCCTACATAATATATTTGTGATCAACGAAATTATATGAACGTTAGAACTACTGAAGTATAAAGTTGATATTTTCCCTTGTCCTACCCACGCTATTCATTATAGTCAAAAGCCAACAAAATAAGATTTGTTGCATTCTCACTCCCAACAGTCCTGTGTTTCTCATGAAAAGAGGGATCCGAACTTACGTTGTGATTTTTCCGTTTATTAGTTGCAGTTGAATAGCTGCAGCGAAAATAATAAATACAATTCAAAGCGACGAACAAACCAGGCATGAAGAAGGGGAGCTTTTATTTATCACCTTCACTAACGACAAAAACAGTTCCAACGACCTTCATGCATGTGAGAGTCGTTTTTACTCATCTAACTTGTCCACACACGCATTCACAGCAAATGAACAAGTCATTTTGTGCGGTTTGTAGCATTACCATTTCTTCAGAACATATATGCAGACGGGTTTAATAATGAAAAGCAAAGGGTTGAAATGTCGTGATCAAAAGGTGTAGGGTAAAGCAAGAATAACAATAATAATAAAACAAATCACATTTATTTACAAATTGGTGTTTATACGGATTGTTATACCGTGAACGCATATTTTAATTCACACCGCGACAGCAAACTTTCAACGTTGAACAGTTATGCAGTATATTTATTTCACTATGCTGTTCTGATAACTTTGCAAAAATGCTCACAAGTTTAACTAATCGTAAATATGTATCAGTGTAACCGTTCGTACTTTTAGCCAGGAGTCAATGGTCAAGACTTTTTCATTTGCCTAGAAGGACATTTGCTCAATACTCTTGGACAGAAAAGTAAGCTTTCCATCAAATCTCTCGTTTCATTGATGCTCTCTAGTTGTGTGCTTTTGTTCCCATTGACTACTATACAACAACTCATGTAATTTCCAAATGTAATCTGCTGCTCCGTTTCCTTGCTGTGAGGGAACTAATAATAAACGTCATAAAAGCTATCTTAAACTCTGATAATAATCGTAAAGTAGGTAGTCCAAAACATATTGAGGCCGAAAAAATCCCAGAAAGTAACGACATTTCTCTAGTGGTACAATTTTGTCTTCAAGGGACAAAAATGTTCTTATTACTATGCTACCGGTGAATGAATATCAACCCAACCCAACATTATCGTACATATAATATTTATATATATAAACTAATTTCAGCATTACGACCGGCGACCGTTACGATTTTACACGCGTTTTAAATGTGACATTATACGTTTGCTTGTAATGTAAATGCATTGTCGATTTGATTCGAATGCAGAGTTTGTGCTAAAGTCTTTAACTGTTAATGTAGTTGCTCCATCAAAAGTAGTTTCCACATTTAAAAATGAAGAATAATCGTATACTTGTCAACGTGCATGTTCCTTGGCACTCTAAAAATGCAGAGGACAGAAACATTTTGTACTGAAATTCGTATGCATACCCAAGGGTCATACCATCGTGTATTCTCAACTCGCAACACACAATAACCGACACTTAAACTATATTTCCGATGGAGCACTTTACTTATAATGCTCATTCCCGTGTTATTCCCATATCTCTAAGCAGTTTTTAAAAAATCTTATAGATATGAAAACGCTGTTGCTAGTGTTGGAACTCGTGTGTCTACAACTTGGGTATATATATACATTCACAATTGCTAACTCGAGTTTTCCCATAATCGTTTGTACGAAAATGGGGAAATTTCGCTGGTGGTGGTGATGATGCCGTTACTATTTTAATTGAACTTTATGGTCTTGGTTCCACTAATGGGCCATTTTCTGATATGTACATGTACACACAGAGTTTTTTGTTCGCCTTCGGCCACCCATTTTCAACCCTTTCCTACTGTGCAATGTGTGGCAGTAGCAAAAGCACGTGCATTCAATGATGTTCCCATAAATACACAAAGCTAAGTAGGAAGGAAAAGCGTAAGCAAGCTTGTTCCTCTGTGTTCCTTCCTTGCTGCTACTTGCATTAAAATCATAAAAAGCAGGAGAAATGGGGAAGATGAAAGGATAATTTTCCAACTTTGAAGCAGTACACATACGCACACGACGGGGCATTTGTTATAACTACAACACGGACGTGAACGTCCAAAAAGATTGTGTGTGAGCTGACGATTGCTATTATTATTATATACAACGTGTATAAACGACCAGAGACGATTATTGTGATTATCTTGAATTTATTGCGGCTTTCTCTATCCATACCGCAATTGTCATTTTCTCTAGCACTCACACATATAACAACCATGTAGTATCTTTCACTTTCACGGCAAGAGTAATAATCATTGCTCTATTCGCACACAAAACTCACTCTTCACTGCCGACTACATTATACTCTCGTGTAATACAATGCATGTATCAAGAAAGCAACAGAAAGCATAATATAACTTTGGTTGGGTATTCTGCTTTTCTGCATGAATGCCTTGTATTATTATTATTGTTGTATTGTTGAGGAATATTCTACAGTTGAAAAAGACTAAAACCGGACGACTCAACTGGCATTGTGCATACAAATATGGATTTCTTGTGTTGATGGTGATACTAATGGCAAATATGTTTCACTGCTTCACTTTGTGGTAGTTGGCTGAGATGATCATTTGCCGTGTTCTGCATTTTATGATTCTACATGGCTAACGCTCTACCCCGTTTAGTAATCGGGAAAAGATATTCTCCTTCATTCCACACTGTATTATTATTGTGTATCGTTGTGAACTCGTGATCATCATCATCTCATTGCTTTAGCATGCATTCGTATTTCTTTTACTTTGCTCACTGTTTTGTGAGCCACTGCTGCTGGAAATATGGATGCACCATCATCGATAAAATAACGATGTGCAAATTGCCCTTGATTATCCAAATGTGATTTTGACTTAAGTTGATGGCTTCCCTTTTCCTTGCTCACAGTCACGCATTTTCTATGATCGTTCCGATATAATACATTTTACGAAGTCCTATATGTACATCTAAAGGTTACAGCAGCCGTTTATTCTCCCTTTTGTATGATTGCCGGGGGCTTCCCTTTTTGCTCCTCTGAAAAGGAGGTTCGGCGTAGTTCATATTAAATGATTTGTTTGAATATAGCGAATTGGGTTTGATCATTTATACACATGCCCTTTTATACGCACGTGCCTCACATTTTCAAGTCAAATTTAATCGAATTTCAGATTAGAGCTTATTTGTAGACAAGCCCATACATTTTAAAATGCCTTTTTTTGGTCTTTCATTGTTATCGAAAATATACTTTTCATCTACTTTTAAATGAAAACATTTTTCATTTTCACAATTGCTCCGAAGCCTCCAGTCAAATTTCTTACACATGTACATTTTGTAAAGTCAAATGCACCCAAAGTAGGGAAAATGGTATTTAAAAAAGTAATGTGCAATATGTATTATTTACACATTACGGCTTTACTTACCTAACACCTATATATGCAATTCACCTACGACCCTCAACGATCACGCCAATTAAATATTTTAGCCTTGAACATTGAAACAAGCTAGTCTCATGTTAACATGCAAACCAAAAGATCAACCGAACCAGCAGAATATACCTGCGTTAAAGCAAAGCAAATGCCAAACTACCATTACTTAAAAAAGCAGTCAATAATGCATGATCTCTAAAAGGTTAAATGACTGCTGGCTATTTCTAAGCACTACAATGGAAAACAGAATAGCTCTTCTCTCTGTATATTCTTCCATTTGAGAATTGCTTGCAAATTATCGTTGCAAAAGATAAAGAGTCATGTTGTGAGTGAGTGACTCCTTCACAATTTGCTCTTTCGAAATTAATGATTCCCATTAAGCCATAAAGACATGATAAGTTGCTGTGTCCTTTCACATCGTTAACGTTTTTTCTTCAACTTGACGTGTCCATGCATCTTCTACTGCTATCTTCACTAAAAGAGAAAGTGTCGCCGCAAGAGAGAGGATCGTACACTTTAGACCAATAAGATACTACGTACGTATGTATGCCTACCCATATTAAGCCACTTTCAACGTTGCTGTAGTCAAATGCCTACTGTATAGAGCACTAAGCAGTAGTGGTACTATGCATTTGAAGGAAAAACTCCCAGGTTGAAAAATTTAGGCAAGTGGAGTTTCATGTCATGTCCCAACTGATTACTAGGCTCTTACTGGCGTGTAAACTTCTCACTTCACTCAACAGCAGTAGCAAAAAGGACAAGAAGACAACAAAAGGCGAAAAGGAGAGAAAGAAGAAAGAGCGAGAAGCAGAGAGACTGGAAAAGTATAGGCTAGAGAATAGGATGGTGCGCGTCTTCTTCCTGAACACTACACACAGCAGACAACCATATTATGAATGATGGTACACATTAGATCAGCCAGCCAGTTTCTACATTACATCCACCATCAGACTCGCAGGAAAATGTTCTTTTTCAACTTTTCTCTGTAGCTCAAATTTTCCGGCTACTTTTTGCAAAGTACAAGTACAAAGGAGACGAACTGGCTGACCCGTTTTCTATGAGCGTGTAAAGGGAAGAGAAGGCATGTAGAGTGTCCTGCTAAAAATGGCACATGTTGGACACTTTTTCAGTAGCCGAAACTGAAGTATACGGGAAAGCATTGCAGTATACCATTTTGAGGCTTTCACAGTTGTCCCAGGAGTCTATTGGTAGGTTTAGTTATGTATATCTAGAACTTAACCAGGTATTACATTTGCACAAGCTTCTCAACTTCTTACCTGCTTAACCTAAATACTTCTCACCATCCCATTGAGCAAAGGCGTTTGTTTTCTGGCACATGAACTTTCTCCCACAAGCTATCATCAACATTTGTTCATGCTGCCATATCACAGTTAGAAAGCATTTAGCTGTAAAGCAAGGTTTCTTCAGTATAAAGTGGCGAATGTACTTATGCATAAAAACAGCAGAGGAAAGGAAAGTATGTGGAAAGCCGATCCATAAAAATTCGCTGTCACGTATTGTGTCATTGTCATCAAAAGTCTAGAGGATGAGAAAAGAGCAGAGAAAAAGGGAGAGATGAGATACACAGTGGGAAAATCACATCACAGCCGCCACCACCCCAGAGCACTGTGACGAGCAAAGTTATTACATAAGTACCTACCAATACGATGCATACCATACGATATGCTCCTGTTACGCTGTATTGTGCATCACACCGTATTTTTGTGGTGCATTTAACTATGAAATGTAACAATTTTTTAACAAGAACAAAGCATATATTGCTAACGACTGATACATTTTATGGCGAAATATAAAATACACACGCATAAGTGCTACATCCTTATATATAACCGCCGAGAAATAAATAACAAACAATAGAGTGCTCACGGCCGTATTGTATCACCAGTCAAGCGCAGGCAGCAGATCACAGATCAGACTTTTCTCTCAGCTGAATGAATACACTTACAGCTATTCTTCTTTCTTTCTACCTCATTGTCATCTAAAAAAATACTCAAGAGAGAAAGAGTGGAGAGAGTGCGTGGCATAAATGTTACAGTTGGCTTGAAAATTTCAGGCTGTCGAGGAGAATTGTGTTGCGTCTCTTGTCTGTGTAGACTCGTTTCGCTCTCTAGCTCGCTCCCGTTTCAAAGTTTCCAGTCAGAAAGTTAAGCATTTTTCACCGAATCTCCCTTTAACAAAATTCTCTGGTGTCAATCTTCTTCCCCTTGTCATCATCATCGTCGTCGTCTTTTAGACGATGTTGTCGTCAACAACATCATCTTCATCATGACGAAAAGCGCGTAATAAAGGGAAAAAACGCGTACACACGAATGATATGATGATTAAGACAGCACTAGCACACAGCACAGCTAAATGTTTCGTTATCTCCATTACACGCCACATACATAATATGCATTTTACTTACCAACACTTCAAGCTCTTCAAAAATATATTCAGCATCCACCTACTTACGACAATGTAGCTAGCGCTACACATAAGTGATTGTGATGATGATGACGGTGACAGATGAAGTGCTGCATTTCCATAATGTACATAATGCGTAGAGTTTCCAGTTTCTACAACGAAACAGCTCAAAAATCTACACGCAAAAGTTAAGCGCGTGTACATTTTAGAAGAAGCCATTTTCCGTCCTTAATGTTCGTCTTGAGAAGAAAAGTCAGAGCAAGAAAACACCATCATAGTTTTTTGGATTATCGTTTTAAAATGTTTTCAACCAGAGTATTGTAATGTAGCGCTTTCCGATTCTTATTGTTACTGCACCGCAGCAGTCTACAATAAAGACAAGAAAATAAAGGGGAAGGGGAGTGTATAAATGCATTACGCACCACAATCATATTATCCATTAGAGTTAGTTCTATTTCTGAGGCGTGATATGATTGCTTTTATTGTTCAGTTCCTAATGTTCTTTAAGCACAAAAGAAAGATGTAAGTAAAGCCGTAAAATATTCTTCTCTGTGTGTCATTTGAGCAAACTTATTTATTAGATTTTTCCTTTCTTTTCACTTTCCTATTTTTTCTTATGAACTTTGGTAATTTTTTTAGCCGACGATGTTTGAAATGGATTTTTTCTGATCATATAGTAACCCATCTTTCTTCCGCTCTGTTAAACACTCTTTCATCAAATTCACATGGGTCACAGTATCTATTCTTCATTACTTAATAGTCACAATCGAAATTCATTTCATTAGTTCCAGTAATTCTTGCTACAATATTATTTTATAAGGCGATCCAACTATCTGGTTACCAAAAATTAATATCTGTCTGACAGCGAAAACTGTGCCTATGTTAGCACATTGTAGAAAAAAATGTTTCAGAATAATACCTCGCGGTGATGTAGATCATAGACAAGTAGGGAAAGAGCATTAGTTCAAGGAATACAATGAGCTCACTGCATTTTTTAACAAAGGAAGCTTTTCTTCCTTGTCAGCATTTTTGCCACATCGCATCGCACACACAGTAGAGGATGCATATATTCAATACCACAACATAAGCTTCCATATTCCAGAAATGCATTAACTATATTATGCAAATCAGTACGGGGAAGAAGAAGAAGAAATAATATCGAAAAAATGATGGTGCGGCAATAACTCTGTCAACGGAAAAATATAGAACGCTAAACCAAATAGAAATGGTAGTGGTAAATGGAGAACATTGATTTTGAGGGTGGTTGGAACAGTAGGAGCAATAGATGTAGTATCCATACTTTACATATTTCAACACAATAATAATGATTCATAGGCACTGCTCTCTTCGTCATACATCGCCATTATGGAATATATTGATCGTGAGTTGGATCATAACTCGCACATTGATTTACATTTATGTATCTTCTCTCCCACAAACATACAAACTCCAGCCGATTTACTAACTTGCATGCTAGTTGCTCATGTGAGTTTTTCATATTCATAATCCAATATTTATACACCTAGATGCTTATATCATATCAACAAAAGAGCCAACACTACCATCAACACCAGCACCACAATGCGAATTTCAATACCCAGCATCAACACCAAATGAAACAGTCCTGTTGAAAGCGAAAAGATCGTGCACATAGGCATTCTGGAAGGCAACAGCGGCATTATGGGTAGAGCAGGACATGGATAAATCGCGCTTCCATGCGTTTTACTTACAGAAAGTGGAGAGAAAAAATGTAGCTCAGTCAGTCAGTCTGGGAGAGCGAAGAAAAAAAAGAGCTCCGCTTTTTTGTTGCGCCAATCGAATATGTATAGTTGCAATATAAAGCATACATTTTTGAGTTATTTCCTCTAAATGTAACGACAACATAATCCAAGACGTACTACTATACTACTGCCAGTAATACAACTGATGCACTATCTAAACTATACTACCTCCATTCTTGTTCCTTTTCTTTGCATTCTATCTATCTAGAGAAGAAAAAATCGTATATTCGCATTTAGCACCAGTGAAATGCCTGCATTTCCAAGATATGTTCCTTTGAAACCATAAGAAATGGGAAAAGGTGCTCATATTTTCGTCTGGAAATCTGGGTTAATCGAATGTTTTAGTATTACTTGTTACACTATAACATACATATTATGATTATCACAGTGGATTCTAGTATATGTAAGACGTGCGTATTTTCTCACAAGACAAGATTCAAAGAAAGGGTTTCTTTTTTTATTGAAAAGCGATGGTAAAACGGAATATTCAATGAAATAAAAAATATAGGCAAATTTAGTTGCAAAGAATATGACAAAATTTTCAATGGAAAATACCGGTTGCGCGACATTTCCTCGGGGCTCGCTCGCATGCATGCATGTATTCTTTGAATTTCTTGTGTCTTCATTGAACAACGAAAGAATAAAGGCCATACAGGAAAAATCTCATCGTCAAAATCGTAATATCTTTCATAATGTATTGCGATTACTTCCTCCTATCATCACTGCTACCAGACAACATTCCTTACATTACACTGTCATCCATAAAATTGTAGATAGATAAGGTAGGTGATTTAATGCATTTGTGTGTGTGTGTGGGTGTTGGTGGGAGGACGCTTTTATCAGCAACGACAAGTGTTTAGTGTTAGGAAACGCTCACGTCTACAGCAAAATATTGGAGCGGATTCTTTCCTGGCAATATATGACGTAATGATGTCGATAGACAGAGAGATTCCAATGAAAGTAAATAAATAACGCTATTTTCATGCGAGAGTTTCGTTCATGACATAAGAAGTTTCATGCAAACCTATCTGGATTAATTTTGCAAACTGCTTACTCCTAGCGCATATACTCTGTATTAAATATTCCAACTGAATGACTGGATTTAATGTAGTAAGCATGGAAGCTTGGTGCGCACTGGTCATCATTTGAAACGAAGTAGAAATTTCATTTGAAATGCTATTTGCCTCCACATCTGCAAGCTGCGAATTATGATGTAACAGATCTCCCAAGAAGATAGTGTGTTAATAAAAGTTGAGCTCTGGCCATATTCTTCAAGGTCATAATTAATAGGATTGGGGCGTGGGAGCGGAAAGCGACGGTGTGGAAATTGTGGTTTAATGTTGTCCAAAAAGTTGTTGATCTTGATCTTTACATTCACTCTGTTGTATAACCAAATGGAAAGAGGATGTTATGTCGCTGTGTTTGCGTACACCATAGAAAAGTTTATCGTTGTGCCTGGTAATGTATAGGTATTATGAGAGTGCTCATATCTCCGTAACATGATCCATGGGAAGTGAACGTGCTTTTGTTATGCATGACACCACATACCTACTTGCCTCGTCTGAATCAAACCTGCTGGATAAACCAATTTTCAACTGGGCACATTTACGACAACTTATTAGTGCTCTAGTTAGTTTTATGGAAGATAAATCTGAAATAATGGTAGACAACATCCGTAATATCCAAACAGACATATTATACTGGCAAATGTTGTTGACTACTAACAGATCAAAAGTAATAATTTCATTGTTCATCATCAGCCAAGTAAACAAAAATGCTGATGCTGATGAAATGGTGAGATAGTGGGAACATGTTGCAGGAATGCTACATACCTAACGTACATTTAATATGACATGTTAAATACACAAATGAAAATGTAAATTCCTGTTCCTCTCGTCATTGTTGGCTACTTGTAAGTATAAAGTATAAATGCATACCTGTTTGAATTGAATGAAACGCTTCCACTGCACTGCGCATGTTTTTTCTCCCGTGTAAATGTACTGAAATTAGCAATTTGTAAATTGACGATTTTATGACGCAGTTTGAATGTGCTCTTCATTGTGTGTTCATGTCGTGAGAACAATGCTTTTCAATCCTTTACTTGGTGTAATATTTTCCAGTGCTCTAGATGAATTAACCACGACGTTGATTACGACTAATTGTGAAAATGGAAACTTGGACAATTCGTGCACGTTTTTAACCGCTTGTTGTGGTAGCATTTCTGAAGTATTCAACAGATGAAATTTACCCATACACAACTGACAATTTTCACCTTTGATATTTATCACACTCACAATGATGAATTCGATAAATAAGAAGCTGGGATACATTGTATTTCTCGTACTTGGTTTGTTTTTGCTAGCAGGATTGCTAGATATTACCAGTGGCGGTAAGTTCATTTTAACGACAAATACTATTCGATTAATTTCAGTGAGTTGAACTGTTTGTGTACAAAAATTGTTGAACTTTTAGAGTATTGCCCTCCATGTCGTGGCTCCAGTTCTAGACGATGCGGCCGGCAATGTGGCCCTCCGAAAGTGTGGAACTGTGAATGGGCTTGGACTGTGTGGTCTTGTGTGGAAGACATGTATGAGAGCAACCATATAAGCTCTTGACCATCTACATAATAATATGTGATTGTGATAACAAAATTACTTCATCTTATAGAATATGTATGTATATCTACGTGAACGGTTTGCTAAAATTCTTATGAATGAACGAAAAAATTACATCAGTAGTATTAAAAATGATTTGTGAAATAACAAAATCTACTCGCACATGATCATCGAAAAGGATTGGTTTTATTTTTAGCATTAAACAAGTACGTTATTACATTAGATAAAGTGTTTGTTTGTCCATTTTAGCAAACTCTCCAGGTTGGGTTGATTGACCAAGAAATCTAATGCTCCTAGTCCTCCGAACGGGATATTTCCTGCTAATACCTATTTGTACTTTATACGAGAGCAATAGTCTACAAAGATGTACATACATATTATCGACCTACATATTTAGTTATTTTGGCCTATGTGGAGAGTGGATGAGAAAGAAAGGACGGTGAGCCCTGAAACAAAGTACTTTATCAAAGTGCACTTTAACTCGTATTAAGAAACTTTTAAAAATATATTTTAATGTCTTTTGATATATAAAGTAGAACCCTATAAGAGCTATATTGATACTAACTTGAAGTTTTCTTGGAACGTGAACTTACTTAGCGAAGCATTTTAGGTGTATCATTACATAACTCAAAAAGTAAATCAGAGGCAAAAATGCCGTTAAAACTGGGAGTACCCAAAAAGCGGCAGTAGCAGTGTGGAGTGCCATCAATAACCGCCATTTCAACAAATACATGCTTTAAGATGATACGAGTCAGTAGTCAATGATTTCATTTCATTTTTGACTTATGATCGTTTCAAAACGGCAAATGAAGGGAAGAAAATCTTTTGTGATTTGTGACTTTTTTCTTGAGCATTGCGAAAAAAAGTTGGCATTGGAATGTCCAAGTCGGTGAAGAAAAATGATGAATTGCCACGTTAGGTCGATGTGAATTCCACTCATTTTATACGGAATATCATCATAATAAAACCGAACAGATTCTCGTGATGTATATCTAATACACCACCAGAACACAACGAAAAAATGTACAGACATATGTCTGTTTAGCAATAATAGAGGAGTAATAATAATACAAGAAAAAAAAGGAAAGTATTTCTTTCGTCTCGATGACTTTTGACATAATACTCTTTTGAAGAGTTTATCCATGATGATGTGTAGTACAAGCCAATGCTAAGAGCACGACGACTGATGCATCGTTATATAACATTGATGTCTTACGTCTGCACACATAGACCCACTAGCTTTCCCTTTTTCTAACGGGAAATATATTTTTGGAACACAGCTCAACGTAAAGCTAATGGCACACAGCGGGGTTGTTTTGAGGTCCTGGAATTGTCAGAAAAGGATTTCCCATGTCGATTGTACAAGACGAGAATAGTCAGTCATACAGGACGACAAGGAATGCTGATGATGTTGACGAGAAACTGGATATCACAAACGTACCAAGAAAGCTAAGAAGCCCTTTCAAAGGAAAATGTATCTTTTGACTTTTACTGTCTATTATTTGTGACATGAATAAAATTGAAAGTCATCAAGGAAGGAAGGATGACTTATTTGGATCGACTTGAATAATCATCTTTCTTCTCCTTTCTTGCGAAGAAAGAAACGAAAAGATACAGATTTTCTTCCTCTGCTCTCAATACGACCATCATTTATCTTTTTGCATACATTAGCGTCGGCATTACGTGAACCATTTACGACAACTGTTTCATATGTTGAAATTCTAATAATAAGCACAGTGTATATCGGTCTTCATATTATCGTCTTCTTCAGTGTCAAATATATATATTTACGATGTATAGGTATTAATTGCATAATGTTTCTTATAGCTTGTCATATGGTGAATTTTCAGTATGCAAGCCACGAAGCGTAAAACTATACTACGCCGATAGAGCGCTTTATAAAGAATTTCGTTCGATGTAGTTACGCATGTAGGTAACAATGTCTTTAGATGCTGATGAAGCTTAATTTTAAAATGCTAAGAAATTACAATTATCGGGTCCTTTAAAAGCATTGACTTGGTACAAGTACAATTTGATGTTTCCAAAACTGAATTTGAAATGATTAGCTCTGCAATTTTTAAACGCTTTTTTTCTGGCTTTTGACATCCATATTATATTGCGTGAGATATTTAACATATATTTACCTCTAAGAGCACGCGTTTAAATATAAGATGATTTAACTTAGGAGTTATTTTTTAAATAAATCAGACTCTATTCGCGATGATCGCAAGATGTTACATAAGGTTGGTTTTGTAAATGATAAAATTCACAAGTACTTTTTACAGCATGAAAAAAAGTCAATCTAAAGCGAGTCAATGTGAATGGTAACGGGAAACGGAAAGTTTTCACCCTCACCGTAACAGAAACAGCTTTCGTATATATTTGTTTTTTCGTTAATGGAAATAAATGATCTGGAGCTGACTTTTACCTTTCCTCTGCTACATGACACGCTCAAGAAAAAACCGAAAACTGTAAAGCTGCAGAAGCCCTCTGCCAAGTTTTCCTGATCTCGTTCGCTTCAATGAAAGAAATTCGAGCGCACCTGGACCTTTTTATTACAAGAAGCAAGTAGTTTTACAAAATATACCTACTTCAAACTCCGCAATTTACTCGTTGTGTACATACATAGGTAGGTATGTTATACAGTATCCGAAAATTCGGACTCAATGACATTCAAAGCGCAGCGATAACATTAAGTATATAGTTTTTCCCTGCTTCGAATACTACTTTGTTATTTAGATAATCCCCTGTTTTTCGTAGTAGGTTCATTTGGTTTGGAGTTTGCACAAGGAACGCTATATTTTGAACAGCAAAGATGTGTCTTGTTCTTGACAAACCTATTAAACTATGCAATTGTTAGTATTTTTATCAAATGTAAGCAGCATTGGCCACTTTAGAATTTCCTTGCACTTACATGTCAAGTACTAGGTGATTGGATGTGATAAATCGGTTTTCTACATTTTTTATCAAAACCTCGTCTTGAACTCTTTGCTAGTCTTGATTTACAACTACAACCAAATTGGTCAATACCATTACAATGGAGGAGATTGTTGTTAATCCAATTCCGTGATTTGTGATTTTCATTCACGTACACTATTCACAGTTTTCACACTTGTACTTAACTCAAAAGATGCATGCATTACAAATTACAATCACCATTATGTTAAAGCGTTATATGTATGCATAGTATTTTCATTTTCAAAACATGTCAACAAGCATGTAATCTCTTGTGGTGGTCAGATTGGTATAAGTGCTGCTGGTGTGTTATCGCTTTATCTATATGTTTGTACTGGCGCTGCAATTACCATTCAATATTTTGGCCACTTTTGAGTTCACTTTGATCTCATATTTCATTACAAATTATCCGGCGGTCTACAGCAGCTAATTAGTTTTCACATTCACTGGGTCATGTTCAAGTATCCACATTAATTAGACACGTAATAAGTTCGTGGGCGTACAAGTGCATTGTGTACCTAGGTATACATATAAACGTTTAATCACGAAGAATACGCTACCTGGGCGAGCTGGTGCAGGAATTGTATAAAAACCATATTCCAATTCAATTGACAGTTCATTTGCTCCGCTGTCAACATCATCAACGTTTCCAGCCGGTGTGCTTTGTGAATTTTTGATAGGCCAAACTGTGGTGGTCCCAGTACCCCCATACTCGCGAAAAATGATTAATATTTCAGTAGAAACGTTGCTACTCGCCATCCTCGCCATCTCCTCAATGGCGAGTGGTGAAAACATTTGTAATATACACTGCGACGAGCGAGATCCAGCTCTGGCTTCCGGCCCTATAAGAGAGCCAGTTGAAGTCAACATTCTGTCCCGCCGTGTCGTCCTTCGCGTGTCAGATCAAGACAACATGGCTTATGGGATGATTACCAACGGTGAGCCAGGAGATGAAGTTTGGGTAGACAGGACTTTTAACGGAGGACTCACATGGACTAATGAAACTCGTACGGGGGACGTACAAATTCCAGAGAATTCCACAACTGCCTTGACTCCAATGTTCAATTTAGACGATCCGTCCACACTCCGAATTGGGGCTCTGAGGGTTTGTGCGATAGTGAGAGGTCAGTCCAGTCAAACGTGTACTCCATGGGCAAGGTCGACAGTGAATGCAGCTAATAAATTGGACGCTGCTGTGACTGCAATGATGATGTATTACGAGGCATGGAGGGGTCTTTGGAGGACGGTGGGTTGGTGGAATGGGGCGAATGACATGACTGTCCTTATTGACTACCAACTCCTTACCGGATCTCATCTCTATGAATTTGCCATTAACAATACCTTTGAGTTGAACAAGGGACTCAACGAGTTTGGTGGCTATAATTTTACCAGCGATTCCATTGATGACTCTCTCTGGTTAGTCAGGAGGATACACATTTCCTTGTTCTGAACTTTTGTCAAAGGAATATGTAGGGGTTATAAAGCAAATACCTATTATATATTTTCATACTGCAGGTGGGGCTTGGCTTGGGTCAAAGCTTTTGACCTTACTCGTGATGAAAAGTACTTGAACATGGCAGCGGTGATTGCTGACTACTGCTATCAGTTCCATGATGACGTCTGCGGCGGAGGTGAGTGTAACAAAGTAAACAAGCTTTTGAAGTAAGTAGGTATGTAAATATTGCATGCTTGTGCATGTCACAAAAAATAGGTTGACAAATTGTTGTGGTGGTGCATAATATGATTGTATGTATATACTTAAGCGTGTTCACGTGGCACGTGTATGAACATAGTACGGTTACATTTTTAATGAGAAATCAACTGTGTTGTTTGTTTGGCACTTTGTCTTTGGCAGTTGTGATCATGAGTGACATTAAACGACAGCTTGACTGTATCATGACATGGAATGTCAAAAACAATAATAATTAGTTTGCTTCATTTTTTATCTTACAGGAATCTGGTGAGAAAGTAGCTGTGGGCAGCCGCTGTATTAAGCAGACTTTCATATGAAAGAATTATGTGTTTTTATGATGTGATTTAACTTATCCGTTTGTGTTTTGTAATGTCATGTACATAGGTGGTCTGACCGTCGTCAGTACAAAAATGCCATTCCGAATGAACAATATATCAAACTTTCCATCCAGCTCCATAATAGGCTTCCAAACGATACGAAATATTTGACACAAGCGGTGAACCTTTGGAACTGGTTCAGAAACATTGGCATGATCAACGAAGAAAATCTAATTAATGATGGTCTTCACGAGTGCAGAAATAATGGGCAGGAGACATGGACGTACAATCAAGGCGTCATTCTTGGAGGTCTCGTGGAACTGTATCAAGCAACAGGCAACATGACATATATCACAGAAGCAAGAAATATTGCTGATGCTGTTATACGGAGCACACATCTCAATGACGAATACGGAGTTCTGTGGGAGCCCTGCTTTGAGAGCGAGCCCGATTGCGGGGTAGGTTATTCATTGCACATCAACTCCAGAGTCTACATTTGCATTGTTTATAATTTTTATTTCAAATTTGTTTTCAGCATTTTCATAAGGAACTTGGGTGAGCTAGACCGCGTTCTGCAAGACAGACCCTACACACCGTACATCCTCAAGCAAGCCGAATCAATGTATGAAAAAAATCGCAATCCGCTTGATCAATTTGGATTATTTTGGTCTGGACCATTAGACTTTCCTGATGCTTCTCGCCAGCAGAGCGCAATTGATGCGTTGCTTGCAGCGGAAGTGGCCAGCCAAAAATAAACTTTCATAAAGACCAACATGTCGTTTGTTCATCTTAAATGTAACCAAAACTATCATAATTAATGGAAAATGAGCTATTATACGGTTGTACAAACATTAAAATATTCTCCATTTTTATGATTACATGCTTTAGAATAAATAATTGAATAATTGCTACAATCGTTTAGTGTCACCAAACGAAATAAATTGTGGTTTAATAATCAATTATTCGTCAAATGTTTTGGCAAATGGACAGGAAACCGCATCAATTTGAAAATATTTTCTAGGTTTTGGCATCATTTTATGTTCCATGTAAATATACTTTGGTAAATTCTACTCCACGTATAACTGCACTGTATGATCGAGGTTTTCATACTTTTATTTTTCATGCATTTCAGCAGTTGACAGTTGAAATATATCACGTAATTAACAAGTTTATCAAAAGTCATTGTTATTCTTACAAGGACATGGCATGACCAGACCATATTGCATTTAATGAAGTAGGGCATACATCCGTTTCCGATGGAGTAAATTGGCCCAAGCAACATTTTTATGAACTGGTAAATTAAGTTAAAATCCTGAGCTACATAACAGCATGGACCAGTGTATCATCATGAATATTATTGATTAAGTGAACAAACCTTCTGTGGTCGGGTTGTCAAAAAGTTGAAATAGGAGGACTTACTACATCCTCCGAATAAATATGCATAGGTATGTATGTACCCTGTTGAGAGAAAAAAGATATTAGTGCCTAATTATTTCTATCTATTAAATATGTACACAAAAGGTTATTATTAAATTTTGCTGAAACCACAAAAAGTATCTTTTCCTTTTTCAACTTTTTCCACTTTCATCGTCCTCTTTTTCCACTTACACAAGGGGTGTCAAGATGACGTTCCAACCAAAATACGTAATAAATCAGCCTAACTATGCTGAATTGTCTCCATTTCTATTAATCCAGTTGAACACTGCGCTGGCATTCCGTCGTCTTCTTTTCTCCTCTTGAGGCTCGCTCTCTTCTACTTGTATTTCCATTCCCCACCAACCAAGTTTAATCATTTTGCAAACAGAGTTGGAAGAATTTGCATCTCTGATTGATTTACGACTTCTTGGTCTTAGTGAAAGCTTTCAAAGTTTTTGTTAGTCAGTGTTACTCCCAGTCACCAGCAGCAGTAGTTGCAGTATATAGAAAGAGAACTTCCCTTTCTTTCTCCAGACAGCAGGACATTCACTTTCTTTCCTTCTTCTATACATCGTCGCGGTACAAGCTAATTTATACTAACATTTACGGTTACACATCGAACCTCTTGCCACGGCTGTGGAGGAGCAGAAATAAAGAATTTAGTCATCATATTGTATTTTTTATACTTTTTTCCGCCTCTACTGCTGTCACATGCTACATATATTCCCGTTTATATAGGCATTAGGAAAAGGTAATAAACAATGGCAGTGGTAGACTTTTACCGAGGCTACTTCAATGATTTAGTGGGTCGCCTCCGAAGCACTTACATTGAGAGTCGGATAGAAGATAGGAACCGTGAAGCAGAAATTATTAGCTCAGGTACATAATATATGTTTTTATTATAATTTTGTACAAAACAACATGCTTATAATGCTAAAGACAAGGAATTGCCTCTTGGGTCTGTCGGTAGCGTTCAGTTACTGCCTGTAGCTCACTACTCGCGCACTCAGCATTTACCTACATACATTAATCTGTAATTACATTTATAATCGTTTACAGCAGTTGAACAAGCTTGTGATTATCATTTATATTATGCTAGGCACTGCGCTTTTTCCATATCTTGCAATATCTTGTTATTCATGAAGTTCAACAAAGTGGCCTTATTACTCTGCTCTTCCAGGTACTACACGCGGCCAATGTAATCTTTCATAATATACATACATCAATAAAATTATGCATGCACCTTTGTGTGCATTTTATTAAAAGTTACTCTTACGCGCGTGGTAAAGAAGCCATATGGAGGCACCAATATAGATCATAAAATGTGCAAATACACAACTTTTTTAGTTTAAGCACCATCAATTCTTGCAGCACGCTCCTTGCGATGTGATTCTTTTATGACGAGATTTTTTGTGCTTTATTTTTGCATGCATAATGCATCGGAAGATAAAGTTTTCTGATGAGTTCATTTTGCTACGAAGAACTATAGAAATAATTGAGTTAGTACGCATTTCGTATTCTGAAAGAGTTACGTATTCGTTTGTTCGCTACAAACAACCTTCAGAGTCATTTTTTTTCTCTTTCTCTTTGAGACCAGACCAAATTGCGTAATTTCTGATTATTCCGAATCAGCTACAAATTTTACTCTCCGCTACCGTAAAGTTGGAGAGAAGCAGTAATATATTTGAATCTCGAATATAAATACGCTGCATAAATGGCTACATAATATGTAGAAAAGAAGCAGTATAACAGCTTTAATGATAAAATATATAGATCATTATTGTCTTTCTGGGAAGCGGGATACGATTTTTCTTCAGTAATCACAAATCGGCAATCATTCATTGAATAGAATCTTATATAATTACCGTGCTCGCAATAATTTCTCAACGTGCTTTGAAATCATCATCAAAATTGAAACAACAGAGAAGAGACAGAATATGATCAAGGGGAGGTCCGCACTGAATCCAAAATGAATTCATTTCATTCACTGTCTGAGTGAATGAGAGTAGCGCGGCACACCGCCACCACTTCTTTCTTCTTCCTTGCTCGATTCTTTTACTGTGTTGGTTGGTTGGTTCTACTTTTTTGGTGCTACTAGGCGAATCTAAAGATAAATCAAATAATCTTTTTCCCTTATTCGCATTACAATGAGAAAGAATAAAAAACTTTCCAATTTGTTTTCTAACCGCGTTCACAAGGATAAAAACTCTCTCTTCGTATTCTCCAGAGATTGGGGTAAAAAGACGGATATAGTCATATAGGCTATAAGAAAAATAAGGTTCAATTGAACTGGCAGCACATATACAAATAGAAAAAAGGAAGGAAGGAGAAAGCTTTTAAGAATCTCCTTACTCCCAAAGGCCATAGATTTTATCATAAAAATACTCACATATCGTAAAAATATAGAATGGAATGGAGTACCAATACAAGCACACATTCCGCAGCATCAAGAGTTAAACGCTAAAATGTTTAAGATGCTTCTTTGCATATTTTTCGCTCTTCTTGTGTAGCTTTTTTACCTTCTTTTATAAACGCTCTACATAATACCAACACAGCCCCATCATGTCACAATTTTATTGAAAGTTGCAATCTGAATGTCATGTGTGAATAGTTTGTATATTGAGGCTATGCATGCAGTACATGTTTACGACAAGGCATATATGCATATTGGTTGTAGGTACACAATTTCAAAGTTGTTTCTCTCTAAAACATTTTTGACTTGACTCTGATAGATTCTTTTTGTAACAAAATGCATACGGTAATCGGGACTGTCGTTTACCAACGACCCACACAGAGGTTGGCTCTAGTGTTAAGTCTCATGTCTCAACGCAGCAGGAAGAAATATATTCACTAGAGGAGATAGCACTTTGAGCAAAACATATCACCACCGCCATCAATTTTAAGAGCACTTTCTCTCCACGAGGAAAATGCAATCTCTGATTTGAATGAGTCTGTATCAAAACTTGTAAAAGGGCCTAAAAGACACATAAATGTAGGTACAGGGCACAACGGAATGACTGACAGAGAAAATCTTGAAAAAGCGGAAGAAGGTTGAAAAATTGAACTGAAGTCAAATAGTCTTATCAATGTCTAACAAGGAGTAAAACTGCAAGAGCAAGGCAGAAAAAAAATCAAATTGTATGATTAAATTTATCGAAAGTCTGGATTCGTGTTCTTGTTGAATAGCTGAAGAAGAGAAAACTATGTCAAAAGCCACCAACCATCATGGTCTTTGCTCATACTCCATAGTGCACCTACCTACTTTCACTTACGACAGAAGCAGTGACATACCTATTTTTTTCTTTTCTCTAAAGAAATTGCTCCCAATACGCCTAACGCTTCAATATGCTTTGTCAAATATTTTTCCAACATGAGCCAGTATTGTGTGTGCGCTGAAATGATTCAGTTTTATGTAGGTGGTGGTGACGAATCAGATCCTGGAACAAGACGAATTCCCAATGGCATTGATGGAACAAACGGAATTGGGGCACCGTCAGCAACAACCGTACTTCCTTTAAAAATTGGTAGCATGACCTTCTATCCAACAGAAAATGGCAGAAAACATCGAACATCAAAGTTTCAATTGGTTGAGAGAGGAACACCGATTTTTCGAAGAGGCCAAAACTTTTACATTGCTTTAATGTACGCAGCAGGGCAAACTCGAAAGTTCGATCCAAACACGGATCAACTCAAATTGATTTTCAGCTTCGGTCCTCATCCATCTCCGATTAATGGAACGGAGCATATACTGACGGCGGAGAAAGTTCTCAATTCTGATGAGTCTCGCTGGTCGGCACGGATAAAAGGATATGATCAGAACGCCATGACTCTAGAGGTAAAATCGTCATTTTTACCATTGTCATTTTTATAGGGGTATGGTATGGCAATTGCCAACTACAGTAGCCGTTTTCTAATGCTTTTCAATTATTTATGCACGCAAAAAGATTGTGATCGCTTTTCATTAGCTAATTAAGCATATAAACCCGGATTTTCCCCGATGGGGTCTCTAATAATTAAAGCGAAAAGTTTTTCTCAAATTTAGTTGTGAACTATGTAAGTAGTTTGTTTGATCGCTTCTATGCAAATTAATTTTTATTTCTATTGGTAAGCCTACTAAGTACCTTTATATAAAGCTTATACAATCTCTTATGCAAGGTTCACACTGGAGCGGACTCTTGTGTGGGCATTTGGAAATGTAGAGTGGAAACTCTTCTTCAAGAGAGCGGGGCTAATGGTCCAAGAGAAAAATTCATTTGTCCTGATGACATGTATCTCCTCTTCAACCCGTGGATCTCAAGTAAGAACGTGAAAGCCCTCTCTAACATTCTAAATTTTTGCGTTAGAAAGCATGCTCAGTAAAAATGGGATAACATAAGAACGGGAACTTTGTTTTCCCATGGTCATGGAGTGTATAATTACATAAACATCAACTGACTTTCTTATTTATGAGCTCCTCTGGTATAAACCTTTCAAAATTTCTATTTGTAGAAGAACAAGCACAGATATACAGAACTATAAAAACTAGTTGATTGAAATGCATACGGTATCAGTTGGTTAAAATAATATGCTTAGCAGTACACCAACGAATCAATATTGTTTACATATTTCATATTCGCATCCCATGACGTGTTTTATTGATTCTACAGGCGATGTAACATTCATGAAAGAAACCGAACTTTTGAACGAGTGGGTGCTTGAGGACATGGGCAAAATTTGGGTAGGCCCTCATACATCAACTAAAGGTCGACACTGGGTATTTGGACAGTTTGATGATTCAGTACTTCCGTTGGTAATGATACTCTTGGAAAAGTCTGGCGTTGCATTTCCTTCGCGTGGAAATCCAATTCTGGTTTCTCGAGCGCTTACTAAAATGGTATGGCATATTATTTTGTACCTAAGTAAATGTAACGAAATACACATCATGACGTTTATATAACAGAAAGATATACAAAGTACTTCTTCTGTTTTTATTGTTTTTAAATTAAGAATTTATTAATTTTAACTATTATGAACAGGTAAACTCAAATGATGATAACGGAATTTTGGTGGGAAGATGGGATGGCGAGTATTCCGACGGAACTGCTCCCAGCGCTTGGACTGGGAGCGTTCCCATTATTGAACAATACTTCCAGAATATGAATCCAGTTCGTTATGGACAGTGTTGGGTGTTTTCTGGAGTTCTTTGTACCAGTAAGTACCAATCAACTCTTGGACTTATCTGAGTGATATCAAATTTATGAGATCGTTTACCAGGAGTCACATGCTATATCTCATATCGGCATATCATAATACTTATCGCTGTGATGAATATAATAGGATGCTTATATGCACAGCTGCGTAGGAGTTCTACTATCCACGCAAGCCAATGTTACGATAGTATGGAATATATATAGCTTACGGTATGGTATTCAATTTGTCTCAAGATCTACTTGAAAAACGGTCAAATCGTAACTGATCACATCGTGTACAATAAGAGGCTTTGCTTGTCAGTTTGCCTATAACTCTAACATTTACTTTATACACGTTAACTGTAATTTCTGTCCAACATAGGTTTTTTTGGACCATGCGTATACGTGTGTATAGATAAAAATGAACGTTTGGCTACTTTTCCGCAGAAATACATACTCACTTTCCATTTTAGCATTGTACAGACCAATCATCTAATGCGCATCTCTGCTTGAAAGCGCATTTCTCAAATTTTCTGCTAAATTTCCTTTCCTCGTTGCAGCACCAATTTTTGTTGTTTTCTGAAATGCTACAAGCAAAAGCGGATAAAATACAAAAAAGCAGCATTTTATTATTTTTCGCTTTTAGCACACAACACAAAAAAGAAACTACTGTGCAGAGAGATACGATCGAGATACTTTTAAAAATATTATTTGGAAAATGTTGTACAAAATATACCTATATCCTTTTTATTAGTGTATAAAAAGTTAAAGATCAACATTTTCTAATATAATCGACACACAGACCTCCATAATCATCAAATATGAGTTTTTTTCCTGCTACCGAATTTCCGCAAAGTGTCCCTGCCAAGAAAGGAAGAGAAAACGAATAGAGAGGCACTTTACACAACAGATTGCCGACTCATGAGTCACGTCAGATGCAATGTGTTGCTGTATACATGTGTGTGTGATTGCGCGTCTATAAGCCGCTCTTTCACAATACTTCTATAATCATACCATCCAGTGGACCAAGAAAAAAAAGACGAGCGAAAAGGGAAGAAAATGAGAAAACGACATGGAAAAGATATATCCTCGTTGTTCTCTCCTCGCGTTCCCTTTGCCTACACGCTCTCTTTCTCAATAAAAACGCGAATAAACTGCAAAAGGATTTCCCGATCAACAGCTTCAAATTATTGGCAGTTTCTCAAGCACAGGCAAAGCAAATACGGTTTTTTTCTTTTTCTGCATTTCCTTCAA
The DNA here is from genome assembly GCA_004115045.4 of Sinella curviseta. Taxonomy (NCBI): domain Eukaryota; kingdom Metazoa; phylum Arthropoda; class Collembola; order Entomobryomorpha; family Entomobryidae; genus Sinella; species Sinella curviseta. The sequence continues at coordinate 42,623,711 of CM023201.3, read as the reverse complement.
TCGGGAATGGGAAACCTACTGAAATGGCAATAGTGTGCCAGTGGTGGTCCTTGCTTTTGCAGGATGCATGTCTGCTTCATAAAAAGTATACAACGTTAAAAGGACATGTCGTATTTATTTGTTTGTTATAATAATACTTTCTATAGAAAAAAATAATAATATAAAATAGGCTAAATGTATGTATGTGTACGTATTTACAACAACTTACAAAATAAGGCTCGTTTCGGAACTGTTTCGATTCTTTTGAGTTTTCAATGAATTTTCATTTGTATGAACACTATTGCGTGTAATTTGCAGAATATCTTGATACTGAAAGCGGATGGAAAGAAATGACCAGAAACATACATTAGGGTATATTGGTCCGTAAAAGGATTTTCACTACAAAAATAGATTTCCGATACATGTTTTCTCGTTGTGTGTTAGTGATGCAATGCAAACAAGAGAATGCATAGCTTTAAAAAATAGTCCACCTTTTTCCTACTCCTTTTACTTTTATCTTTTTGTGAAAGCTTACAATGGGAACATACTGTGAATATGTACAGGAGTTGTATACACTTGGAAGGTTTCTGTGCAGCAGATGTACAAAGTTCTTTGTACAATAGAACTTATTATCAAAGTCGCGATTATCATTATCCAAATCTGATCGTTTAACCATCCGAAAACTGGTTGAAACCTCTCTACCTTTCCTCGCTGCTTCCTTGCACATGAGACACCCGCAGGCGTAAAATATATCAGCATGCTACATTTTCCAACTTGGATTACTATGTTTACATTTTTCGCTCAATTTATTACGTCAACTACCTCCAGAATGTCATGTGCACTTGCAAATTAATTTTAAAGCACATATTCTCTGTTAAAATAGGTACGTATAAGAATCGATCAAAGATTGCGGAACGATACTTCAAACAGAAAAATTAGCAAGCACCGATGTATGCACTATTTATAATGACATTTCTTAGAACGTAACTGCTATCATGTTTACTGTTCCTTTGATGTCTGCTTTCACTTACATGCTCCTATTATCTAAATGTCTAGTGCAAAACCACATAGTTATTTGCATAAATGACAATGCTCAATACATTCTGCTGAAGTCGATATGTACAATATTGATTGTGAGATTGTTGGAATCTAGAGAAGAGGAAAGCATTAAAATCTTATTTCTAACTGGATAAATTGCTCTATAAGATGTTACAGAAAAATGGAACTCCCCAACCAAACAGAATTCTCTCATGAAAGGCTGTATTGCTGAATGGGATGGAAGGAACTATTATTTTGATGACGATCATTATTATTATTCACAAGTTAGCAGAATAGAGGGAAAGTCTATTCATGCGAAATTCCGCACTTTTAGACTTCTTTCAAAGGAAATTTCTTGGAAGTGTACTTTCATTCAATGAGCATTGTCGTAAACACAAAAGTATGTGGTATGTGGTACCTGAATAGCTTTCTTCTTTGAAAGAAAGTTATCGGGAACGCGCGTAGCTACACATAGTAAAAATATGAGCTTAACCATCCCATCTTACCCTACGTGGGCATGGTTGAAAATAACGCGTTTCAAATTTTTAATTTGAAGACAAGATTTAAAACACGTGTTCGAATTTTCTGAATTGAAAAAAACACACAATATTTAATAGTGTGACAGTGAATATCCTTATTTGGTTTCTCTGTAGTCTGTCGAGCTATCGGAATTCCCTGCAGAGTTGTATCCAATCTCGTATCCGCTCATGATGCCAACTCAACCCTGACTATTGACCGGTATTTTGATGAAGGGAATAATGAAATTGACTATGACCCACATAACCCAACGGGCTCCAAGGACTCAATTTGGAATTTCCATGTATGGAATGAAGTGTTTTTTGCTCGTCCAGACTTGCCTAAGGGCTATGGAGGATGGCAGGGTATTTACTGATTTTCGTATACTTATTTATTACGTTACACGGTTCTTTTAATAGAGTAAAATTTGTTGGCCGAACTTTCATCAGAATTTTAATATTTTTTGTTTCAGCAATCGATGCTACTCCTCAAGAAACGAGCGATGGTAAGTATTTCGATCCATTCTTTGACGCACAATCGTTAGTGTCTACAAGAAAGGCGTACATGTGTTTTTACGATACAGTTATATATTACATTTCAGTAAGTACTTCATGTACGATTTATTTGAATCGATGCTTTAAAAAGAAATCGCATAATGACCGAGTTCCTCTATATTATCAAGCATATGGTTCGTAATTACTTCACATCCTGTAGTTTTCCCGACTCAAAACGTAATGTGTATTTACACACTCAACACTCAAGCATTGTGACATTTGATGATCGGTACGTGAACTCGTTTTATCATGGTACAAAAATGGAGTCGAATTGGGCCGAGAGAGACAGATAAAGACAATATGTTACTTGGGTTGATTGAAATGGCACTTGCGGTGATGACTGTCAACTGAATGTTTTGATCATTAATGACTCTACGTAACGTTAACAGACATTTCCTCCTGTTCCTTTACAGATTCGCTAGTAGTACCTACTAGTGGTAGTGCACACGCATGTACTAATAAATAACAGCAATCTTCATTACTGTTTTGTTTTATGGCTAGGGTTGATCTCATTTTTTAGGCCAAAAAGGAAGAAGTTGAAGACTAGTAGACCAGAGGTTGTACAACACAGTCTAGTAAAAATAAAGTATTGTAAATAATCCCGAGACGATATGCATATGTGTATGCATTATGGATGTATCACGTAAGGAAGAGAAGAAAAAAGTCGACGGACTTTTTTGTGATCTACCTTATCTACTAACACTAGATGCAACTATTCCTTTAGCCTTTTTGTACACATGGGATGTTTTATTGTGAGGTTGGCGCAACACATAAGATGAATGGTTCACAAAGCATTAAATGTTGGGATCTCAGTTATGGTCTGTTTATATACTGACCACTTTATTGTCTTGCCTTCTCCCAGTGTACACGCCCTTGTGGTAATGTATGGGTAGCAAAAGAGTGACTGGACATCATTTATCAAACTTTTTGGTGATGAATAATGGTCCTAAAACGTCTAAAGCCTCTTTCTATTTTTATGTACTTGCTCTCTTCTCTTTTTTATCTTGTGTTAGGGGTTTACCAATGTGGACCGGCGTCTTTAGAAGCTGTCCGCAAAGGCCGAGTGGGCTACGCGTACGATGTACCATTTGTATTAGCCGAAGTGAACGCCGACTTGGTTAGGTGGCGTGAGGACAAATCTAGCGAGTTTGGTTTCATACGGATGGAATCCAACAAATACCAGTCCGTAAAGACTTTTTTCTCTTTCCCTTCATTTCTTACTTATTACCCTTAAATTCCCTGATCCACTCACTTTCTTTTCCTTCTTTCTACTGATATAAGCACAAGCACAGTGAATACAACCATTACACGCAATCTTCACTGTTTTGTATTTGCATGTGTTGTGATGCTTATACCATCTACATAAATATGTATATGCATATATGTACAAATTCACTCACGAGTAGACCTATATTTTGTTGGAAGCTTACGTCCCAGTCATTGTCAACCATGTACTTTCTCCTTGTATTCAGATTGCGAATTGTCTATATCCTTACACAATAGTGATTCTTTTTTCTGATGCGGTGAGAACAAAAATCTTGTAGAGCATCAGCAACTGTTATACATACTCTCTCTTACTGTGTGACTTAACATAAATTCTGCTTCTCGCAATATATTAGAGTCAGATAGTGTGTTACATAATATTATGTTCTTTTTTTCTTTTGCATTATTATGTACTTTATCGGTGACAGTTTTAGTTCACAAGCACTTTTTTCTCACCACTCTCCCCACATAGTTCAGAAATACGGGTCAAAGCTTGTATGTGTAGCAATTCGTTTCACTTGGACTATGTGTTGTGAATGTACATGTTGCAGTATTAGTAATGGCCTATATCGCATACATGTCTATTTTCGCCATTATAAAAAAGCTTGTTTTCATTTCTCCAGCTTTTCATGACAAAGAAGAAAAGAAATCGTGGTGTCTTTACTACTTACAGTACATAATATCCTTCGGCCGTCGCCTCCTCTACCACCATCACCACCACCAAACAGTCACAATACAGTATAGTGGCTGGTGGTTGACCTTTCATTCAAGAGAATGGAGAAATCCCTGAATGGAGTATTACGGAGGGGACGGTGAACAAGAGGAGAAACTGCTTGATCCTCTGTTCCAATAAGTAGAAAGATCAATGTTTTCAAAGTGAGATTCTACCTCCTTATTGTAGAATTCTTCCTATCTTCCAGAAAGTGGATATCACTGCAACTGTGGGGTATTCTATATGAAAAAAAAAATACTTTAGACTTTAATAATAATATCAGTTTTTCGTCAGAGTACTTATACTGCTGTAGAATATGCTTCTCACTCAACAAAGCACAACCCATTTACAATTGGTATTGATATCCTTCTTTTATTTCTTTACCTAAATACTTTCTATGTACATATAATATGGGGACCGTATTTTTTATTTCTGCTACACACACTGCCAAAGCCCAAGTTTCACAGTGGGCGTTATACGGCTTGGTGAACTCCATTTTCTTTCATTCACCTTAATTTACTGGGCTGAATTATAACTACTGAAAAGAAGTAAGTGTTTGTTCAGCAAGGAATACTACCAGTGAAGTCAGTAGTAGCAGCAAGCACCAGAAGTAGGGATTTCAGTCAACTTCTTCGGAGAGAAGAAAGGTTTTTGTGATATTTATGGGTCTTCTGGGATTACAATTCTTTTATACTTTTCTCTCCTTTGCAGCAAGAGAAAAACGAAGAGAAAGCAAGTGGGAAAAAAGGAAAGAGAAAGCGGAGGTTACTAATTCCAACTGGAAATGAGTCTCATATCCTCTGACTTGATTGTGCAGTAAATAGTACAAGTGGTCTGTTGCTATACTTCTCAAACAGAAAAGTATATTAAATTCATCTTGATAACAATTATTACCTTAATTTCACAACTGCTAAATAATGATCATGTTGCGTACGTTTACAACAAACATATGACTAGTGCTACGATTTTCTTCTAAATGGCTGAAACTTATTGTGTGGTGGACATTGTTGCGAATCAGATGTCGAATGTATTGGTACCCTTACAGAAAAATGACAGCAATTCGATTGTACTGTGGTATAAAGCTTGTATGCTATAATGCTTTTGTAAACTGTGCTTACACAGTTTAAAACGATAAATTTACTTGGCCAATGCTTTGTGTTGCAGGAGGAAAGTTGCTTTTTTTCTTTCCTCTTCGTGACTTTCCAAATGTTCACGTCTCGGTAACTACACTATAGATTATGTTCTACATAAATATTACTTGTAATATCGTAATAACAGTGCTTATGTTACGCTCTTTCCTCCATTTCAGACTTTTCCTGTTTCCATCAATTTTCTTGACTTACCTCTTTGTCACCTTCTTAACTAATGTCAACTTTTTCCGTATACGCACATATATACCAAGGGTCATGTTATAGCATAATGGCTCAATAATCAGCTTTCTCTACCAAATAAAATAGTTTTATTGAATTTTCCTTTATATACGCGATACACTACAGTGTTGGACGGCAAATTCTTACCAAGAAGCCTAATGTTTTTGATGCGGATGGAGATTCAGACAGATTGGATATCATCGACATGTATAAGCCAAAGGAAGGTACGTATTGTTTTTCTGCTTTGGAGCATGCCACAATACTTTAGGATGAGAAATAATATTAAGTTATATAAATAGGTATATATTTTAGTGTATTTTAAAAAGGATGTTTAGTTTTGTCTTGAGTATTGCCGGTCACTAAGTTTTCTGGCTAGTCTCTTGCGTTGTTTCTAACTGCAAAACTTTTCGGAAGTAAGTACAGAGGACACGCTCTCAAAAAACTAAAGCACCTACACGAAATGTATTGTGAAATATATATTGTATAAAATATAGTGTTACATAAAATTTAAACCTGTATCCATCAGACGACAGTAGTATTGTCACTTTTCCTGTAAATCATCGAAGAAGTTTAGTCTGGAGTGACGATTGATGTTGCTCATTCTTACTGATGCCTTTCCTTTACTCTCTCGGAAAAAGTTTCTTCTTCTTCTTGGGAGCACTCAAACAAGTTACTGTTGTATGGTTCCGTGTCTTTCCTGTTTCTTCTCCTGTTTCTAATACATTACACGCTTTTGTTTTAAAAGGCTCACGTACGGAACGACTTCAGCTGGTCAATGCGGTTCGTGGCTCTAACCGACCTTGTGCTCCACATTTCCTTGAATTGGATCCAAAGCAAGAGGACATGGAATTTGATTTGATTGAACTGGAACGAATTCCAGTCGGCGAGCCTTTCGCCTTGGTTGTTACAATCTTGGTAAAGAAACATTCTACTTTTTCAACATCAAAAAGTTCAAAGTATATCATTGGAAAATGGGAAGTTTGTGTGACTAGAGTGAAATGATCACGAATCATGAGATATATCTAGCTTTTGAGTTTGCTCAGCATTGGGACAGAATGAATGGCATATGTCATGCTCCAATCCATTTTTTACGGAAATTTTATTTTTGTATTAAACTCAAAGAACAAATCAAATGAGACGAGAACCGTTCAGGCGGATCTTTCTGCGGAAAGCATGTACTATACTGGAGTCAGGGCAAACATTGTCAAAAAAGCCTCGGGAAAATTTCAAGTTAAGCCTAACTCAAGTAAGTACGGTCAACGATGAAGTAATTTTGCAGTTTGAAAGTACTTTGCAATTTCTATTATTGATACGTATGCTTTCACGCAAGAAACATAGTTTCATGGTACATAATTATAATTTGTCCACGAGCAGAAGAAGAACTTCGCATGAGCGTTCAACCGGACGACTACATGGATAAACTTGTGGAGTATGGGATAATGAAGATTTTTGCTATATGTGCTGTTGATGAGACACATCAAGCATGGTGTGAAGAAGATGACTTTCAAGTGGTCAAACCACCTATGCATATTGAGGTATTGCCTTTGTCTTTATACCATTCAACTCTAAAGTTATAACACCAATTCTGTGTGACAAGTTTTCTGAAAAGTACAATGTGATTTGGAAGAACACGAAACATTTTTCCAATTTCTATAATACTACTGTGTTGTCTTTGTTGCCCCATTTAATTCTTGCTGTAGGGCTTTACTTGTTGAAATTGGGAGTTACTTTCTAACATCTCGGACAGATGTCCCCCAAAATAACAAAGAAAAAATCCCTACGGAGAATGTAATAGCGTGAAGGAAATATCTTGATAAAGCCACTTTGGTTCACAAACACAGTGCTCCCAATTTAATTCTGCAGTACTCTGCAAAATTTTCTTTCACTTGGTTGCAATCCACATAAATTCCATGTCCTAAAGTGGTATAAAATGTGTGGGTGTTTGATTTGGAACTCAGTCACAAGAGTCACAGAGTACAGATTTTTTTTTAAATAAATGGGCCATGTTACTAACCAATTTTCTCATTTATGTGTAGGTGAGACCGGGAGTCAAAGTTGGGAAACTATCGCACGTGACGTTCAGCTTTGAAAATCCCATTCAAAGGCGACTTACCAATTGCGTCATCAATTTTGAAGGACCCTTTCTCTCTCGATTTTCTTCCATCAAGCACAAGTGCGTTTTGCAATCTTTAAGACTTTGATTGATTGAATCAACGGATTTCATAGAACGGCTAATTTTGTGTTTCGCCAAATGCATTTCTAACCCAAACCCACTCCCCCGCCCCCGTTTCATTTCATTTCGATAAGATTACCCGTGTAATTCCTGTTTCCTTTCTTGTGCCCTTCCCTTACAAAATTAAAAAATGCACGTAATAATTTGTAACAGGGTTTTTAAATGTGTACGTCTTTATATATGTATAATTTTCTGTATACAGAGATGTTGAAATTGGGGGAGAGTTGCGGTACACTCATGGCTTCATTCCTAGAAGCTCAGGAAGTCACAGATTGGTAGCGACCTTTTCATCCAAAGAACTCATCGATATTGTTGGGTCAAGTGTGATTGAAGTGGCTTGAATATAATCCATAAATAGAGGCACTATTTATTACACGTAGGTATCTACATTTTAATTCCACATATACGATCAATAAAATAAGACACGCTTTAAATGCTAATATTTGTGTTGCAGTCAAGGCTAAAAATCAAGAAAGACAGTCACTAAAAAGTTGGCATCATTCTTAAACGGACCCCACGGACACAAAACCATAAATATGTTATGAAAATCTGATACCTTAAACTAAAGCTTTGCTGACGAATTGTTGCATCCTTTCTAAATAAAGCTGTAGCGAAAAACACAGAGTGCCTTTTTCTTTGTTGGTTCGATTCCACCAAGCTCTATACTTGTGCAATCCAGCGATTAAGGGTGAAAGCTTGTCCGGTTCACCCGTTACCCGTGTGAGATAAAAGTTACCAAAGCCGCCGATTGGGTTCAGCAGTGAGCCTCACTTATTCCACTTTCCACAGGATGGTTTTAGAGTTGGTTTGCTATGCGTGTGCCATGCATTTCACTTGATAGTTGCGGTTGTGCTCGTGCACATGGTGAGTGGTATTTTTGGAATTTCATTTCGTTGCTTTGGGCTCCTCTGTACTTCAAACTGAAAAAGACACATTGCTTCCCTTTCTGTGTCCCCTCTCTTCTCCGAAAAAGGAAAATGTGCACTTACATTTCAAAAGGCTGCTGGAGAGACGACGCTCTAACACCATTACGATGTCCTTGCATTTATGTATGCATAATGTCTGTCCAAACAATAGAGCGAATCCCAAAGGGGTTTCCAAATCGTCACCCTAAATCGTGTTGCTCTTCTTATGGATCTGTAATACGCATTGCATACCCATGCCTCTTGTAACGGGTGGATCTTTTAAAGTTTTTACTCACAAATTTGATATACATGAAATATATATACATACATACATCTAAAGCATATCTAGTATATCTGTTACTTGAAATGATATATTCCTTCTATATTTGTTCTATTGAACTGACAGGAGATGTTAAAGTATTTTGTATTTTACACTGGAGTGTAAGGGACTATGTATATTTGCATGTGCATACATATGTATCAGAAATACTTTTTTCATGCTTATTCTTTTTAACCCTAACTACCCCTTTCTAACTCTAACCGTGCTTGGTTGATGAGATCATTCAATAAAAATCATTGATCAGCTTCATTATAAACATAAAAAAATTAAAGAGGGCTGCAGTATCGAACATCCCGATATGTATGTGTTGACATCTTAAAGTTTTAGAGCATTATGAAATGGAGAAAAAAATAAAGTTGTCACAACAAAATATAAATCAACAACCTATGTTCCTGTGTTATAATCGCATGCAAATTGCCCAATACTGACTTCAGCAGCTACATTACAATACAACTGGAGGCATATATTTAACCCATATCCATCATTACTAATTACTATTATAGTATTTATTTTAATGGCCCGTATGGGCATAGCAAATTTATAATAACACAAGTAATGAATTTTAACATGAAAGCTGGTCCGTCCTTTTCCTGGCGGCATTTTCCAACCATTTCCCATCACAATGTAAGGAATCATGAACCCCACACGTCAGAACAATAATTCAGGGTGCCTCTATCTGACGAGGGTATAGACAAAAGAATGTGTTTCTTTTTCAATGTGCAGCTGCATTAAGCTTGCCCTTATTTAAATATTTATAAGGGAAATTAACCGGTCCCTAAGTTAAAAGGAGGACGTGCTGGCCTCGAAAATGGAAAACGTTTTATAGCTTCTAAATACTTAGATGGAATATACGCGGACAGTACCATTTTTATCAGCAACCGTTCCAAAGGAGGCTTTTTTCCCATAATCACTACCTATGCTCAACAAGAATCGAATTGGTAGCAAGTCATGCGTTGGAAATGTGTGAGTCCTACAGCTCCACACTCATACATAATATATTTATTTTATATTTCATCCGATCGTTTTAGATGCCGGGTTAGAATCATAATTCATCACGTTATCACTGACCTTTAGAAATGAAAAGCAATGTAGCTCTTTGGAAAAAGATTGAATTTCTTGATCGCAGTTTCTCAAGTTCAGTGTAGGTAGTAGTAGACCCAAGAGACGTTATTATAATACGAATGTTAATGTTGTGCACATCCTTTTCCTTTTTTACTGTCTGCCTTCTTTCATCTTTCAGAAGAAGAAGAAGAAACCCAAAACCCAGCGATACGAAACTGCAAAAATGCTATCCCTGACTCTGAGACAAAGTTATTCTTTTTTTCGCTGATCTCCTTTTCAGCATTCTTATGCTCGTAAATATACACTTACCCCATTACAATACACTTACATTCATTGTCGTGTATAATAAAATATAATTGGTCCTCCTATTCAACATGAGTAGTACAGCGTGCAATGGTATTCCAGTCATAGCATCACTATAAAAATCTCAATTTTTGCGTCCGCAGTATCCAATTTATAAAGAAACGTATAAGTACTGATCGTGCTTATTCAAATCATATTTCAACAATCCCATTGTTAAATGTCTGATTAGTGGATAGGAAAATGAGTAAAAGCATCGTCAAGTATTGGCTCTGTTATTTTTAGCATTGAACTTTTCGTTTTTATTACTTATTATCATTATTACTAATGAGGGGTTTTTGAAATCCCGCTTTAATGATTGTTCATTTCAATATAGCAATAACATCTTAACATTTCCGGTTTCACATTATTAATGTACATGCAGTATACTTTCATATTATCATGATAATAATAATTCATCATAACTTTTCACCAGAGAAAATCTTTTCTTGCGCAAAACCATATTCTCAGCTTGTTTGTTTTAATAGTTTTTCTGCAATAATCATAATAATTTAGATAACTAGTAAATATCACTATTCGATAGATATTGTTCTCTAGATTTTAAAGCAAATAATCGGACATGATGATAATTAAAATGCATCAATGTGGTGATGTTATCATGTGGGTATTATGTATTTCTGTGAATGATGTCACGATACACGTTATAATACCAACAACGAAGATAACAAACAATCTAAAAATATTACATTTCTGTCTGTATAAATAGCAAAAAGCGACATTAAAAATTATTATTATTGTTGATTGGACTAACTATAATAAACATTTGTGTAAAGGTTCAATTAACCCGTTAACAACATTGTTCAATGTGCAGGTATGTACTTTACTTACGTTAATTGTTTTTTGTGTTTGGGTATAATGCTTTCATGGAAGTATTAACCGACTTACCTTGTTATCCTGCTTCACAGATCGCTCGCGTTTTAGTTTTTTTAAGTCTCAACATTTAAAAGGATACAGTATTAAGAACAGGTGCGTGATTAGTTAAACAATGTGAATACATTGAATAAATAAATAAAATACTACAAAAATAACTTGAATTGCTAATAAAAAAGTACATTTTCAACAACTTAAAGAATGATAATATATATTAAAAGAATATCGACACGTTAGTAATGAAGGTACAAATCACGTATATATTTAAAAGTTCGATTCCTTATCCCTAAAACTGTTTAGGTTGATTAAACTAATAAAATTGCTGTGATCTGTCATTTTTTGACAATAATAAAATGTCACAAGCATCGTTAATAATGTATTTTGAAGAATGTATCAGAATAAATGCAAAAGGTTTCAAAAATTTTATCTTGTTTATATAAAAGCTGTTTTTATACATCGTAGTATGTACTTGTAGTAGTGCATGACAATACGTTTAAAAAATAAAAACAGATAACATAATAGTATGAAAAAACGGAGATAATTCGCGGACCTACACACTTCTTGGCAAATATATAGAGCTCAGAGAACGTTTTTTATAACAAAAAAATCATTTCTTATTGGTTTAATGATGTAGCAGTAGTACCTTTATAATATTAATATTAGCACATCATGTCGTTGTAAAAGCATACTAGTAGTATAGTATACGATAGTTAACAGTACAGTAAATAGCGTCGACGTTATATAACCAGAATTAATAGTTATCTTTTTTTATTATTACCGCTGTTTTTATAATAATGTTTTATCCTCCTCCTCTTTCTCTCTGCGCATCTAATCTGAATTAAAAGTATCAAGTTATACGGCAATCAATTTAAAATTTGCTGCTGTGGATGCTTAATTAATTTACATGTTGTAATTTAGTTTATTAGACTTTTATCTGTATTTTTAAATGTTCGTGTGATTTGATGTTTTGGAGTTAAAGTTAAATGTAGTGTGTATTTAACTTATGGAAGCCTTAGATGTTTTCAGGTTTACAATTGTGAATTGATGGATTGACGTAGTAAATGTATTCTCAAAAAACTGAACAGAATTTAAACCACACTCTGTGCTTTGTTATACGATAAGAACGAACAAATGGAGTAATTTTAGTACTCTTGGTTCCCCTTCGACATGTATTGATATAAACAGAATTGAATCGATTTCTACGACATTCTGCTTCCTCCACTCTTTTTTACTTTTTTAAAAGATAGTATTCACTGCTTTAATTTGATTGGATTGCTTTTTGTAGGAGACTTTTATATTGTTGGTTAGACACGGTTGAAAACTTTATACATTTCGAGTCAATGATGATAATAAAACTTACATACATTTCCTGCAAAATATTGCAGATTGATTTTTTTATAAAATGTGGCCGATCTGACTGAATGAATGTTTTTTTAACGTTTGTAATATGTATGTAGTATGTATGAACGTTTGTTAAATAATATCAAGAATGTACGTACAATGTAATGTATAATGACGTCGGGATAAAATGAATAATACAACTGATTTCGTTAGTTTTAACAGTATTACAAGTAGTTTAACGATACTTTACATAAGTTTTGTAGAAATACAATGGTTGGAATATTTTAAGTTGTATACTGATTTACGCCCAGACCTGTAAAAAGATAATCATAACAAATATTTTTATTAGCATTTTATTCACCAAATATTTGCAATAACGTAAGCAATAACCATCATCATCATCATCTTGACTTGAAATTAGACTTAAATTGAAAATGAGGTTAGGAGAAAAGGTCAGAAGGAATTGTGTGGGGTGGTCTTATTTGGACAGGAATCGCTCAGAAGTTTGTCAAACTATCCTTGTATTTTTTTGTGCAAAAATAATAGTTGAGACGACCAACGAGAAACAATCTAGGTACTATGTATTACTAAGGAATTAGATCCGCTTTAATAATATTAGTATTTACTCTACCGACACAGCTAATCCGATTACGCCCATGGCAAGCCTCTTATGAAGTGCTCAAGTAAAGACAGTACAGAAGCAGTACGGTGTATAACGGTTATGATGATGATGATTAAGAACACGATTATTGGAACTTAACGAAAGTATTTACTTGTATTTTAAAGGAGATATTATGAGAGTAAAAGCTGGCCAGAGTGTTCAGAGAGTTCAAGCAGAACAATATTATTTAAGATGTATTACAGCAAACGGAAGAGCAAGCTATTTATGGGCGAATGAATGAATTTTATTTAAGTGATAATAATTAAGAACCTATCTGAAAACTCCTTCTTTCACACAAGTATCTATATTATTACAATTACTACACACTTGACAGATATTTATTGTATATCTGTGTCGTAAAATAATTCAAGCTTGCATCATGTTACCGATAATAACTACCGACACGCTACTTTAAATTATTCCCAAAATAGTTAAAGTTAAATTCCCGTCGTTGAATGAAGCATTGTGTTATTAAGAGGCATCACAATTGGAAATATTCATTATTTAAACGGGTTATCTCACATTACCCATCAATGAAGAACCAGGAATATGACAGCCAGAAATATGACTAGAAAGAAGTTTCGATGATGTTCCTCAATTTGTGTCTACATTTATGCATTCATTTTATAACAATCGTTTAAGTATACACACATGTGCAAAATGCACCAATGATTATATTGATATTGATGAAGTCTAATACTTAACATTTCGAAAGGTTCATTGATGTTGATGGTTTGTGGGGAAATACATACGATTACCTTTGACCGAATAATTAAAAAACAAGTGAAAGATCGGTAACCCTTTTGAAATTATTGGGTAGATGACAGATCGATAGACATGGCGAGTTGCGTCCGTACATAAATGTACAGTAGCATGAAGCAGAAGAAGAACATGAGCGACTGAAACACACATAGGTAAGCCTTGAATTTCGCGCCATTTAATCTATAACTTGCTTGATGCAAATCAATTAACTTACTTTTGAGTTCAAAAATCATCGTAGTAAAATACGATCTCTAGAACCACTGATCTGCCTTTTCCATGAATTTATGGATAGGATAATATTATGAGATCTTATACTTTTATATACATAAATGCATAGGCACCTACTTCATTAGGGATTTTCGTATAGTACTGATATTTCGTACAAGAATTAGGGACAGAAGGATTCGTAGATGATGAAGTGAATACGTGACTTGAAGTAAAAATTACTATCATTTCTCTTTTTGCCTTTCTCCACCATCATTCCGGTAATGAATACACGAAACATACGATGTACCTACACAAGGTCCGCAGCTTTGGACCAGCATTGAAAACGTGGAAAAAAAGAAACTAGGAAAAGAAGAGCCACGACCACAGGCCTAAAATGTATACATGTTGTTTCGAGGTAGTGTGCCTACTACTACCTTCAGCATTCTCACTTTCTCCCAATACAAAAACGACTTCAAATGACCGTTAATACCATGTGTGTAGCTACAAGTAGCACGCACGTTATACTGGCAATGAGCCTTGAGTATAATACAACTGATGATGATGAAAATCAGTAAACAGTGAAAATAATGTGTCTTGAAAGGAGCTCTGTGTTGTATTTACTGTACATGCACACAACAAACTATTGTGCAGACAATATTATTATTATTATTATAAAATGTATTTCCGTTCCTTCGGTAAAATGATGTACAGGCAAAGCTACATTTCATCTAAGGATGCGAAGAAAGGAAAGAGGATTGAAAAAGAAGCGGCTTCATTTTAAAAGATAAAATAAAATAACAGAAACCCTTTCCTTTTTGCAGTCGAAAAAGTTGCCCTGCGGCAACCAAAAAAGGATGCGATGTGAAAGGAAAATTAAATAAAAAAGGAAGCTTTGATGATGATAAGATACAAGATTTTAAAGGTAAAGTAGGAAGAAAGGGAAGGAAAGAATGTATTCAATGCTGCTGGTCTTATTTTAGCAGATATTATACAGATCTGTACTTTTGGATGTGCACCCACTTGAACGGTGCGGTGAACGACAGAGCAAACAGTTTGGTCTATCAGCCAAAAAGCAAACCTACTGTGGATTCATTTCTCTTTGCTGTCTGCTCCCTTTGTTCAATAAAGAACGGGAAAATGCCAAGAGTTACGTAAAGATCTACTGCGGCCAAAAATCTTGTTCTTATCATCCATATATATCAACCCCCTTGTGCGCTATATATGCAGCATGAGTTCGGAGAAGAGGAAACTTGGGCCTACTTGTGAAATGAAAATAGCAAGAGGGAGAAGTGCAAAATATCCATACGGTTACTACTTTCACACTCGCAAAACTGATACAAACGTCTCAAAAATGCACAGAACTAGAACATAAGCATATTGAATAAGTTGATTGAAAGGGGAGAGAATATATTAACAAAATGTAGGTTGTGTGATGATAGGTACTTTTGTCTATCTACAAAATTGAAACAGATGAAAAGGGAAAGTGAAAGAAGACGGAGAGAAAGTTTGATTTGAATTCTTACACGAAGTGTGGAATCCCAGCTCGCTGTACAGAACGCGGTGCCATCGGGAGAGACTTTGAGACATGAGACCCTGTTATCATGGCCGTAGAGTATTGATATCCGATGACATTTCAGACTATCCCATACGTTCACCGTGTAATCACTATAGCCCGCAAGCAGTAGTCTTCCACTGTGTGAAAAATCCACCGTATTCACTGCAAAGATTATTGATTCTTTGGAGTACACAGCAATTTCCCGATCCGCCCTCAAATCGTACAGTCGACACTGAAAATGACAAGGAGATAATGATCCCATTAGCTTTTTAACAGAGAGCAAAAACAATACGGTTGACCATACTTTTCGGAAGTAGGCTCATTAAATCAGTGTCACGAGACACATGAAACCTACTCATCAAAATTCATGGAATAAAATAAATATAAAAAGAGGATGGTTATATTGCATGCGCTAATGGAACTCGCCAAGCAAATAACAATGGGAATTCGTTTCGTTTACGTACAGTCGCATCGTCTGATCCAGTAGCTATCGCATCTCCACTCGGATGAAATTTAACAGTATTGATATCACTCTCATGACCATCAAATGTTTGTACACATTGGCCGGTCCTCATGTCCCAGATCAACGCTTTTCTGTCGCAGCCCTATAATTATACAGTACAACAGGTGGTCATTATCACGACGGTTGGCTTTAAAAAAAACTTGGCCAGCATCCGAATCAGCGGCAGCCCTCCCAATTTTTACATGCATACTTGAAGAGAAAGTTATTGGTAACAAGAGAAAGCTTACAGCTGAGACAAAAGTGTTTCCGTTTTCTTGTGGAGCTAGATCCAAAGACATGACATCCCCGGTGTGACCATGAAAGCTTTGTAATCTCGAACCGGACTCTACATCCCATAACGCACATGTGCTATCACCACTACCACTCAAGATCTAGATAGTAAATGAGAGGAGATGAACCATGCAACAATTATCATTATTTTCTCTGGCAGAATTTTCCTCACTTGTACATTTAACAATTTCATGGTTTATAACTTTTTATGTTCATAGGTGTTTTTGTATATTGATATACATGCATTTTTATCACAAAGATTATTCAGCCATTTCATTAACCTGATAGTCTGAGTAAGGAAGGAATGTACAACAGGCAGTGTAAGAGGTATGAGTTCCCACTGGTTTTTTTCGTTGGGTTGCGTCATCTTCCAAGGAAAGGGGATACACGGTAACCTTATTATCCAGCCCTCTGAAAAATTATCAGCAAATCATTTTACATTAAGTCATCTCTCTGAAAGTCATATAGAAATAATATGACGTCTTCAGTCAGCTTGTACACTCTATTACTATTCCCAAGTGGCGGAAGTCAGTGGCTAGGCCACGTCAAAACGTAAAACAATATGGGAAGTGACCATACAGAAGATGAGATTGTATATGCTACGGCTATTAGTTTGAACATATATGCCTACCTTTATACATTTATGTATGTTTATATTATACATAATATCCAGTATTTCTTTTCTATGAGTGCTCGCCAATTAACACGAAATAATATAAGTAAATATATTAGATAAAATGTATGTGTACACATATGGTGTATATACATTGAATAAAGGGGCTTTGTAAATTGGGCATTAAAACTAACACACAATTTTGATAAGGTTATCCACATTTTGCTCCATAATTATGTGTAAACCACACGTTTCCTGTCTACATTTTATCAACAACTACACTGGAAATGAAGGCTTGAGCTTTAGAGTGTAGAGTGCTTACGGAGCAACACTCATTAACGAACATGCATGAGCACACAACATCATACAAACGCGTGATGAAACTACACAGTAGCCTGTGCAAAAGTTATTTCGACTCGTAATGAGATGGTGGTACATATATAGTTTTTGCGACGATGATCTTTGCTTCCCCAACTAACAAGCTCCGCGTTGTTTTGGTGGTACAAAAACAATTAATGAGATGTGAATTGAGAGGACAACAAAAAATGAAATTATTACCCGCAAGCGATCACAGTTCCTGAAGGACCATACGAGCATGCCATCACCCACGTCGTAGGCATTGCGATGGCATGCTCTTTGTTGGTAGTAAATGCATCCCATATTATTACTTTGCCGTCCTGAAAAGTAGAGCATAATAAACAGGCTTTAATCTCATACTAGAGGATTGAAGGAAATGAGCGCAAAATAAACTGAATATAATCACTAAACGCTTTTGGCTTCTTAAATAAACGAACAAACTATCGTTTACCTGGGACGATGATACAACGTGACGCTTGTCTTGTGACCAGTCGACACACAATACCTTCCCCTGGTGGCCTTTGAGAACTCGCCTTGGTTTGATGTTAAGCTGACCAACATTTTCTAGTCGTTGAGCTACTGTTGACACTATGAAAGCAAAATGGGAAAATGTCATCAAAATCTTGAAGTACTAATTGCAGGCAAAACTATTAATTACTCTTGACAGCATAATAATCAATATTTGGTTTCTTTGGGTCATAATGACGTACCTATGTACATTCATGTATGAGCGAAGGACCAGTATACATTACACATTCTATGACATTACCAAAGTACTTTTCCAACCATTGTCCAGAAAAGTTTATTCGATCCACCATTTTGTAAATAAAACATCAATTTCGATTTCCTTCATGTTCGAGACGTAATGGAGAGACAAAAATATAAAAATTCTTGATGCGATGTATTATTAAAGAGCGTAAATTCTTCGAATATTTCATCTGTCATGAACACAAAACTTTCTCTGCTTCTACATCCATCCATATTCCCATGTTACATACTACATTCACAACACCTTATAAGGTTTCGTATTAATACTTCACTTGTAAACTGGCTGAATTCAACGTATTTCTGCTATGCCAGAAGCTAAATAATTTAACACTGTATATTCCGTACGAATTCTCCTTTGTAGGCTTCCTTCGTTTTAGGTATTATATTATTTTACCAACGAGCAAGTTGAAATTCGAAGAATATGTGAATGCCTATGTCTATTTCAAATAATGCTTTTATATATAGGTACATTATTATAAGCTTCCAGTGAAATGAAATGGCACAAAGGAAGAAAGTGCGGAATTACAAGACTGCTCCTGTGTTTTATTGATAAGTGAAAGTGAAGAATTTCCAATGTATTGAACCAGTGGAATTCAAACATCTCTTTTCTTATTCCTGGACCATTTAGCAGGAGCGTAGAAGCAGACAAAGAGCGATGCATTCCATTCTCTGGATGATGAGAAGTGTACATATGAAAATAGGGACTACTACTCTTTGGCTCAATCAAGTGAAATGTAAGCTTATTTATAACAGACAGGCAGGCGTATACATACGAGCCTATGTATATCGGTCGGCACGTTCATAAAAATAAGATAAGAATCTCACACTCCTCGTCTTTGTCTCTGTCTCCTCAATTTATTCACAGAATATACTTGACTATGACGTGAAATCCCAAAAGATGCTTATAAACTTTTCAATTGTGACATTTCATAGAATTCGTACAATTTCATTAATACCTATATAGTTTATATACATACTTCATTGATATACTTTTCACACCTAAACTTTTTCCCTAAACATAGGACAAAAATGTCCATTGTGAATCACTCCTGGCCGAAATCGAGTCTATAGGGCCATTTTCAATGCAAAGATAATGAATTCTATTAAATGAATACTGGACTGGACGCTTAAATTATTGCTTGTTATTCACGCTGGAACTAAGCATAAATTCACACTAATTGAAACATTAGTAAAGCGGGAGTAATTAAAGTATCTATATTTGATCCATCTGGTCACGAATCTTATGACGAATTGTAGTGTTAACGACTTACATGCAACATCATTGAGTTTCTGTCTCTCCTCTTCAAGTTTGGCCTTGAGGGCTTCAGCCTCCTTTGCAAGTGCTTCGATACTTTCAGCGGGTGTATCAATTTTCAGGCTGAGATCTGCACTCATGACACAAACCCGGCCTGACCCGTTGCCGCTGGAACTGTTCACGTTGTTAACGCCTCGAGCGTTAATAGAACTGGAATTGCTTGTGACCGTCGTTGTGGAACCGTCGGGGACACAATTTAAGCTCTCACGTTTGATCTGCAGTGTGGCAGCTTTTACTTCCGACTAAAATCGGATGCCTTCTTGACAAACTTTGTTGAACACAAATAGTGGAATTTTCACTCCAAATGACGTAGTGTAGAGTAACACAGACACGCGTTACACGAGCATGTGTGTGTCCTTTGCGCAGGAAAGAATAAAACCTGAATGATTTTTTACTATTATTATTATAAATCCTCGTCTGACACGCTGAATTGGGCGTAGTAGCAGGTCCTTTTCCGGACTCTCAAGTGTTCCTCATGACACGCAGTCATGTTATACGTTATAAAAGGTAAAATCTCCAAAACAGTATAAACTAATATTTTAATGTTCTTTGTTTTTGACCATAACGGGGTCTAATACATGACCTTGAACGGTAATACTGTAATTAATTTCCCTCCTTTTAAATGTATGGATGTTTTTTTCTGGAAGATTTATATTAATAGCTTCATTTCCACCAACAGGAGTTATGCACCTTTGTAAACTATTTCATGTACCCGTGTATATTGAGGACGAAGTTTATGTTTATTCCTTCAACAAAGCGTTAGCGCGTAAAAGAGTGGCTGACAAACATTACATGACGATATCCGTAACTTATTATTTTTTGTTAAATTCTATACTGGCAATGGAATATATATATTAGTACAATAATACGGTAGGATACTGACTCTTTCCTTCATTCAACTTCACGTCCCCCTGGAATGCTTGCTGATTGAGAATTTGACGAGTGATGGTGGACACGAGCAGCAGTACAAAGGTGCCAAGAAATGTATGGTGATTACGATGAAAGATAACGAAAAAAATATGCCGAGAACATTCAACTTTAGAATGTTGTTCTTGCTGAGGAAACGATAGGAGCGACGAATATATAGTGTTACATTTCACTTTGATCGTTGACTACTGCTTCAAGATTCGATATTGCAGTCCTATGTTATGAGTCATGGAGTCGTCTCTTCATATTCATTTTTTTTGTCTCCACACGATTTTTTATTATATTCG
This sequence comes from Sinella curviseta, assembly GCA_004115045.4. Taxonomy (NCBI): domain Eukaryota; kingdom Metazoa; phylum Arthropoda; class Collembola; order Entomobryomorpha; family Entomobryidae; genus Sinella; species Sinella curviseta. The sequence goes on along the minus strand of CM023201.3, from coordinate 42,602,923 downwards.
CAATCACGTCAGCTTGCGTATCGGGCTCAAGTTTCAGCGTCAACCTTGATGTACACATGCAATACAAGATTGATGTTTTATTGATGTTTGAATGAATATCACAGGTTCTCTTTTTTGTGTATTTTGCTGTCACTCGAAATTCATGGATAAAATGTCATTTAGGAATGGAGCACAAAATGATGCAAGGAGACATTGATGATGGGACAAAAGTACCGCTGCTGCTGCACTAGCGACGACAGTTTATGGAGAGATGACGATGAAGGAAGATATTTACTGCAAGTTTGATAACGATCATGAGCTTATGTTTACAAAGAATTACTTTTTACAGTTCCACCACCATCGTCATCCAGAAAATACATGGTTTTAGTTTCTCATGTCGGCTCATGATAAATCTGGTGTACAATCAAAATTAACGTTATAATAAGTTCATGAACGATTGACTTGTATAATGGTTCTTTTTGTAGTTACCGGGATTTTCTGAGTATAAGCCCATGGGGTTGTATTAGGTTTTGGGTGGTTTAGCGACTTGAGAATTACCCCAAATAGACCCCCAGGGGTTTTATTAGGAAAAGGTGGGGTTCTATTAAGAAAGCATGAACACATGGTAAATATCTAATTAAATGACCCCGTTAAGCAGCAAATTATAGTAGGTAACAATGAATTATTTTATTTGTATTCAGACAACCAACTACACCACATTTAACAGCAAACGTAACTGGGCATGGATTATTATTAGGTACATAAATAAGTAAACTGAAATTAATTTATTCAGACAAACTGTCCTCCTCCTCATCCTCTAGATCATCATCGTCGTCACCTGACTCCGCATCTAATAACTCCTCGTCACTGGTGTCTTCTTCAATTTCGACATCGTCAGTCTCCTCAACCGCGTCTCCTTCGTTATCCTCGTCAAATAAAATTTTTTGAAGCTTTTCATTAAGCTTATCCTTTGGAACATCTTCAGCATTCGGAGAAATGCCACAACACTCAAATGCCCGTCGAATGGATTCCGGTTTTAACGATTCACATGCCTTGATGACCATGTCGACTATATTTTGATAGGACGGTCTTTTCCTATAACCCTTTGGAGTGAAAAGTGGAGGTTCGTCCCTCATCCATTTTTCCCATTCGTCACGTAAAGCAGCTTTAAAACTGGAGTTACAGGCAACGTCTAATGGCTGAGTAAAATGAGTTGTCTTGCCGGGAAGTATGATAGCTGAAGACCGGTATTTTTTACGCAAATGCTCCAAAATTTCGGCTTTCTTGTGGGTACCGTAAGAATCCCAAATTATGACTGATGGAGTGGTGTTGAGATAACCTCCACGCTTGGCAAACACCTTGTCCAGCCACAATTTCAGAAGCCCGGTATCCATTGATCCACTTTTATTAACAGCGATTACCGCTTTGCCATTTGGGATAGCAACCTTAGGAACTTTCTTAAGACCACGAAAAATGATCATTGGAGGAAGCAGACGACCGTCGAGGCAAATCGCCAGACAAACCGTGTAACGGCTCTTCCGGTATCCTGTATCTGCACCATCAACAGACTTGTTTCCAACGAAGTCCAAAGTGCAGTCTCGAGTCATGTCAAAATAGCAAGGCGTCTCATCCATATTAAATATCCTGTTGCTTGTCATACCGGCGATAGCGTGTTTCAACTTGGCAAAATAATCCGTCACGGACACCTTAATCTCGCTCGGATCTCGATTATCAATTTGGCCATGATGAGTAATTTTGCGGGATGAAATCCGATGCCTTCGAGTCCACCCAAACAGGAACTTGTCACTAATCTGGTTTAGATGGCAAAAATAAATGTCAATGCCAGATGAAATTTGCTCGAAATACAAAATTCAAATACTGTTTCAAATTAATTAATTAACCGTACCTTAAACTCCGGGGGAAGTGCAATACCAAAGCGAGGAGAAAGAATGTGATTTCGAAGCGTCTTGTACGTTACCGATCGTTTTTCAGCTCTTTCTTGATTGAAGAATACAAGCAACTTGGAATCGATTTCAGGATAATATGCCTTCCTCCCCCCACCTTTTACCCGCCGTGAGTGTCGCTTGTTAACCTGGCTTAACAGTTTTTCTTCCTGTTTCACCCACTCCCTAAGGCTCTTCCTATCAATCCCAGTTTCCCGTGAAATGGAATTTTGGCTTTCGCCCGCCTTCAAACGACTAACATATTTTAACTTATCTTCAATACTATACGATTTACGCTTAACTGGCAATCGTTCACCCTCCCCACCAACAAGTTCTCCCAAATTTGAAGACGCCATGCTTGTCCCAAATAACTAAAAATCAATCCAGAAACAGAACAACACAAACGATGTAACCCTTATGTTGCTGGAAGTCACTTTTCTTGTCAGAATCGTGACTGAACCAATGACTATTGTACCAATAAAACCCTAAGTGGCGTCAGAATTATGGCCCCAAATAGAAGCCCATGGGCTTATGTTAGGAAAAGAAATCCCATTATAACCCCAGGTGGGACTATATTTGGGTGGGCTTATACTCAGAAAAACCCGGTAGTAGTTTGTGGAGCAGCTTTTCAGCGAGAGAACTGCTGATGCTTCAAGTTTATTTGTATTTGTGTGCGTCTATCCTTTTTGTGGTTTTTTTTGCAGACATTCAGCTTCACACAAGAGCGTACAATGTATGTACGTATTTCCGTTCTTCACTCACCACACCACACTTTTTACAATCTTCCATCACTCAAGTTCATATACTGTTATTATTGCAATAATGCATATCCTTAAGTTCATTGTGAATACTGATATAATTTTTCCACATAAATTATTCGCGAGATATTGGTTTGTACATGAACGTCCTATGTAATAATTGTTATTATTATTTAAGGAATATTATGAATATAATGTCACGGTGTACTAAATGCTTTTATTTTTGTGGTTATCTTTTTATCTATTAAATTGGTTACGTCAACAAGCTTACTTCTTTTAAGCAATCCGAAAATTATAGCCAAAAAAGTGTCCTTTGTATTTTTTTTGTAGTTGACTTGTCTCGTCTGAATAATTGAAAAGCGGAATGCGGATTCCTAGAAGAGCAATTTGTTTGTTTGCATGCACGGGTACACTATTGACAACCTTATATAATGACGATACACACAAGGTATGTCATGCGTGAAGATATAATAATAATCTAAGAAACGAAATGTGCTTGTTGCGAAAGTCGGTGCCAGCACTTCCTCTCACAACAATAAATACTATATTTACACGTTATAAGGACTAGATACGTACAAAATGTAAGAATTATTTTTTTCTGTAAGGTTCTTGAAACAAGGTCGGTACGTTTGCTTTGAATTTCTAGGAGAAGCTTCTTTCCATTCAGATCAGACTATTGATTTAAATGAACCCAACCAGGAGCACAAGTGGAGTGGGAATTCTATGCACAACTCACAATCAGTCAACGCACTTTAAATGCTTTCTCTTTTTCTTGACGGAAGTTGATTTCCTTCTGATTTTAAATTTGTTCAGCATGCATCCTGCTTTTCTTCCTACTTTCCACAAGTAAACACTTTTCCCCAAGTCAATATAATTTTGATATCAAAATTATATCTAACCCTTGGCGAGTTAATTTCAAAAGGTCAGGATAAAAATAAAAAGACATCCGCTGTGAAAATTAACCCCTTACGTTGTCAGTTACTGTGCACTGATAGGTCTATCCTCAGTGCAAAATATCGTAATTATTTCACTGTTCATCGAAATTACAATGTTTTTCCTCCACACTCGTCACTGAATATTTTAGATAGATTGTTGTGAATATTTTGCGTGATGAAGAAAGGAATTTCGTTACTGGAGGTTGTTCTTTCTCGTCATACACAAGTGAACATTGCATTTTCACCTTCCACTAATGGTAGTGGTAACATTTTTTATCTTTCATGAGGAGAATAGTATGCGCTATACTTTATGCACATTGCACACACATTGCTACCACGTATAACCCTTCATACACCACCACCACACTTTTGTATACAATTTATATTGAGTTTTAATAGCAGTTTCCCATTGTGTGTGTAAACTTTTTTATACCTTTTCCTTTTGGTTTCACAGTACTTGCAACTACTTAAAGTACGGGAGTTTTGGCCAATTGGCAGGTTTCCTTTTTGGCTCTCGACAACACAACACGTATACACAGAGTCCACTCCAAATCTTTTACCTCTTTTTCATTTTTCGTTGCTGTTTTCCTATTATGCACACCATTATACTTTCGCTCCTCTATATAAATGCACATATTAAATATAGATACGTATAAATTGGTGTACATGGATATAAACAAGAGAACCACACTCCTGCACTGTTCTTCTTCATTTTGAGTAGACCTGTACCGAAAAGTTTTAGATGAAAGCAGTAGTAACGTACCTTTTTTGCCTTTACTCTTTCGGTTCGAATGTGTAGTCACACGAGTTTTAGTAGTGCTACTTATATATATTTGATTTCCATATGAAATTGTCCTGTTCCACGTCAAGCGTATGGAGGAGAGCTATATAGAAACCGATTTTCCAGTGCGACATGCTTGTAGTATATTGCATTACAATATCAAGCACGCACATTATATAAGTCGGGAATATTATATGCTTATAGATTTCAGGAAAGAAAGTTTTCGCTCCAATAAAACAAGGCGTTATAGAACGGTTTCATATGACATGAAAGCAAGCATGAAAATAATGATAAAACACAGGTTTCGAAAGAAGTAATAGCCAAAAATGCTCCCTCTTACAGTTGACGCACATGTTCAGGCATGTCGCTGTTAGAATTTTAGCTATATTGTGATAGTAGTAGGCATCAACATGTATAGTATAATATTCTGCTCTCCTCCCAGAAAGCTACCAGGAAAGCAGTTATCGTCTCTGTGTACTTGAATTTCAGTAGACATTTCCAACACGGCAGCGTCTATTGATATGCTTGCTTTAAGTGTGTTCTTGAAGATGTTAACTTAACCATATTACTGCATGGAAGAGACATGTTCTCTCATAAGCTTGTATAGTATGTTATTTTTATGTCGTTTCTTGCCTCAATCCTGTGATGTATACGACAGCGAAAAGAACGAACCGAGAAGGAGAGAAAGAGAAAACATGACGGTGGTATATTTAAGATAGGAAAAGCTTTTTACTTATACATGCCTGTATAAAAAGGAGCACGGGGTGGCAAATGACATGCTTGGAAACTCGGGCGTGCCCATTCCTTCCAATCGATTTCAGCACAGTTGAGGAACTGGGCGCCTCTTCCACACATATCATACGACATACAGAGTATTTGTGCACTTGTACACAGATTTCAGTAGCCCTACTATGCTATTTCCATTGTGAATAGTGGTTTTGTGATGATATCCTTTTACCCCATATGGTTAAAACAATTTGTATCGATACTCGAGGAGGTAACGTTATATCCTTAAACGTAACTTTTCTATTAATGGACTTTTATTATGCTGGGATGTTTACCTGACTGTCCAATACCGTCATACTCATCTTCACGCTATTTTTACGTTACAAGCAAGTAGGGAAGGCAGCGAGATGAAGATTTAGTAAAGGCGCATTACATGATGACTACGCTCACTGTACAGCTTAGTGATTCCGCTTGAGTGAAAATCGTTGTGTGTGAGACAACATCACTGTTGTCGTCGTTCGTATATGCAATGTGGGTAGTTAGGTCGCTTCAAATGAAGAAAGCCAAAGCTCTTTTATTTAGTAGCTAGCTGTTCTTGGTCCATGTCGCTTTAGATGAAATAGTCCCTTCAAGAGATGAGCTATGAAAGCGAGTACCTGTAGTAGAACTTGTTGGTGGTCGAAGGAGCATAAAATACACCTATGAAACTTCCAGGCTGACAATTTCGAAGGAACGGACTTGGATATGCACATACATTCAATAGGATTGCGTCATGAAGTTGAGACTGGAGAAAGGTAGTTGGGTTGAATTGATTGGGAGATTTGAGACTATACTTAAAAATAAACATGGGGAATACAGACGCAAGATCCAATGTTTCGTAAATACATGAGGTGGAGGTTTTCTTGAAGAGGTAGACGATTTGGCTCCAATTTTACTACATACATCCTTGCCTATCCAATTGTTCGGTTTGTTGACGATGCATTCGTCTTCTTTGGGAAAAATCACTCTGCAGATAAAACTTGATGCGTCTTCAACCATTAAGCTTTTGGATAATGTACTTTTCGTATTAAGACGTTTCCGTTCTATAAACTCGTAAAGAGCGCTCTATAAATTCTGCATGTTAATGGTTTGGAACATGACAGCAACAAAGAAAATCAAAATGTTTTATTATTGACTGAGCCATCGAATCACTTAAATAAAATGAATGAATGCATGCATATACTCCATTCTGCCATACTTGCATCAAGCGAACCTCATCCAAAATTTCAATTTCATAGGTAGTCATTTCTTAATGTATGTAAATGCGGAGCTGGAACACTAGGACTGTTTACCGTAAACCGTTGACAAAATATTTTCACCAGATCATATAAAGTGAACTCATTCCGCACCACAGGTTTGAGTAGGAGGCTTTACTTTACCTTTTGATAATACTAAAACGTGGGTGGATGTATGTAATAACTGGCGACATGAGGGGGCCCTTTTAATCACATTAAAAAATGTGATAACTAACTCACAGTCTGCATTTCAATAATGTATAGTGTACGCACTATATTACGATACTGTAATACTAAATACAATACATATACATATGTGCAGAGTTGAATATATATATAGTTGAATTTGTCGAGTTTAAGAATTAAATTTTATTAACCAAATAATTAGCATGATTTTCACTTTTTTGTAACACTTAGAATATCAGGATTTGTTTATAATGTTGGAGCTACACATTTTCGGTTACATTTCTTCTTTGCAGTTTCGCTAACGTTTGAAGATGTTTTTCATTGCATATACTTTGAATGCAAACATGGTATCAGGAAGAATAAAAACTACAGATATCTGAAGCGCCTCTTTTTCTTTCTTCATTCTTCAGAAAGTTTTAATTTTTTGGTCCCTTTCGTTGACATTCTCAACAAAGCACACAAATAGTAAAATCCAGAGAAACTATTGTCTGAGGTCAACCAAGTATTTGGGGCATTCTGACACTATCTCTACATTTGGCTTATTGGAACAGAATTTCTGCAAAAACATTGTATAATATGATCCATACATATGCCGTAATAAGTTTTAAAGTTCTCCTATAATTTGGTGTATGAATTTTAACAGTTATATAATAATTTTAATTGGCGTTCTTTCCGTTTTGACTGAGGTGCACATTAATTATTCAGAATAAAAGACCCCGTGAAAGTAACTAAACGACATGTATGAGTCAGTTACTTTCTTGTGCATGGCCTTTTTAAATGTACATAAACAATGATGTAATCTGTTATATAATAGGCACGGAAAGTTACAAAATGCTTTAATTAAAAGTGAACTTGAGTCAAAGTTTTTAGTTTTTTAGTAATCAATCAACAACCCATGTGAGTTCAATAGAAATATACTTTTCGCTTTATAAAGCATTGTCGACTATAGAGTAGAGTGGGAAGTTTCCATTAATGTGATTGGCATCTCGATCAAGAATACATGCATATTTGCTATTATTACTTCAAAGTCAAAGTAAAACTTCAATGTAGTCTATAACATGTGACGAAATAGAGAAGATGCCTTTGAGTTGGCCCAATCCATGCGAGTAGGTGTATAAGTTCAGTACACAGATTGTCCATTTAACTTGATGAGCTGTATAAGGCGTACAGTTTGTAATATTGGGGCAAGGTGGGATTCGTTTATTTTACAGGAACAGTTTTAGATGTAGTACATATTTTGTTTATTTTCCACTGGCATGCAGCAGTGCAATTTTCATCAATATCAATAAACAGCTTGAAAGGCGAAACTGTCTCTGTCCACGTCAGTCCATATGAATTAGCGTCCTGACTGAACAGTCGTGGTCGAGGCAGATGTCGATGTGGTCCGTTGAGTGGAAGATGTAGTACTACTTGACGTTTGACAGTTGTTCAGTTGTCGGCATAACCAAAAGCTCCCGAAACAACGGCAAGACTTACATGGCCTTTCTGATGAATTAACAGATGTTTGTCCAAATCGGCAGCTTCCAGCTTGAATGGAAGGTGGCCCTACCATCCAAAACACTAAAAAATATACCGTTTAAGATAATAACGGGAATGCAAAGTATTAGGCTTTCAAGCGGTCAGTAATCTTTAAATGTGAATAATTAGGAATTCCTTTTCAGTAGAAATTCTTTCAAAATATTACCTTGACCGTTCCCATTTCCACGAAATAGAAAGGATTCACCTTCATGACAAATTGCAAGTGTGAGTAGAGCAATAACAATCAAATGATATTCGCCAGTAAGTTTCATGATTGAACTTTTTTGGAGCAACACTTGTAGAGACTTCAAAAGTTGAAACGATAATGATGATTAAAGATGCATGGACCACCGATAGGAAGCTTCCATACTTTTGATATCGGATCGGAATGGGTCTATTAGTAGATGGGTGTCAATTCGACACTGTTAAAACGAGGTTGTCACTTGGCTATCCGGAAATCACAAGAAATTGAAAGCCAACGAATTAAAGTCTGACAAAAGTTTTAATGGACGAAGATATTAAGCTTCGAATTACTCATCTAGAAGTATTTCAGAGAATCGTTCACGAATAGTTTGAAGGAATGAAAGGAAATGAATTAACGTTTTTGACATTGATAGTTAACAATACAGATCACGTATGTGAGCTAATATATATTTTTACTCAGCGTATTCTTGCTCACGGTCTCATTACGAATTTAGCATGAAAAGTTAAGCTAAAAATTGTGCCAACTTCCTTTCATTTCAGAGTAACATTTCCTTTTGTCCAAAATAATTCATAATTGAGCTGTTTAAAATCACCTTATAACAACTCATAATGCATTTTTTATTCGGGATCGTATAACTTTCTATGCCTCGACGAAGGACAGAATTTGCTTTTAACAAAGCGCAATTGCTGAGGATTTCATACAAAAGCTGCTACATTCATATGCAAAATAGTATCTAGGCATGTAATTATGGAATTTCTGCCTTCCACCAAGTAGATGTAACTGATCTCAAGGAAATAATAGGCATATCTTGAAAAGCTCAGGAGAGCGTAGGAGTAAAACTATCAAATTAGAATAAATCTGACTGCACATTTTTGGCGAGTATAATTCCTCCTTCTTATCCACGAACCGTTAATTCACTTACATTCCATTTGTGGCGAACGTAATACAGTCATTTGAGTCATTCAAACCGCAATGCACAGTTAATGCCATTTTATTTTGGGATTTGGGGACTACAGCTCTTGTCAGCGGCAGAAAATTATCTCGCCTTTTTCATAATATATTCCAGTACGTGTGGGAAAGAGGACCGTCGTACGTCGTTGACAAGAATAGTTTAATGCTAATGATGCCACTAGAGACTGGACTTATAAGTTTTCTTTATTTTACTCTAGTGACATTTCCTGCTTGTGCTGCGGAGTACTGTGTCGGCTTCCATAAATGATGATGATAAGTCTTTTATCTACACCACTTTCCATGAGTTTCCCGTTTCTCTGCTCCAACAACCATTACCCAAAATCCTTAAAGCTTATTGCTGTGGCTCGGTCATTTACAGTCCTTAACTGTCTTTCCCAGTGGACTAGCTGTCCCATCAAAACTTTCCAGCAAACTATGCGAAAGAATATTAAGCAGTTCAAAAGTATGCTACGCAGAATCATATTATCATCTTAAGTACATGATCGTGTTTGTGATGATGAAGGGCGCAAGTTTTTCACGGAAACATTGGTGACATTCGCCATGGGCATGTGCGTGCATATTAATTTTAAATGTGAAATATTAGTAGAATGAAACAATAAAAGCAAATTCGTAAATTTTTATCCGTTTTTTTATTTCTCTTAAAATGTAATTTCCTTTTTATCAACAATAAATGATTATTGTTAGCTTTTTTGTAAGAACTGTCTATGCTAAACTAACGGCTTCTCTTACATTTCGAATACATTGTAATAATCAATAATAGTATTTAAATCTATACAATATTTGTAATATATATATTTATATATATATTTATTTATTTATGGTAGTATTAATTAATATAGTATAATATATAATATATATATATTAGGAATTTATTAAATTACTGATAATTGAGTACTTATCCTAAAAAATAACTTCGTCGTTTCTCTCATCTACTTGTATTTTCCTTGTTTTTTTCTCCGTAAGTCAACGTGAACATAATGATTATTAAATAGTTTCTTTTGTTTGCTTTGCGATTTCATGTTTATTTTTTCACATAATATATTATTACAGAGTACAATGCATAATATTATTATAGAACAGAGATATACGCACGTCGTCTGTATACAATTAAATCATAACATAATAAGTAATAATAATCATAATAAACACGTAGGAGTAATATGGTTTTCTTAAAACGGTACTTTTTTATATAATAATAAATCACGATATATAGTTTTTAATCAATCAAATAATGGTTTCGAGTTATTAATTTTGAAACTTTTGTTAAAAAGTACTTTCAGTAGGTATTTTTATATAATAGCCATGCTACCATATATGTATGTAGGTATATAATATATTATGTCACTTTGTTTGAGTTCAAGGGGCTCGTCATTTACAACGGTACAGTCGTCGTAAGATTTTTTATAATGACACATTATGCATGCACGTTTTTAAGTAAGTATATTGGAATCCTTTTCGTTTCATGTTTTTTTTTTCATTATTGGAATCATGGAATCTTTCCACATTAACAAAAATAATCAGAGTCACCGGACGCTCTTGTTGACGAACATAATAACATGTTGTTGGCATTTAGAAAATTGTCTTCTCAAATACATCAGAATTAGGACAACAAAATACACTAAATATAACGTTAGTATAAAAAGCTTATTATAATATAATCATTTAAGTATATATAGATATATATTGGTGGGGATTTATACACTTGAAGCAAAGATTTTAAAACGCATTATTGCTATAAAAAATAAATAAAAGTCCAAAATTTACAAAAACCGACAATACTGTTGGTAAAACCAAAATTCGCAACAGGCAATATTAAACTACCTAACAATGATTAAAAGCAAAAGGTTGTAAGTAGATGAATTAAATGGCATATCGTTTAGGTCAGTGAAATATCTTTCTTTTGTTTTTGCTTCGAAAATATCACGACTAGGAAATCACGCTTGAAATAGCGTTTAAGATTAACACTTTATGCAAATATATTATGCTTTGTCGGAAATCTTTCTAAATTTTAGTACTAACTTTAGTGGCCCTACATCAATATTAGTAACAACAATAACAACTTGTGTAGAGATGTACGCACACGTAATATACTCATGGTTAGTATATAGGATGCGCATGGTCACTTACACGGGAAATTTCATGTAATTGTAAGTTTTCTTCTTCCCTTCCATTACAACTTATTTTAAATATGTATTCACCCAATCAGTAAAATGATTGCCAAGAGCAAAAAGATTGATTGTACCTAGATATATAATTATATTGTACATGTAATATGAATTAGACATATTGTTTTTCGGTTATTAAATACGAAAGAAGAAAACTGACAGAAGAGCACATCATGCTAAGAAACCATCATCATGAGCTTATCGTCTTCCATCATTATTTTTTAAGTTAAACACATCAGCTGGAAACGGAGAACATTACATTTTTTTATAAATTCAACAATGTGACTGAATGAGTGTAAAAATGGATCGTCCACAATAAAAATTCCACATTCTGATAGTTATACCCATAAAAGGAATGAACATGTTATTGGGATTGGAATTACAAGAGTGAGTACTTTCGTTTTCTTTTGATAACGGAAGGTGCTATGAACAAAAATATATGTCATGTATGTATCTTAAGACTTTTCATGTATTTCATGTTCCTGTTTTGTTTATACATGTCTATTATCAATCAACTGAAAGTACGTTCACTCATAATACAAGCAATGATCGTATTAATCTTCTTTGTATTAAAAATATACCTAAGCTCTTTAGATTCTACATGATATTCATGTCATGTATACATTTATACATATTTTATTAGTATGCATCTTTCAAGGAAGGTGCAATAACGGAAACAATGCAACATTTTTGTAGCTACCATAATAATTGATCTTAGAGATTGTATACTTCACTGATTGTTTCTTGAAGAAAATAAACATTGGAAGTACGTAACTAAAGCATATGATTTTAAACAGTTACAGAGAGACAATCATAATATACTGGACACAAGAAATTTTGTTAGATTTTGCGAGCTTTATATATGATTTCCGTTTTTTACGTGATGTTTAGTAGCAGGCAGCAGTAACAATGATATATAATATGTATGTATATAAGAGAAAGTGTTAAGGACTTAGGAGTCTGCTAAATATGCAACATATTCTGATTAAACGTTGAACGTACAACATTTTACAGTGGATTTTGGGGATGTTTGAGATGCGAACATAGCTGTATCATTTTTTATCATAATTCCTATATCAATGTTATATATTTATTTTAAAAGTAAGTAACAAATGCCCACTAAAACGTATTCTGAGAAATGTCTAAAAATAATTCATTTTTCTTGTTATCAACATCATCGTAAGAACCACTACAATTATTGTATGTATATAAACTTAGTACATATTCAGTATTTTAAGTGAATATAGATCGTCGTCATTAAATATTTTTGCAGATACATAACACATCATTATATTACTATCTTTCTTTAATATTTTACTCGTACTCGTAAATTAAAACCTTCTATAGATATTTTTATGTATGGGTTGCTGTAATTTTTGGGCACTCTACAAACTAATTGGTTTGTGTGTTGTACACAGTAATAATAATAATCATAAATTATGCTGTATATGTATTTGGAAGTGCAGATAGAGAACCATATTCATGTTTTATATATAGATTACATATATAATATTACGTAGAAATCCACAGAAGAGAAAAGTCTATGTTGTATGTATGTCGTCACAATAGGCAAACTATATATTTGATTGGCGGACCAATTAATTAATTATACAGTCGGTCATCATGAAATAGTTGTTATTTTTTTCGCGTGTACAATTTACTATATATGATGATAATAGTAGTAGTATTAGTAGAAGTAACAATTGCGTACATTTTGTTACAGAGCGATAGGTGGTCTTCTTGTCTGGTCAGATTTTGATTTTTATACTCGTTCACTTTTTTTTGTAATTTTGTGTGTAGTGTAAGTTAGTTAGTTTTGCGTACGTGTTGCGAAGCTTCTATTTTCTCGAGATTAGCATTATTATTATTACTCTTTTTTTATAATTTTGTATTGGAACTTGGAATACACACTTTGACACGCGCAGCGCACTGATATTGACAACAGAGAATATTTTATAATAATAATAATAATATAACAATAACAATAAATCATGTCATTGGAAATTGCTTGCCGACAACGAACATAATAAACATTTGTGTGGTTACATATTACCATCAGTTAAAGTTATAGGCACAAATCAATTGAATCGATGGAATTATTCCAGTAAATCGAAGACCAATGCATAGATTGTTGTGTGAATGTATGATTATTTCCCTTGTGTTTATTACGACGGTCAACGTACTAAACTCATAATTGTCACTCCTCATTATTTTTTCACTACCAAAAGATTTTGATGATCATAAGTGCTGTAATAAATGTGCAGATATTTTTTTGTTCTCTTTTGCTTAGATAAGTCTACTGTGGTACACATCTTGATTCTTGAGGTAAAATGGCTGTCTTCGTAAAATATTCTTTTTTTATTCGTATTATTTTGGTTTCCTTGCTTTTTCCTCTTCTTAGTAATTTAACACGTAATACGTTAAAACATTTTTTGAACACGAACCGTGCGAAGCCATGCCTCGGTCAGTTTGTTTGAAGACTTTTCTTCGTAATTATAATATCACGATTTTACATTTCATTCGCTTCTGAAAGAAATAACCCCATAGTTTTTTTTTGTAAATTATTAACCAATTCAGTTTATTATTAGCATTTGTTGCTGCCTACATACAACGTGTATATCGTATATAGTATAGCCACATAATACAATACACAGGTATGCAGTTTTCATTCCAAGTTTAGTATATTATATTCTATAGCATTACAAACAAAGAAAGAAAAAACGCGTTTTTTACTGACGACGACAATTATACAATAATATATTTTTCACCATCTCGCTGTCACCCGTCATTTGTTTTCACACTATCAGAATACTACACACTACCTTATAATTTCTTTCGAGTTATCATCATCATCAACTATAACCCTTTTTATTTCTTTTGTCACCATCTCTTGTTATGTGTCCGCTGAGGAGGATTAAAAACTCTCATGATCATCATACACCGTAAAAACACCACGATGACATTTTATGTTGACATCAAGTCTAAGGCTAAGGCTGCTATTAGATATTTGTGTATATATGTTTAATATTTCTCAGGTAAATATTTTTACAGTAAGAAATTGGCGAAAAATAGAACCAAGAAACGTGAAAAGGTGCATCCTCTCTTTGTGTATTCCGTTGCATATTATTTGACCAGACACAAAAACATTTGTGTCTTTGCCTTTTTAGGCGAACGAACCAATATGTATGTACACAAAAAATAACAAATTGTATGACCACTCTGTAACTTTTTAAAGTGTACTCGTATCAGTATTTGAGCCTAAATTGTTGAAATTTAGTAAGTCAAGGGAAATTCGGGAGCCTTTTTTTGTTTTGGAAATAATGTACAATAATAACAATAATAATAATAATATGTGTTTTGTCCATAATATCAAGCTACACAATGCGTTATTTTTTATCCTAGGACAAATAAAAAATAGAATATTAGACAGATTCGTGACTCATACAATAATATGCCATAATGACTTTTTTATTCAATCAGATCAGATAAGAAAGGGATATCAATCACAGGTCACCAACCACAAAACCATATGCAACCTTTATTGGACTTTGAACAACATTGCATTAGTTAAATAATGCTAGATTTTCATAATGTACATACTCTGATTGCTGATGGTGTGTCATTTATAAAAGTTTGAAACTGCTTTGTTGTCACATGTTTTGTGGTTTTCTGTTTATTTTTTTTTAAATATAAGTAAAACTTTATAATATTTACGTACAACGTATGGTAGAATGAGGAAGATGTTAGGCCAACTCATGTCACGTCGTGATCTCGAAAGTTTTTTAAAAAGTTTATGTACCATACAAGTATAGTGTAAGTTCATTTAAGTAGTGATGACTCTTTTTTACCTTTACTCTGTAATAACTAATTATTTGCATGCATAGTGTGATTCATTTTTTTAAATTCAATGTAATTAAGTACGAAATACTAGTTCGTTGATTGTGAATTTTTTTGCAGTTGTTGTACTAGCTTTAATAAGTGATAAAACTATGTTTACTTTTGTATACTCATGCTGCTGCGTACAAGCTATTATAGTATGCTTGATTACGTAATTAGTAATAATAACAGTAATGCTATCAGTATTTAAATGTAGTATGCATAGTGAATTATTATTACTATTAGATTAGGAAGTGGAAGTGCCATTGTTCTGAAAAAATGTGAAAGAAAACTTGCTACACTGAATTCGACACCAGCGAGTTATACAGTTTGTAAAATGATACTATTCGTTATCTCACTGTTTGCTTACGCGATATTATATAGCTTGAATCAAATCAATGAGCTGTCATGTCATCTTTTCTTTCTTTTTTTGTTTTGTATTCTCTTAGCTATACAGCTATTATTAATTCGTAATAATATACAGTATATAGTCACAAGAAGAAGGAACAGAAAAAAGTTCATGTCTTGAATTTGCTCTCTGAACAACGCTGTCATAAAATGCGAGCAGGATTAAAAGACCATAACACATCCCACCAGGATTATACAACAGGAATTTGTGTGATTTTTATTATTATCAGGATTTCTTCCCTTTTCTTCATTTTCTGCACATCCATGAATGTTGAAGTGACAGAGGGAGCATGAATTTGTACAAAAAATCTGGAAATGACTGACATCCTCTAAGCACTATATTTATGCACAGCAAGTGAAAGTGGAGTGCAAAGGAATTCATTCACTTGTGCACAAGAAGGATGGCATGTTATTTAAATCACTTGAATGATGGTTGATAGAACTTTCACTGTGAACCAAGTGAAATCATATATCCTGATGTCTGCAATGTCGGAAATTTAGCAATAATAATAATTATTGTTACGATTATTATTATGAATAATAATAATAATATTAATTACTGTATGTAGTAATGAAATATAGAGGTACATATTGCAATTAGAGATTTCTTACGAGCTACAAAGTAATATTTCTGTTGTGAATTAATACTTAATCCTGTTAAGTATCTTAATGGCACCGTGAAATTAATGCTGTGTAACAACACCTCTCTATTTGAATAGGCAATAAATGGTTTGTCTATAATAATCATAATGAAAAACTATGTTTTCATACTTGCATACTTTTACTCCTCCGCACCGCAACGTAACGCTGTGTAATGCAAATACAATAACTGTATTCCTTCAACAAAATATCATAAAGCAAACAAAATGGCTAAACTTGCTTTCGTGGAAAAATTGCGTGCTCCTTGCTTTTTTATATTGCTACTATAGTGGCTTCGTTTGTAACTTTTGTATTAAGTAGCACAAACATCTCTGAAGCGATAAGGAACTTAAATATGTCTACAGAATTGCGGAGGATATCAAGTTCCAAGATGGAAAAGATCAGTTTTCTTGAAAGTTAAAAATTCACATTGCATAGTTGTAGTATTGTTGGTATCCAATCTCGTAAAATTGTCAAAAGAAGTATATATATTCATTCATTCCGTTGTTGCAAAACAAATCAAATCATATAGTCTATACTACCAATTACCGTATTACGAGCAAATACAATGAAATACAAGAGAAATGAATGAGTCAATCAATACAACATGCATATGACATTCCAACTATCGAATCCTTTTAATGAGCTTCTCGGCAAAGAAAGAAAATATAATGAAAAAAGAACCGGACATCACATTGTTTTAAACATTAAATACATATTTCACACACATAATACATTATGATGATGAAATACGGCACAAAGTCAATGAATTACATTTAAGATCAAGCAAATAAATACATACATACATACATTACATACGCACATTATGAACACGATACAGAACAATTTATAAATTACTCATAATAATAATTTATATAATAATAATAATTACTGTTGTATATACGTTGTTTGTTGAGAATAATTAAATTTATTATTGGATTCATAAATCAAGGCAAGATTTTAAAACTACGATAGGGTATATTGCAATAATGTAAGCTAATGAACACCGGCTAATTACAGGTAATAACAATTAATGATTGGAAAATAAATTATAACAGAGTACACATTGTTAAACGAAATATAAACAAACATTATTGATTCATTTTAAATACTTTTTTAAGCATATACGTAGATAATTAGGTATATGATTGTGATGAATTCATCGTGTACAAGTACATATATAATACAAATAATAAATAATGATAATAATAACATGGATATTTTAAATTGCGAGAGTTTGCATTATACGGTCAACGCAACGCCAACAATACATTATTTGAAAATCACAAATTCTTTTCTACCAGTGGTATTGTTACATTTAAAAAGTGTGTAGTATCCTGATTATTCTTTGTAGATATTAATGCATAATATATTTTAATTAAATACCTTACTCATAAGTCATAATATTATTTTAGTTAAATACAGCATATGATAATCTATGTTAGGCTGGTAAACTATTTCATACATATATCAGTACTTTAATATAATGCTTAAATACACTAATTATTATGTTACATTACTTATATAAATGTGATTCGCAGTTATAATATAATATATATAGAGTAATAATAATATATATGTATGGTATATCAACAAGTTATT
This sequence comes from Sinella curviseta, assembly GCA_004115045.4. Lineage (NCBI taxonomy): Eukaryota > Metazoa > Arthropoda > Collembola > Entomobryomorpha > Entomobryidae > Sinella > Sinella curviseta. The sequence continues at coordinate 42,584,956 of CM023201.3, read as the reverse complement.
CAACCGTCGTCGGTTTATTTTTCTACCCTCTATATCATTTCTACAAAAGTCTAGTTTTGTCTTTTCGTTACTATTCTAAAGTTATATAGGTTTCTTTTCCTTCCCTATTCAAATTATTTATTATTATTATTAGTATTACTCATGTATTTAATGTTTATAGGAGTAACAACATCAACACTGCGATTAACAACTTGAGTATGCATTCGTTCAAAGAGAACTTGTATAGATTCCCGTTGTACATGCATGCATCCTCCTTTTAAAAATTGTTATGCATTAATCAAGTTCACACAAAAATATGAATTTGAAAATGATTTGTTTTTCTTTTTCTCTATAAAGTTCACCCATTTTTGATAGATTAATCCTCGAATTATATAATATGTATTTTGTCTCAACACATATTTTTTATGAAGTAGGAATAGACGTCAATTGATACAAAAAAGAGTAGTAATGTACACAGTAGTAGTTTTTAGCATAAAAGTGTGGCATGGCAGAGCGCATGTACAGGTGCAAACCATTTGGCAAAACACTGCACCGATTTTTTTATAGTTTTTAATTATTCAATAACTTGTTGGAGATGTTTCGAGAGAGAGAGTTTGTTTGGTTTGGTTGGAGAAATGTGTTCTCTGAAAATGTGTTTTCTTTTCGTTGAATACGAAGGGTATTTAGAGAGCGGGTGGTTGGTTGGTATTGTGTTGGGAAGTGGTGAGTGAGAATATAAATAAACTACACATTTTTTATTATAGTTTATTTAAACGGGGGATGAGATACATATTATAGCAATCGTGAATATTTAGAGGTTTTCTTCTTTTGTGAACTTTTGGATCATCATATTATGGATATGACTACTACTGGACTGGGTAGAATATATGTATGTACGGCAATACTCTCAGAATTTTATAACAACCGGTATATAATTTTTTAAGTAGGGATTTGTTGTATTTACAGACGAGAGAGGAATACGAATACTTTATATTTTAAAGAGTTGTTTCTTTGGAGGGTACAAAAATTGATTTTTTTCTCTTTCATTTGCTGATATTATAATGCAAGAACAATAATATACATACATACGTACGACAGAAACAGGTCACTAGAAATATATACTGCTGTGTATTTCCTTTCCTGTTCATGGTTCATTATGTATGTTATATATAGATATACATTTAATTATTTTCAATTAAATTATATGGGGCAAAGAGGGGCTGTTTTTTTGTGTGTGAATTAATGTAATATCACCCCCATAGGCAGGCGTTTCCGTACGCAAATTTAAATATAATTTTTTTATCTAATCTTAACCAGATATATAACAATTCACTTGTCAGCTACTCTCATTCTTAGTACGACTATATAATAGTTTTATATTATATTTAATTATAATGAATAATATATAGTTCATTTGTCTCAACACCTTTCTCTAACTAACCTTTAGAAGTCTCTTTGTTTATTTTACGTAATAAATTAAGTTTAAAAACTAGTTATTAATATAATTATTCTTAGATATTATAATGTAATAGTAATAATTAATGAACATCATTGCTTTTGCTTGCCTTTGTTTGAGTCACAAGAGAGAGAAGAAGAGGCAAATAGTTTATTGACCTTTTTACTGATCGGGGCTCCCGTCTGTATCACTCTCGTCTAATTCTTGTTTATTTCGTCGTTTTTCATAAATAAGAATTATAGTGCATAGAATCACGACTTCTGCGCAGATCCCTAGGAATGGCCAGAGTGCGCCAAGTTTATCTGGAATAAGAAAAAAGAAAAGAATTTTACATTTAAATGTTTTTCAACTATTTCTCCACGTCTTGCAGCAAACATGGAGAAAGTTGGAGAAAGTCGATTGTGGTTTCTATTATTGCACAGCAAGTTCATTACTTATTCAAGGACGTTGGAAAACAAAACGGGCATGTGAACCAATTTATATTGATATCAACCATGTAAATGCCTTTTTGTTGCCGTTTTTAAATAAAATACTTACGTGTAGCATATAAACGTTCCACAACCGACCAAGAAGATTTTTTATACAATAGAGCATTGTACGCAGTTGTTATTTTTGCTAATCAACTTTGTGGGCTATTTTTTGATAGCCTGCTTGCTTACCTTTTACTCTTACGTAATACTCGAAATAGACTTTTGTGCTATTACTGCCGGCATCTGGAGCAAGTGATCTTATCAATTCACATTTGTATTGGCCTCTATGATCGGGTTCTGCCATGTCATATGAAAATCCAACACGATAAGGTCTTCCATTCTCAGGAGGACCAACCATTGCAATTTTCTTAACATTCTTTAACTCATCCACTTGAATTTTTTGCCCATCTGCAACAAAATACAAGCATACGCATTGCAGAAGACGCACACTGGAGGAAAAACAACTCGGCTCGTTCATTCAAAGGAAATGGATAGGATTTTAAAAATTCTTACCTTTATGCCATTCTAGCTTTGCGTCTCCCATCTCAAATTCTTTCTTATCGACACCAAGAATGTCACAATAAATTTCCAGCTCATTACCCTCAATAACACTTACGCTCCTTTCTCCCCTTAAAAACTTGCGTTCTGCTTGTATCGTCTCTGCAAGATGAAAAATAAATTTTCCACAAATGTTAGTACAGGAAGCAGATAGTTTTGCTTGAGTGGGTAAAACGAAACGTTGCTCAGGCAGACAGACAAATTATGTTATCATTTCCATGTAGGTTTTATTATGTATCATGCATCTATTACCACCGCCATGACTATGACCCATAGACATGACCTGTTATCGTCACATTTAAGTAATGTATTCACACTGATAGTCAAGATTAGCTGGAGAGTGACACGTACCTACAAGATCAATAGTGGCATGACCACCTTGATTTCCTTCTTTCGTTGCTTTGCAAACATATCTGCGGAAGTCCGGAATGGTCTTTAGAGCCTCATTTCCCTCCTTTCGAGCTCGTTTGATGGATAATGTGATGGCCGTATCTTCTTTACCACCACCATGTGTAATTAAACAATGCTGTAGTTTCGTCTTCTTCTGATTTTTGTGTTCTAATTCTACGTCGTGTCCTACACATACTTCTGCCATATTTTCTTCTTGCTTATCGTCTTTTATTCTAAACCTGTTGGCCAGAAAGAGAATAATGATCAATATTCGGGTTTCTTGGGTTTGTGACCAATTATAAAGTATGTACTTAATAGTCACATTAAGTCAGTCCTTGCCCTTGCCCCACATCAAAATGTTTTAATAATATTGGACAGAAAGGTATTTAAAATGATGTTAAATTTCTAGCAGGGCACTTGAGTGAAAGTTTTTTTTTGTGGTGAAAGCGCACGCGCAAAAACTGACATTTTCTTCCCAATACATATTTGAATAGAAAAGTAGAGAAGGATTTAATTTGCAGTAGAATTGCCTTACCAGGTCATTTGCGCATTCGACACAGGAGCCTTACACTTGATGTCAATTCCCCTCTCTCTCTGTACATTTATTCTATAAATACTATTCCCCGCTTGATCTTGCGCTACCGATACTCCCATTCTTGCAGGTGTATCCACCGATATTGTTACGTTTATTGCTGAAAAGAAAGGATAAACGTACACATTGCAGTTAACATATTTTATTAATAATGCGTATTTTTCCAAACTATAAATAGAACTTGCAGCTACTTTACTTTTCTGAAAAGCGTAAGCAAGTGAAAATGGTGGCATGTTTGCTAGTACTACACACATTTAAAAGCAAGGAACTGTAAATATTTGTTATAACATACATATTTTAAATAGCATATGTACATTAGTTATCACATGTCTAGAAATTCCAAATGCAGACGATACTATAATTAAATATTTAAAAGTACATACGTTGGAACTATAAACTAGTTTGGACTTTCAATGCAAAAGTGTAAACCATGTAACGACTTTGTTACACGTGATTGTGATATTTCTCCAATGAACGATGTACAAAAAAAGTAAAGTAAATTGAATTTTTAGAATTAGGGAAGGGGTAGAAAGCTGAAAAATTGTAAAAAATAAGAAATTCGCGCTTGAAGATATTTATGAAAGTGTCTCTGTAACGTATCCTGTCGAAAGTGTTTTAGCCATTTTTTAACAACCTGTCTGTATCAGAGTACATATTGATGTAGTATATTTCGCCATGTATTTTTAAAGCTTCTTCGCTTCATACTAAAACCAAACTCGTATGAGTCACATCTTTTAGCGAATTTGGAATCATCTTGTGTTTCCACATACCAGGCAATTTTATACATTGGAAAGTTAAATATTTATGTACACGGTAACTTTCTTTGTTTATCGATCCAACTCATTCTTCAAACAAAACGGGCATTTACAAGTACATACTTTCGCAATATTTTGACACGATCGCGATGCATAAATGCATTCGAGGGATCGATTTTAATTTGTTATTCATTTATGACTAAACCACAGTGTATCTAGTGTCATCAAATGTATGAGATGAAGACAACAACGTATAACAAGTTAAGCGTGTTATTGGTTTAACCGACTCGACACAAATCAACAACTAGGATCATCTTGACTAGGAAAATATTTTGTGAGTTAAGCAAGTATTAGAAATAGCGGCAAGTGGAATGCACTTTGATAATGAGATTACTTTGAGAAACCTGGTTTTAATATATTTTAAGGCATTCTTGAGCTATAGGTATACTACGATTGAAAAGTATAATTTTATATTATTTATGTACATATAAATTCGGAACAACATTACTCGAGAGATTATTGTTAAAAAGTTCAACGTTTACAAACAAAAGACAACCTCGAGAGCATTTGGAAATGGAACCGAACAACGAAGACATCAGAGAGAAAAGAGATTGTTGACTAACCAATATTAATAGAGACCGTGACCCCAATATTATTAGTTCCAGAAGTAACACTCATACACACAGGGGTACATCTGTACTCCCCCGCGTGGAGCTTCTGGGAAGCGTTGTTGACTTTCAGCTCCGTATACAGAGAGCCATCCATTTCTTCAGTGCTTTCTATGTCAATGTTCCATTCATCTTGAAGCTGAGGAGTGATTTCTATTGATCTGAGTGTCCACTTCACGCTGTGGTACGCACTTAGTGAACAATTGAGTTTATACGAAGCCTGTTCTCTAACTGTCACATGCGTACGCACTTCATCAATCGCCGACGCATTCATCCCGTATTCCATTCCCTCGCCATTTGAAAGAAGGGAAAACGTCGGAATGCAACCTAACAGCAGGTACACGATAAACCACACCACCGACAGGTTTATAAAATAATCTTGCTAATAGTTGTAAGAAATTTTTTTTGTACAAAACTGCTATCTACATAGGTAATCATATAATTTATTATTTTTATATAATCATGGTCATCGTTCATGTTTTACTGCAATAATGTATCAAGAATAATAAATTCTGAGCATTATACTTAATGTTACATGAACTACAAGAACTGTTAAAAAGCAATTGTTTAATATTAGGCAGGTAACTCTCAAAAAACATTTTACACACAGCTACTATATAAAAACACGAATGTGAAGCTAGAGAAAAAACCTCAAGGGTATTATAAGTAACAAGTTTCGCTAGCCAACAACAGGTCAGTAGTTATATTTATTGAATTATCCACATGGTGTATGTGTAACTATTTGTATTACTCGAATATTACTTCTCAATTAATTATACTAAGCAATTAAGAACCTAGTGCTCATTATGGCTGGCGCAGTAGTAGTATACTTTGTACAAATATACACCATTCACCATTCCTCTTACACCAATACAATAGATATACCTACATACCTAAGCAGAGAGAAACGAAATGAGAAAACTAGTGATAATGTTCCGTGAGGGAGGGAGATGCTCCCATCGATGTGTTCTCTGATTCAATCAGACCAAAAACTACCCAAAAAAAACGCAGTGTACCGGTTGGTTGGTGTTGGGTAATGTAATTTCGTGTAATTTTTTGTATTGTATAATGGTTACATCCAACGCATTCTAGCCAGTATACGCCCTTATACAACATAATTTTCCTTCCATTTCCGAATTATTCCACATAAATAAGGAATTTAATTGCTTTCCAGTCTACCTACTTTATCTAGTTTATTCTGCTCTCACCATTCACACACAACCATCTACATCAATTTGCGTGTGTCTTATTAATGCATAGGTATTAAGTAAGCGTAACTCAAGAGAAAGTGGATTGCTCCTATTGCATTATTTATCTAAAAGGCATGTGCGATCAATGTGTTCCATTAAAATAAATCAAGTGTGTCTTTATTTAAAAGGATGCAATTACGCAAAACAAAATCCTGGTATTTCGTCAACCATCTGCGCAAGATATATTTTCTTATCCCTCCAAAAGTAATTAATAGGTATTATTTCCCTGGAACAATTTCCGTGTAAAAGTATACATTGTAAAGTAAAGTGTATGACTCCTGTTCAACTCTTAAGAACGATAAGTCCACCGGCTTTCACTTCATGTACAGGAGAACGAAAGAAAGTAATGCACATTGTATATACAAGTTATCCCCAGATGTTAGCAAGTCCATGCATTATTATGGCATTTAAATAGAACAACACATTGTGGCATTGAGCATCACAGCCTCCGAACGCCTCTTTCCACGAAACAAAAGATTGCAATTCTATCAGCTTGGCACATAGAGAAAGAGAGAGAGAGAGAGCTCTCTAATATCACCTGAGAGAATTATACCAGTAATGAGAATTTAAGTTTGTTTTTTCACTTGATTAAACCAGTCGAAACAAGAAGGTGGCTTGGTTTATTCCATAATTTTTCGCCTGTACAAGAGGATTGAATGTGAAATCCATGAAAAAAGGGATGAAGAATGAATGGAATATTGTGGAACTGTAATAATATGTACGGTAAAAGTAAAGAAAGTGTGGTTCAGGAAAGATATAGAGCGTACCACCATCACCAGTAGCCGATGAAAAGCGAACGCACACCACGGAAAGTAAGAATAATTTAGGCCACACACGATGAACGATCGATACGTAGCCACCGGATGACAAAATCAGCCCAGTTGAAGATACACGTACCTTGTATGTATGTGCATGAACTCGTAGTAAAAGTTCCCACAATATTTCTTTTTATCTGTTCACACTTCGTACTCATTCTAGCATCATCCAACAAAAGAATATTATGTAATAATAATAAGCATCTTATACTTTTCTCACCATCACCATGCATGAAAAGCGAGCTCAATGTATGGGTGTACATATGTACGTACCTATGCTCAGGTATACTATACTACCTTATAGCACATATAGTATGCCTGTAACATAAAAAAGCATTTAGGTATCAGGCTTTAGCTTTCACTGATTGAAATCCGAACTGCCATTTGAAATGAATAGCTAGACTGCTACGCAAATCAAGGAAGCTTTGTCTTCGTCGCTCTAGCTATAGCTGCTGGATGTTGAAGAAATTGAATAGGTGCATAAGTTAGTTTTTTTAATACTTTCCATTCACAATTGCGACTTCCATCTAGAGAATAATTTTACTCACTTTATTGTGCTAAAATATTTACGCTTTCTTATTAAGAAGCCATGATGAAAAACTTCAGTCATGGACTAAAATAACTTTGATTAGCTGCTAAAACGGCACAAAACCCACAGGGAGTTTATTTTGGTATTACCTATTATCAGCCTACCGTACCGATACGTTTGTTTAGTGTCAATGTCTGAAAGGTGCATACATAAATGATATGCGAAAATAGCAAGCTATCTGCAACTACATCAACTAAATGCTTAATTTCAAGTTCATTACTTTATAATCGTCTCGCTTGGGCCGTTTGTTTGCGTTGACAAAGCCTACGCCCACAGAACGCCCATTAAAGCATTGTCCCAAAACACAACGTCAATGAATTGAATTGCATAACATACCACTGCGGTTGTGAGAGTGTACTCCTCTCCTACTAATGTGGTTTGAACCTTGAGCTAACCAAAATTCCTCAGAAAGGAATTGCACAGATATACATACGCCATGTTATACAGGAAAATACAATAAAAGGATATGGCCATATATGCAATGCGTTGTTCATTTTCTGCTTAACTAACAGCTAAAACTCTTTGGATTAGGAAATTTTTAATTCATCGCTGAAACTCGGAAGAAACCTTTAATTGGAAGGCATATTGCTCGACTTACTTTCCTCGAAACTGTAATATTTGCAACTCAATAGTGACAAATAAAAATAGTTTTCTCATGATAGTTGCGACGTTAAAAACAACAATGAATCAAACCTTAATCAATTAAATTACATGACATGGTAAATTTCACTTCCAGTATTTCCAGACTAATTATGTGCACGTCATCACTTTGTGAGAACATTCTTTTAGCACCACAACTTGTTTTTATCGCGCATCAAGGATTTTTCTCGTTCTCAACTTTCAGAAAACTATTATTGAAAATAAAACTACTACCTCCCGTTAAGTTCTCGCTACCGACCAAGTAGTTTGAGAGAAAAGAGACTTGGCCAAATCTGATAAGGTCACTCGTAATCATAATGGATTCTCTGTGATAACAATAATAGCAGGAGAAAGTAGGCAGCAAGGAAATAAGACACACTTGATAATGTGTGTATGTATACACATACTATTAGATATCATAAAAGTGAAAGTGCATATTATACTCAAATATTAATGAAAGACCGACATTTCAATTTTTCATACCGAGTGGCTTGCATACATTATACATATTTATTGTAAGAGGCGAATCTAATTTAAGTCTTGTGGCATTTTCCACATTTTGCTACTTGCTTTTCTATATATCGGCAATAATGATGGTTACTTATAAGGTAACTGACTATTATAGAAGCTCATCATTGTTCCTCATTGTATGAACTGGTACCTATACATTTTTATTGTAAGTGTCTAACATGCAAAAGTTACTTTTCTTCTTATACTACTCAAAATGTTGGTGGCGGCAACAAATACTAGTGAACAGTGAACCTGAATACCACAAGTATAGGGTTAGGAAAATGGAGTACAAGGGACTATTGTACTCGCACTTGTATGGAAGCTTTGAATGCCCTTTTACTTAAAATTGGAATTGTTTGCTGTCCCTCTTTTTCATTTTTAGAAAAGGTTCAAGCTCCATAGATAGACACATTTGTAAAGGAACTGTATGAATTCTATTACCCACCACCACCACCACTCACCATCACCACACACAATACTGCAGTAGTAGGAAAGGAACGAAGAGGAAAAAAGATTTTCGCCGTTCCTTGTCCCAGCCAACCAACAACTCCTGTCCTGTCACTACTATCTGCTCATTATTTCTATCGCCTTAAAAAGTAATGCATAGGCATAACGAACACGTTGCAAAGCGGACTGTATTATTTGCAGAAAGTTTTACATAACGTTCATTTTTTATGTAAATCCTTGTAACAAAATTGGGGAACGTGCTGTCGTTTTGCACCTTATAGTTAGTGTCCTCGTTTTTTTCTCCATTCTCCAAATTTGCATTTAAGGATAAAATTAGAAGTTTATAAAAACTGCTAAATGCATAGCATCCATCTATAATATAATTCCGCAAGATTTCATCTGCATTATCTGCTGCTTTTTTTGGAAGGTTCGCAAAATGTTTCATATTGCGACTGAACATGATTCCATTTTTATTCTAGAGTGCATGTGAAAGTATAAATTGCATAAATTTTAAACTAACAACAAGGACATGAAAAAACGGGATGCCAAGAAGATATACCACCACCACCAAACTTTATGTGAAATTCGTTCATATAAAAGATACCACAGCATGTCACCACTCACTTTTCCAAAAAAGATAACTCCGTGATAACGTTTTTTTAAATCTCAGGAAATGAGATCAACAACATCGCAGCCTGACAAATGCAAAAGTAGATTGTATCGGAAACACAAAATATGATGAGATAAAAACAAATGTATTACCGGATGACATGACAAAGAGAGCTTCTATATTTTTAGATGCATTTGTGTTTTGCAATTTCGCACGCATCCTGGCTGCTTCATACAAGAAAACTCATCACATGACGACATGATCATGATTCATGATAGCCACATTTAATGCTGCTTTCACGAGGGAGATGCTTAATCTAGATTCGTTTTGGCTGAAGTAATGGAATTTTGGGTTGAGTACAACTACATGCTTATAAGCTTGGCCCATCTTATCTGCTGTAGGACTGACTAATGGGGAAATGAGGAAAAGTATGCATGTCTCACACTATGTCGTGCTATTCTCAAACCAAGTTGTAATTACAAACAAACTCCACAGGGTATCCCCAAACGCTATTAATATTTTCTAAAAATATCTTAGCGAGTACAAGATGATTCATTGTTCTCTATAATCTTTGGAAAGCTAGACAGAAATGCTCATAAACCTAAGGCTGTTTTAATTTCTATACATACCACCAGATTTCAAACTTTATGATTGTATTTTTTTGTAAAATATAATAATAAAGAACCTAGGTATGAAAAGTAAACTGTGGGACCACGAACCAGAATTACTATACATTAGAATTTGAAAGGATACATAGGTAAACAACTTTTTAAAATGAAAGTATACATTACATTACTTTTCAAGGGTCAAACTTTGAAAGTTCAAACAATTTTGTTCGTTGATTCTCATTGAAAACTTCTTTAAATGATTTTTAAATGTCAAAGTTCACATACATATTGCTATCCTAAAGTTGTGCGCTAACCCGAAATCCTCCGGGTCCTTAGACCCATTTACCATTCAGCTTTCAAAATGTATACCATCTTTTTTTAACTACCATGATATAATGAGGGTAAAATTGCACATTGTTCCGCTTCGTCTTGGATGTTTAGGGTGGACATGGACATAGAGATTCGACATATACCTACCTATATATATAGAATGTATGCATTTTTGTTGGCAAGTATAAGAAAAATAAATTAATATACTTATATGTACATTTCCTAACCAACTGTAATTGATTTGATTTGAATATATCGAGAATTTTAATTTATATACCAAGCATAATTACAACTTTAAGCTGCAGTTGAAAGATGAAACTAATATATCTTATAATTAACGTATTTTAGTGATAGCACTAATACGATGTTAAGCTGGGAGATGCCTAGAATTCCTAAATTTCAAGCATGAACCTCATTAGCCGCCTCCTGTCCAATGCAGGTTGTGTAACAGAACTTGCATTAAGAGACAGTAGAAGTAGAAGAGCTTTCATTTTCCTTGCTACACTAATTGAGCGGCTGAGATTCCCAAGGAATATAGAAGGAGGAATATTTCAAGTAGCATGTGCCATTTTCATCTTCCCGTATTTTGCCAGCGATGAACATTCTAGTTCTCCTGATTCACTCCAAAAACATATCTTTCGGCAAGTCTAAACATAGTGATGAGTTGACTTGAAATAAAAAAATAAACACACGCCTTTCTAAATAAACGAGGAGACGCTTTAGATTTATCATTCTTTCTGAGCCAGTGCGCGGTGCATGACGATGACTTTGATGAGTAAGCACACTCTTTTACGTGCTTGTTTGCCATTTTCTATGTCGAACACACTTTCCAAAGAAAACTTAAGATCAAAACATTTTATTCGTACCAGAGAGCAGCGGCATTGAAGGTGAGATGTGCCAGTGCATAAAATGAGAAGAATAAATTTCGCTCGAAGCAAGCATTACGGTTTCTAATCTCATTCACCAATTTTAATGAGCAATTTTAGATTCAGTGAGATTTTTTTAACAATACTTAATATAAGGTCTTGAGGAATACCTATGAGATTTAGGAGAAATCCGTCCTACGTAACACAACAAATACTTTTGTAATAAATGGAGTACACCAGATCATATAGAAATGTTCCATGCAACTAGGTCGACTTTTCCAATCACGGGAAGCATAAGCCGGACAAGAACACGAAAAAATGTTGATGTGGTATGTATCCTCGTCGTTCATCATTCGCTCCCGCTGAGTACAGCCTATAAATCGCAGGAATCCTATCCGGAAACTGTCTATTCCATAATGCCACCTACAAACTATGCAAGGACTCTAGTGGATTTATTCCTATCTTTTGAGCAAAGGTCACAATCTCGCAATTTTGTTGTACCCTGCGCCCCGAATGTTGTTTGTGTTGGCTTAATTCCCGGCCTAATTACTCTTCCATTACTTACAGACGTGTCGCGTCCTGAAAGCAATACAGTTCCGCAGTACAAAAAATATATACGCTACATTATCGCTTACAAAAGCGTATTGAAAGGTTTCTCTGCTCTGAAAACGAATATCTAAAAAAATTGAAATATGAAACTTCGTCAACATTGCAAAATTATGCAAAAGTATACCACAACATGTACCATATTCGTGCACGCCAACCACGTGTACTTGTATAAATATAAATAGCAGTGACCGAATAAATAGAGAGACAATAGCACTGCATATTAGACTGCTCCCATCATTCAGTCATCTGCCTGCCACTACTCTACTTCTTTAAGTTCAGTAGATGAAGTGGAAGCGGGAGCTAGTCACACTCACAGTAAATAATTCCATTAATCATAGGGAAGGAAACTTGTCAGACAATGGGGAACTCATACCTTTCCAGTCCTTCACGTAATTAGGTAAATGACTGACGTTTGAGTAATGGGCAAATAAAATCCCTGAACACTCTTCACTTTGGAAGCTTTCACTGATTTCTAGATACCATATACAATGTTAAAGGATATTTACAACACAAAACCTAATTCAGTTCAACGAAACAATCATCATGAATGCGGAATGAATGCTTATAGCACGCTGATGTGTATAATAGATATATGAAGATATATATAGACTCCCTACTTTCTCTGCTCCCTTATACTATGGAAGTAGAGAATTAGATTTCCTAGTTTTTTTCAAATGTCAAAGTGTACATATTGTTCTAATTATAAGTACTTGTGCGGTTGGAAAGATACTACTTTCAGTTTTACAGGAAAGTATTGATTTTTGACGAAAAGTAAAAAAGCGTAACATTTAAAAAACATGTATAAGACAATAAAGCAATAAAATAGCAAATATAAGTGGGCCAATATTCGTTTCTTTGAAAAAAAAAATAAATGAAGACGAAATTGAAATATGAGACATGATTCCTGGAACTTTTTTTAAGCTTGTATAATTACTGCAGTTTTCAACTTCCGTATGCGGTTTTTATTCTTAGAAGTCAAAAGTTACAGCTACGATAATTTATATTATTAATGGATACACGACCGGTACGCCCAGGAAAATATGTTTTTATTTCACGAAAATGCAGAAGGGAAAGATCCGCATTCAAATCAAACAGTAGAAATCGTTCATAGGTTTTTAAATACCCTTGTTTGTAGTGTTCAGACTTTAGTTTATGAAAGATAAGAATATTTCCCCATAAAGCTTTTTTTCTTAATTTTTCCGAGTTAGTTTTTCTCATATTCCGCATGTCATGTAGGAAATTTGGCAAATAATGCAAAGAGACAAATAATTGTATAAAAAGGATTTGTAATTTTCCTATATTTCAAAACACATATAACTCCTTTAAAACACTTCACAAGCAATCAACAAAACCCATCAATAAATAGGAATTTCTGTTTTCCCATAATTTCTCGTTAATCAGCAAAACGTCATACTGTTAGTTTCATATGAGATTATACTATCAAGTTCATTTTTAATGCAAAAAGTGCTTCATTCATTCATTCTCTAAAGATGTGAAAGTAATCTATTCTGCATGTACGCATGGTAGAAGGGAAATAATTTATTAGTCAAAATGGGTTGGATTTATAGTTCGAAATAGAAAACTAGCAGGTATATGAAAAAGCCAGCACAATTACAGATTTGAAAAGTGGAACAAACAGAAATAGTAAGCCCTACTACATTCATGAAAGGTATTAAATCACTACGGCATAATAGAAAATGTCAGGCAGAAAAGCTTCCTGGGAAGCACAGGTGTGCGCAAGATAATAAAGACGGCCGTAGCTAGATAGATAGTTTGGCTTAATAAACTCATATTCTAGTACAACAATACGCATCCACATACATAACTCTCACAACTCTCACTATAGAATGCAAACACACAAGCAGCTTTTTTGTCCATCTATGAAATAGTAATAATTACTAATGCACGAAACTAAGACGAGATGTGTATTGTGAAGGGGAAATAATAAATTATTAAAAAATGTAGCGAAAATGGTATTTTCATCACTTACGATTTGCAGAAGCACTTGGTGACAATATAAGGATGACAAGAGCCAACGAGAAGAGAATAAAAGTATAAAAGTTTCTTTCCATGGACGTGCCCATCCTCGTCCTCGACCTGCTGCCCCTTGAGGTTGAGCCAGGCAGGAAAGTAGAGGCAGTGATGGAGGAGATAGCAGGAGAAAGTAAACACAGAGTCCTTTCACCAAATGTGTCCATTTTGATTGTGTTTAAACCAGAGAGCTGGCTTCACGTCAGCAGCACAACGAGAACACACTGACTGACGACAGTGAAGACGTTGATGTCAACAAAGGAGAATTATGATGATGAGCTTCGTCGCGGATTCTCTTACTCGCACATTATGCACACATTTCTTCCTTCCTCTTTTTTGATATCACGGCTAATTATTTCCTTTTATTCCTTCTTTTTTACGATGCTGGAGACTGGATGTTGCACCACTTGTCGGGGAGGAGATAAAAATGATCCTTGATTGTTGTTGATGATGATTTCTTTTACAGAAAATGAATAATATTAGCTTCTCTTTTGTACTTCTTCCTTTCCTCCCTTTCAGGAGTAGGGGCTGCGGTGGGATGTGTTATTTTTTTACGAAGTAGTAGTATAGTCAGTGAATTTGTCATGAACAGTTTCTTTGGATGAGCATCCTGAAATACTTTTTTTTATAAATAATTTCCCTATCCTGTCCAGTGGTATTAGAAAATCTTATTAGATGATCACTCCATTGAAGAGTGTGATAGGTACTATGGTAGTGCTAGTAGTGGCAGGTGGTAGGCTCCTCTACTTTCTTCAGCTGCAGCATTAAAATTCCGCTGCAGGTTCAACGCTTGAATTATTAGAGCCGATGGGATGCACAGCACACTCCTTTCTCCCAACACCACGTTGTGGAAACAAATACAGATTACTTGGCCGACAAGAACCCCTCTTCCTGTACAATGTGGTTAAAATATTCATGAATTACTTCTTACAGGTATTCACAGAAACCAACGACGCATGATATTGCAATGACGAGGATGGCGATGATAATGATGATGAGTAGCGGGTAAACAACGAAAATGAGGTTGTCTGAAAGAAGAGACAAATATTGACAAAGTTCTTTTGGTGATGTAAGTGATCTTATAGCTGCATGGGCTATATGTAGAGAAATCAGTTGAACAGGAAGACAAAGTAGAAGAAGAAGAAGTTTAGAGTGATAATTTAGACATATTAGCGGTCCAACAAATAGCAATACAGCAGCAGAAGTAGTATTCAAGTAGAAAGCGGAATGATAAAAGAGTATCTTTTGGAGCTTGACTTATCATGTAATAATAATAACAACAATAATAATATCGTCATAAATGCACGTTAGTGTGAGATTATGTGACAACAATAATTAGGTTGTGGCTGTATAGCAGTAGTATTTTTTTCTCAGGAGTTGATGCAGACAAACAAAAAGAAAGTTGCGCGGCGGGTTTATATTATTATGACGTAAAAAATGCAGTTCACTACACACACGCACACACAGAGAGAGAGACGCACTGTGAGATTGGTTAAATATTTATTAGCAGAGACTAATAGTGTAAAATTTTTGTTAGAGAGAGATAGAGTGAGAAAAGAGAGAAAGAGACAGAGACAGTGCTAGTAGAAGTGAAAGTATGGAGGGTAACGTAAAATCCTTTGTACATGGAAAACTGTAATAGTAAATGTATACATGTCGTAAAACACGGTTCACCACAACAAGAAGTAACTTTACTTTAATAATGATGAAGATAACTCTATGTATATAAGGCCGTTTGGTAGATGTTGTTGGTTATTTTTTATGTGGTAGCAAAAAGAAAACTCTGCTGTCGTTTGTTGCAGTAGTAGTTTCAGATATAGATATACACACACAGTTTACAGGTTAAATGGCTCCATAATAACCAGGTTAGTAGCATACACAGACGTCTATATCCGGATTCTGAGTGAATTATTTATTTACTATGATCCTATCCACAAACTGAGATCACCGGAAGCAACATAATATTTTGGTTATCCCCAAAATCTTGAGTAGAGCGCCCAGCGCCATCCTATAACGAGTTATTTTTCTTTTCTTCTTCAAGAAATGCGATACGACATAAAACCACTTTCAACATAAACCTAACAATGAATAGAGACAGAGAGAGAGTAGAACTCAGAACAGTTTTATCAACAGAAACGCATGATAGATAACATCCATGCAATCATCATACGGATATATTATTGCAGGTAAACATGAATTTCAACCGTTCCCGAGAAATTTTGCGGTATTCTTCTTCTGGCGAAAAATTAAAGCCTCGCGGTGATACTAGCACACATCACAATGCAATGCACCCAGCAGTATAGTGCCACAGTTCCGTGCTATTAGTATGGTTGATGAATACTATATTAACTTTTCAATCGTTTAAGTGAAAAGATTCTCTAGCTGAAGTAAACACTTTCTCCGGAGCATGAGCCCAGTCCAATAATTGCTGCTAAATGACCGTGTCCAAAAACCATTCTAAATGCATCGCGGTACGTACAAAGTATAACAGCTTTGGAAGTAAATGGGGAGACAATTTGTCTTCCATTACACTGATTACACTGCTGACTAGGAATAATATCGGTTAGTTCGCCGTTCAAAGTCAAGTGATGAGACCACCAAGCCACCGTCATTTAAATACGTTCATTAGCTCAATGGAGACATTTTTCAATTATATTTGCGACTTCAAAAGAGAATTTCCACTTCAGCTGCTACTCTTATTTGGCTTAAGTAGTACTGGGATATTGGAGAATGGTGGTGGTGGCCATCGAAATCGGAAAGACGCAAACGTTGTAGTTGTGATATAAGCAATACTCCTACTCACCGTGTCCATTTATTTCTTTACCATTTTTTGTCGCCAATGATGTAATGATGACGATAGTGATGATATAATAACAATATTAAACCCTTTTTTGTCAGCAGTAGCACTTAACCAGAGGTCTGTAAAACGCACAAAGAATACGAAGGAATCTCCACATTCTGTACTTTTAGGTGAACACTTGATTTCCCATCAGAATACGGATACTTTTATTTTCACTAACCACAGACGAAAGAATAAAATTTCCCATGCAATTGTTAGAAGAAGAAATACACACGCACACACACACAAGCACACACTGCTCCTCCAGCCCTCCTCTGAACGTCGACGGTAATCAGCCCTGTTTATTTTTTGTTACTTGATCAAATCCTCTTCTCATTGTGGTAATGCACTCTCTAATTCCTTTTCCAAAAGAAGGTTTTCTTCAAAGATGACAGCCACCATCATCGTGAAGTAAATGTAATAATAATTTCAAGAGCAATTTGTCCACATCGAATGGATAAAAACCACACCTGACACAGCAGAGGTTTTCCTACTACACTTTCTATATATTATCCCTTCTCCAGATTCCTTTAAGATCAAAAAGATTTTCTTTTATAGAAGAAAGCATTACTTACTGAGCTGAGGATGCTGCCGCTGATGTGTTTCTTCAAAAGTTGTAGTAGCAGTAGTAGTCTCACTATCACTACTAGTATTAATACAGTAGGATAGTTAGAGTGAGAGAGAAAGAGCCCTTACCATTTAGTATAGACGCAAGAAGAAGGGAGCACACAGGATAAAAACAGATAGTAAATTTTCTACTTGAAATCAAACGGATGTACATACAAGAGCCCACGGCATCAGTATAGAATCATGGTGTATGCACTTACATCTACACAGTAATACACACTCACACAATATATTATTAGTGTTATTTTGTAGGAGAGAGTGTTAAAAAGAAAGAGGAGATGAGGTGACTATAAGTATATGTACATATTATATGTATTTATATATATATATATATAACACAACAACACCACCACCGCCACCAAGAAAATTGTAGTAGTAGTAGTAGTTGTAGAAGTTGTTGTTTAGTAATAGTAGTAGAAGAAGTGAAACCAGAGTCTGGCTACAGAAATTCTATAGTAAAAATGAGAGGAACAACATGAGAATAGAGAGATGGAAAGGAGAGAGAAGAGAGAAAGAGATGGAGACTTGCTCTTTAAAGATAGTGTAGTTGTAGTAAGTTCTCAGTTCTTGTTGGCCTGGCTCGCTCACTGCTTTCCTGATAATACACGGGCGTATAAAGTACGGGTGCGGGACTTGAGCTAACTGACGACGGACCGACTCAACTGACGAGCAACCCGAGGACGGGAAGAGCCAGCAAGAGCTACATGAGAAAGAGAGAGAGAACAACCGACGACCGACTTAACTTCTCCTATATGCCCCCTCCCCTTCTGCCAGTAGTCTTCACATACACTACTCTACTTCTTGTTCTCGTCAGCAGACAGGAATGGCAAGGAAGCGAGCAACCAAACCAGCAGCAAAAGTAGAGAGAAAAAAAATTGTTGGCGGTGGTGGTAGTAGTAAAGTAATAGTAGTAGGAGTCGTCATCTCCGTAGTTCTTCTAGTAGTCGTAGTAGTAGTAGTGAGCAAACAACAAGGCCAGGAAAATTTCATGTACATAACATATGTAATATAGGATAAGAATGACTCCCTTTTCCAGAACTACATAATGCTCCTCCATCATCATCATCATCATCATCCAACAACAGCAGAGAGAAAGCAAGAGTTTCCTCTCTACTCATTTAACTCGCTGTATACTATACAACTACACTTGCTACTATACATGCTTACTACATACTACTTCCAATACAGCAACCTCTCTCTGCTGTGCCTTTCTTTACTAGCCGGATTTGTAGCTCTATCCTTTGTGAGTACGTGTGTGTGGTGGTGGTTTGTGCGGATGGTAGCGGTAGTCGCGGTTCATAATAGTAGTAGGACTCCCACTACTATGCTGGTGCTGCATTTCCAATATACATGCAAATACTTTTTACTACGAAGTAGAGAGAAAGAGAGGGGTCATATAATCATGGAAATGGTGTAAACAAGTGGCAGGATTTCTAGCACAGAGCCACGATTCAAATAATACATATCGTGTTCATAAATTGGATTGGGAGACGACCTTTGAAATTTCCGTTCGGGCACAACAGGATAGATCTCATTCATAAAATATTGAAACGCAATTTAGTGCTCATTAACATTACCCTAATTATAACTTAATATGTCGCATGCTACGTCTGGAGCCTCAGAAAAAATAGTGGCATTAGCTGAAAAAAATGTTGAAAACTAAATTGCAACTTGAATTCAGAATTTTAAAAACAACTAAAAACAATTAGGAGAAAACGTGGAAAAGTACTGCCGATGGACGGACGGCGTCATTGGCTGATTCGATTAAAATCATATCCATTTCCTACACTTTATAAGAAAAATGGCTCATGGTTCCACCAGAAAGTGCTCTGCTCTGCCCTGTGCAAATTGTATGTACGGACAGACACATGCACATGGGGAACGAAAAGTGTTGTTGTGCGAGAGAAGAAGACGAACTCGTAGAAAACTTCGCCATCCAAATAAGAAAACACAAACGACGGTGCAGAATCCATTGTGGAACGCTTTACATGCTATTTCGGTAGCAGTAGCGCCCACTAAAAGGTGGATTCAGTTCTTTTTCTGACAATAGCTGTCGGTATAAAGTATAGGTACTAAGAAACTATTACGCCTATAAAAGAGACGAAAGAGAAAGGGGAAGTGGGCTGTATGCATGTAGTATGGTATATGTGACGATAAGCGACGGTGATAGTTTTATTGTAATAGCTCTGTATAGCATAAACCGACACAGCTCTTGCATACATTTCGGTAACCAGCTTCATTAGAACAATAAAAGGACGGGGAGAGGGAGGTATTTTATGGAATATAATACTCCTCGGAGACTTTTGCGGTGAAGTCATATTCAATTCAATTGTTCTGGTGGCTATCCAGGCAAGGAGATAAATGCATACTTGCTGCTGACAACACAACATGTGTGGACACTAAATATACAACATTACCATGCACAATGTGTGCATTATACGGGATTGGTATGCCGCAAGAGAACTTATGATGACGGTTTTGCCATGGTCGTCCTCTGTTGTTGACGGCCAATATTTGCTCATGAGCATTTATACAAAAGAATGACTGTCCTGTGAGTATTATGTAATCCAAAAAAAGAAAGATTAGTTATTTTTTGTCCACGCTATTTTTACTAACTCTATTATTTTCAGTGATATTTAGCATTGTTCTCTCCCTTCTCCGGTTAGCTATACCTACGCTTTATTACAGCGAGTAACAATGTAAAAATAGTCGAGAACACAACACGACCAAAAAGCTATATTGCTGGCCCAATGAGTTGTCTCGTTTCCACTACGTGCTTATTTCTACTTCACGGAGATGTGAGGAGGCAGATATGCACATTTTTTAGATGTTAAGCTAAAAATCCTACTGAGATATGGTATTTACACGCTTAGTTTTAGATAGAACGTGATAAGAAACACTTTTTTGCATGCATGTGTGTGGCAGACACGTTTGTACATACATTAAGGAACGTTCCTTTACACCTATTTATGCGAACACATTTGTGTGCTTTATGAAGTTTAAAGAGAGAATCGGGAGCTTGGGAGGGTTCCCGAACAGCGGTCGACTACTGGTCGGCTTAGCGAGACCATACCGATTCACTCTAATGCTTTGTCTATGTCAACGAACATACAGATATACATAGTTGCAAATGTACCTACCACAAGCTATGCTCACGATTCATCTTTCAACTTTCCCATTTTGTTAAACAGCACATGGTGCGTTAGCGAAGGATAGGAGACTCTAAAACGCTTGCATAAAAATATAGCCGACAGACCATGAAATATACATAACAGAGAAAAAATACGATTATGCACTAATACATATTTTCAGTAGAACATCCCCTCCTTTGAAAACTCGTAAAATCGTCTTAAAGACATTTTTAAAGTATTGACTCTAGCAACACCACTGCTACCAAGTTCTGATCAATAATACATTATATCATTATATGAAGAAAAGAAGACCAGTTCAAATGCAACTACATAAATGCGAGATGCTTCCTCTCAACTGTTCTCTCAACTCGTCTTCTGTGACGATGATGATGAGGGAGCAGAAAATGTAGGATAAGTTTTCTAGTGGAAAAAGTGAGAAAAGGCAGGTAAGTACTTAAATACAAAAGGAACGCAAAACCATTACACGACAGAAACAGAAACAGGAGCACTACTGGCAAGCAGCAGCAGCGGCGGCGGTAGTATTCGGCTCAGTTGTGTTCTAGTATAATGATAGAAGTAAAATGGTACAGTAACGGAAAATGAGTACTACCATAACATAATAGTACATTCACAATAATCCCATGTGCCCGAAACATCATTTCCAAACCTTAAATCACACACATAGCCATAAAACGGAACTGTAACAACGGGGAAATAGAAATCGCATCGAGAGAGACGAGGAAACCCCTATTTCAGGTACATGAATAAATATATACGGATATAATTTAGACCGTATTCTTCAGATCATCATTGAATTATATCTCGTAGTACATGTACACTTGATACATACACAGAGGTACATGAAACACTACAGTGAGTCGAGTTTGTGTTTTCTTTGTTACATCATGTCAAATCACCATGATGTTATTTGCTGCCCTGACATAAGAAGGAAAAAGCTACGAAGCTACCATGTACTACTATTCAGGTAGCTAAAAACGAGGTAATATATATGTATGCGGGCACTACAGATTTAATACCGCATTTCACTTATTATATCCCTTTGCGTTTCCTCCAAGTACATAATATATACCGATTAGAAATGCTCATATTTCCACATTCATACACACTGTTCCGTAATATTCTACACGGAAGATATAAAACATATCTCGTAGTATTACCCGATGGGTATGTACATTTCTCGGGGAGTTCCGGAAGAGAAAGGCTGTGCTGTGTGGTGGTATGAATTTTCACATAATATAGGAACATGTTTTTCTTACCCAAAACGGTAGGTAATGCGTGTCTACTTTGTATCAATTGTGTGGTTCTCAGCTTTACTATCAAAGTGTGTAGAAATGTACAAGTTGTTGTAGTAGTAATAATAATAATAATAGCTTGGTATATACCATTACCAAGTCTTTGTGGAATAAGTATAGGGAATGTGTAATGTTTACTATGTACAGAAGATATGTGCTTTCTTTTCTAGGCCATACTATAAAGAACATCAACCGCGTTCAAATGGACTATAGAGGAAAACTAGGTTACATATAACAATGGGGAGAATGACTAATATGCTTTCCATGTCCTATGTGCTCCCTCATCATGCCAAGCATGCATGTGGTTATCCATGAAATTCTTTTTACGACTGTTATTTAACTGACAGTGCACTGTTGTGACTGAACCATTGGTATTGAGCCTTTGATGATGTTTACTGCGATGATGGAATAGAAAAAGTACGACATATGAACCAACTACAAGCTTTTATAGATAAGTGTTCGCGTTTGTATTGCATGCGCCTACATAATATATCGTTTTCTCGCTCTTGTTGCAAAGAGAGTTCTTAAATGAAATATAAAATGTTAACAAAGAATTACATTTATGACCTTCATCGTTTTACCGAAAATACTGAAAAGCCAGAAGTTGAAAGACGGACAGTTTGTTTAACTTTGTTTGAAAGGGTGCATTTATCAGCATGTGAGCTAACGGAAAATGCTCTAATAAAAGATAAAGACTCTAATAGTCATGCGTTAGCATAAATATAAATAAATAAATATGTTTGACCGATTTCAGTTAGAGGCACATAAAAGCAGCTTGAGCTGTTACATAAAAAGTATGTACAAACACATTATATTTTTATTAACATTGTGCAAGGCCGGTAGAGCAAAAGAACTTTGGTATTGTAAAAACAGGTAGCACCACGTTTTACACCAGAAGAAGGTAAAGATAAAGGGTTCTCCGTTTCCGGTTGAGAAGGCATGTTATGTGTAATGTATCATATGTATACCCCTATATAATGTACTTACTCAGGAATTTTAGCTACACCCTCTGGGATAATAAATGAGCAACAATAGATCAAAGTTGAAACAATGCATTGTAAGACGTTGATAAGTTATAAGGATTGACTTGCTGATTTCGTTATTGATGTTTCATTCAAAATAGAAGTCGTGCAGTGCAGTTGTAGCGGAGTGGCAGATTGAAATATTTTAAAATGTTG
Organism: Sinella curviseta; assembly: GCA_004115045.4. Lineage (NCBI taxonomy): Eukaryota > Metazoa > Arthropoda > Collembola > Entomobryomorpha > Entomobryidae > Sinella > Sinella curviseta. The sequence continues at coordinate 42,561,696 of CM023201.3, read as the reverse complement.
AACCTCTGCTAAAGGAATTACGGTTAGTTGTATTCGAATCATTGTCCCCTTTCACTTTCATCAGCCTTGGTTTTAGAATGGTTCGGTGCGAAGTCTCTGCTCTCACTCGCACAGTCAGTGGCAAATGATTGAGCTGACTCTCTCAGTGTGTAGCATAAAGTTTCTATATGAAGGGAACAAAGGTAATAAAAGCCCCATTGCCTTTGCTGTTTCGTTTCTTCTTTCTCTTCTTCTGACTGCTGACCATTAATTCTTTTGACAAGCAAATCCCATAATGGTCATATTCTTGTAATGTGTGCAAAACCTACTTACACTTAAAAGGATTATTGTTATGACCGACTCAGACTAATACTAATTTCTGCCGTCTTGTGTAAATGGGAAAACGGTATGGTCAACAACAGTACGTTACTAAATATGCATGAATGAATATTTAAGTTTACGAACTTGCGTGTCTTCCTAATTTCTATATAAATATCATTATTAAATACCAGAATTAGGTAGTCATTATCGTAATGCTATAGGCGAAAGTGTAATAATCATCATATTATGTAAGTTTGCAGAAGCAATTGTTTTTATTCTTTTCTCTTTGGTGTCTTCCTTTTAAGAAAGAAACGCTTTTGTGCAAATAGACCAACGGGAGGGAGAGAAGTGTTTTTCAGACTTTTTCCATCAACTTAGGATGAGTCTGCAATTGGAAAGAAGAGAGGAAGAGACGACTAGAAAAGGAGCGTGTAACTAGTTATGTACTCTGTTGGTGTTATAAGTTACATCGAGCCCCATGTCAGCAAACGAAGCAACACTGAGTACACAGACACACACACACAATGAGAGAAGACCGATGAAAGTTGCCAAAAATATCCGAGAACAGGGAACCCCGAGAGGGTCCGAAGAATGCAAAATTATTCCTTCTCTAACCAAAAAAACACCAGAGAAGACGAATCTCCTGACTCCTATATATGCGTTACATTAGATTATTATGAAGAAAAAACGAGAATAGAAAATAAAAGTAGAAAAGAATGTTGAACCACAGAGTACTTAACAGCTATTCAAGAAAGAGCATTTTATGGTGACGAGAAGCATTGGAAACAACAATTTCTCATGAATCCTTATCATCAGCAACCAGCATAAGTTTGAAACTGTGTGTGTGTGTGTGTGCTTGAGTGAGAACGATGCTTAATACCTTGGCCTTTTCAGAAGTGGGATAAGTTGGAGAAACGTCAACATTTTTACATACCACCATTATTATTATAGTGCTTACTTTGTCTCCGTCTGAGAGCAAAAAGCAAAGCCACCACCGCACAATGCATGCACACATCCCATATTATCTCAACTGAAAGGAAGCAAAACATTCTCATTATGATATCAAGTACTAAACACATACTTTCCTTTTCAGATATACCACATTTCGTACGTGGTAAGTCTTGCAAAACCAAAAAGAAAATAAGTTAGCCATGTAAGAGTATCAGGAAGTATGGCATTTTTTCTCGGACTTCTTTTACCAAACTCAAGTCATGATACTTTCTGATAACCAGTAAAAATGCAACACGAAAGTACCTATAAACACGAGCTGTGTAGTAGTTTTTCTTTTCTCTCTCTCTCTCTCTCTCTCTCTGCTCGTTGTTGATGGGTATCATGAAAAGAAAAGGACTCGTTCCCTCTTCTTTCACCTTATTCTCTTAAAACACCCGGAAGACCTCCACTAGTTCTAGAATTTCACTTGTACTGTTGTTGTGCACAGAGTATAGAAAAGCACGCTTATTTTCTCGAAACCCTTTCATTGGTAAATGTGCGGCTTTTGGACCAGCATAAATTCACCAATTTCTGTATTTTCTACGTGTGTATGTCTATCCATCAACTTGGTTTTTAAACCTATCCCCTTACATTCACCTCTCTCTCAACTCAATCCAACCACTTAAATAAAAAATAGCATTCTAAGTGAAGTAAGCCATATTTGCTCTTATCATCATATAATAATATGTACATATGGGCCAAAGAAATAAGAAACTCTCTCGTCTTTCTTGCAGCTTAACCATAGCTGTTAGCTGGCACTTTCACGGCTAACTACCAACTCTTTTGCCTCCTACGAAATTGCCCACTATCGGAAAGTCCCGGTTCGTACTTGTCAGGTTTTTCCTTCTTTTGAAGTCGAGTTAAGAAGTGGTAGTTGCAGTCTCAACGAGCCATCTCAAAAACTTAACTCTACATTTTTTTCTCAACAGGCTTATATTACATTTATGTGAAAGACGAGAAGACACACGAACTACATGCGTACGAAAAGAGAAAGAAGAAAAAGAAAGGCAAACAGGAAAGTTGTAGTTGGATGACTGTGAGAGGCATTTCTTCGAGGGAAAAGCCCAGAGAAAATCATGTATAAAATGCAGTGTGGTTGGTAGACTACCTTTTTCATTCCTTTTCCCGAAGCTACTTGGTGTGCAGAACACACCATTTCCCATCTATATGGATCATGATCATGACTCATGACAAGGAAATATTTTAAACATGCCATAAACTGGATACATCAGGAGGGCAGGTACACAGATATCGACTTTCCGCTCACTGACTTATGCCATGTCACAAATGATCTTTCGATTTTAAACCATTCTCCTCCAATTGTTTTCGACAAAAAACCTATTAATTCGCACTGCAAAAACATTTCGACGATTGTCCATCTTCCTGTCTACACTAACACACTACAACTTTCCTACAAAACCAATATGTACTAAATAGAAAACATCACCACCGGCTATACATCCTCTCTCTCTCGTCTTGCCACTTTTTGCGCTGTACTTTCTTTAATGATACCATCATCATCATCAACAACAACGTTACATATCCATCCAAATAGCAAATGGCAAAAAGTGAACTGAAAACGTGCCAACACAATATATACACTATTGCACAACAACTTGACTCACATCTACCTGCTAAATATCACCAATTTATATATTTGTCTTTAATCTCCATGCAATATTTCAGGCCAACATTTTCACTTATCCTCGCACACTTCCTTTTAGTTATCGGGTGCAGAAAGTTCCTTTCGTTGTTGTTGCACAAACCAAAAAAGTTATATGCACACCGGTAAGTGACTTAATTGAAACAGCACACACATACGTACACACATACACAAGCAAAAAGCAACAACAAAATGGTAAGTGCTTTTCATATACGCCAACAGACATACAAAAAAATTTTTTTGTTAAAAAATATTAATATCCTCCTGATGACTTATGACGATGATGATGATCACAGATCATATCTTCCCAACTAACATGTATGCATACATGCTGATACTAACATTGCCTTGTTGATTCTTCTGCTGATTTTTTAAAAAGCAAATCATCATGATCCTTAACATTTTTTACCAATATAGAGAATCATACAAGAGAGATGACATCCATGAAGAAAACTAGTTATTTGTTACATTACTACACGATGTGTACAACAAACAGACACATTCGACACATGTGAAGCGCTCTTACTGCTGCTGCTTGCTATTAAAGCTTCTCTCATGATGATCATGATCATCATCACAGTTCATTGTAACTTTGCATGCATCATCATCATATTATCGAGTGGAGGAATGGAGAGTTTTTCATGTGTTGTTGGATGGACTCGCATTTAGTACTACGCCGACATACACACAAACTGTTACTACAACAGGCCCGACTCTCTCTCTCACTCTCTCAGACCTCCAATTTAGCCATTCTCCTTTTTCCCCTAATGTAATAACAGTAATAAGTGATCGCTCGCTTGAAGCATCAAGACAGACATATGAGGACGATGATCATGAAGGTGGAAATGGAAATGAAGAATAAAGAAAGCAATACCAAAAAAATGCCAATGATACAGCACACAACAACCGCACACATACAAGAAGATTGAATGAATGAAGTTTTGCGTTCTCTATACTCTCTAGGAACTAGTTCATCGTTATTCTCTTCTCTCTGCCAACAACACCGCCGTCGCCGTCAGAGCGAGCAGCACATTGAAAGACGACTCCGACTCCACTCTTTACTGCTGGGGTCGACCTACACCATTACTTTTGCATTGTACTTCACTCCTCTCTCACACCATCCATATCACTATCGGGAGAAGTAACGGAGTAACATTCTCTATCTATAACTTTTAAGAATAATATCATATATTGTTGACTTACCTTTCCACTTTTTCAACAACCAGCGAACATCTCCGTCGTCTTCCCTGCCACCTCTGCTATATAATATTATGCTCTTGACTGTGTGGTGGTGGTGGTGTGTGTGGTGTATATAGTAAAAATCCGATAGCATCATCATCACTCCCACCACCACCATCATTATTATCTCACCCTTCTTCATCATATACGTTACTACTTACATCCATCCACATCGAGATTTTGAAAAGGCTTTCTTTGTGCCATCTTTCCAGTTCATGTTCCACGAACAAGAGTTTATGGATAGCTAAAAAGTGTGCTGCTCTACTCCTACTGCTGCTGGCTGCTCTTTTTAGTTTGTTCATGCCGAAACAATGAGATGTCTGCCTGCCTGCCAACTTACATGCATATATCCCAACTTACTAACACATTTTTACCTACCTCAAAAAAGAATCTACGACTACGACTACAATATAATATGTATACCAGCACACAGCATGCTTAATAGCCGGCCGGCTATTCCTTTTTATATTTCCAAAGGAGCTATTATTATAAGCTTATTGGAGAAAATGAACTAATATAGTTCCATGTTCCAACAAAACCGTAAGTAACCGTAATGTAGAGTAATGCATAGTCAACCACATCATACAGAAGCGTCTACTAGTAAGATGCGACGACAAAGACTGCCGAACAACAAAAATCATTGCAAAGCAAAGTTGCTTACGTTGCCCCAGACGAGAATTCCGATAGGCAGCAGTCCATGTTCCATTCCTGCGTATTTGAGAGAGACACACAAAAGCGTGTTTGGTAATGCAATGCACTCACTGAATTTGATTCCAACACGCGGTTGGTCTAGAGATATTCCAGAAAGTCAAGAGAAAGTTAATTCAATGAATGTCATTAGTTTACAACAACAATAACAATTAAAACAATAATATACGAAAGCTGACAAGTTGTTTCCGTAAAACTGATCCCTAACTTTCACCTGCACTTGATCTTCAAATCATACAACAATAACAATATACAATACAAATCCTTTATAAAAGCGCACACGAGTGACATCTTCCACTCTTACCTCTTTGGTGTTAGTTAGCAGAGTTTAGAGTTCAGGTTTGATTATTTAAATACATTATTTAGTTGAGAGCACTCAGGTCAGTAATTAGCGATGGCTGCGAGTGGTTTGTCAAGGACAGCGTTTGGAATAGGTCAAGCGTCAGCTTGCCTTTTCAGAAATATTCAGAGCCCGGGTAAGCTGTATAATACGTAGCAATGCGCAATTAATTCGTATTCATGTCATTATAATGAAGGTCACATGATCACTGATCGTATAAATAATCTTTTGATTGTTGCAGTGAGAGTCATTGGAGGAATTAGGACATTATACGCTGCAGAGACACTTGGAGTTGATGGGTATGAAAGACAACGGGAGCGGACCAGAACACAGTTTACCGGGATGTCAGAAAAGTTTCGAACAAAAATGCAGGAATTTAGTACGACAGACTCAAAAAGTATGATCTTTACAGAAGACCTGAAGAACATGTTACATTTGGTGGAAGCCAATTCGGAAGATCTCCAGCTAGTCCTTCAAATGATGAAAAAGTACGCATTAAAATGATCATTTAAAAAAATGTAGTATAAAAAGGAGTAAATGATTTATTGTGCATGTGATGTAATTCATGTTTGCCTAAATGTTTTGCAGGTTCAATCAGCAAAACAAGCATCTTAGATTTGGAAGCTTTATTTTCGGACCGGTTGTAATGAGAATGTATCATCACCTGAATGATCCGAAAAGTGCCATCCAAGCATTTAATGACCCCGAACTTGACGGATTTTTTGATCAGTTAGTATCGTATCAGGTTCTTTGTGATTTGCTGTATCGTAATGGTATGTACCAAGAAGTTTTGGATGCTTATCAAGTCATAAAATCGAAGCAGGTACAAATGACAAAGTACCCCAGGAATGTTATGGTCATCGTATTCGCATCATTATACAAACTGGTTAGTAAAAATCTATCATAAATCAACATTCAAATATTTCAAATCCTTCCTTTAAAACCCTAATTAACAACATTCTATTGTGAATAACGGATGATTGACTTTGTTTCTCTTCTATTTTTCAGAACAATGTACAGAGCTACGAGCTTGCTTTGAAGATTCTCACAGAGATGAAGGAAGTTGGGGTGGACCCCGTTCGACGCGTCCTGACGTACGCCACCTCTCTCGCCCTGAGACAAAATGCGCCGAACGTTGCACTGGAAATTTTGTCTTCAGCGAGCCAAACTAATTACGTTACAATAAGGAATTTAAAGGTAAGCATTGAACAATTGTATCAAAATTCATTCATTGTTTATTTCTAGTAAGCTGCATTTATGCTACTGCGTAAACATTTTATGCACATGTGATATATTGCCCCGCTGTATGCAGGTTTTGGCTTTATCCGACCTTGGTCGACCTGATGACGCTTTACCAATTTTGCGTTGGAGCCTGGAATTCGATAATCCTGGAAATGACCTGAAAGCATCGGTTTGCCCTGATGTTGTAAGTTTGAAATAAATTTTATATCCATGGACAGATCCACCCGTCTGACATTACCATTACTGACAAGCATTAACCTTTATGTCTCAATTTGTGCAATTTCAGCTGGAAAAAGTTTCAGTGGCCATTGACAAATTGGATAACAAGGAAGCAACCGCTGAATTCCAACGCATTCACAAAGCGCTTACAGAAACTCGGCAAATATCTGAAAAGGTTAAAATAAAATATATCGATAAAATTCATGAAACCATAAATAGCAACTCAATCACCCATTTTAATGCTAAATGTGTAAATTATTTTACTACTTCAGACTCTAGAGGACCTCATAGATGCCGAAATTACAGCCAATGTAAACCCGAATTCCACGAATTTACGCCGTGAAAATATGAACAGGAGTTTCCGGATCGGTCGGAGTATTGACTTGAAGCCACGTCGCAATCCTACCTATGATAGGGATCGAAGAAGTATTCAAAGGGAGTAAAATGTGTCATTAGTATATATTTTGTTAGCGTTGGTATAATTTTGAGATTGCTGGGTTGGATCATCCAACTTGGATGATACATTTTTATACACTTTAAGTAATTTAAAAATCTAAGTGCAAGATAGTGCGCCACAGAATCCAATCGAATCTTTTACACTATTGTAGTTACAATGATAATGATGACAAATAAATGATTGATACGAATAGTAGATCTTGTCATTTATCGATTTTTTTATTTCAGTAATTTTGACCGTACAAACTTTAATAAATTACGTATAAAATTTTACCTGCAATATAGGCAAATAACAAAGTTTTTAGCAACAAAAACAAACAGGTGAATGTGAAATGGCTCGAAAAATATCAAAATGATCAAAGTTCATGGTATAATCATAATAATTATAAAGCTTCGTTTTTTACATTGCTCTGATTCAGCATTAAATTATTATAGTGTTTTGGTGAAGTATGGATATGAATACAGAAAAGTTACTATTACTGTCTAAGAACTATATCACAAAATCATGACAAATTCGGACAACTCATGACAATTATTATTGACAATGCCCCTACTCCTCAGCATCTTCTTTCGCAACTGGGAAAGGCTCGGGTATCTCCTCGGCTCCACAATCAGCAATGACAACGTCCTTTTCGGGTTTATCACGCCCATCAGTTTTGCCAGCCTCAATTTTGCGAACGACATCCATTCCACCAATGATCTTTCCAAATACGACGTGTCTACCGTCCAGCCAAGGAGTTTTCTTGGTTGTGATAAAGAATTGAGACCCATTAGTATCCTCTGTAGAACAGAAAATTAGCATAATTATTATTACATTTCTTAGGTTTGATTTATTATGCTTAAATGTACGAAAAATGGATTGTTACATACTTCCAGCATTAGCCATGGAAAGCCATCCGCTTCCGTAGTGCTTAAGCTTGAAGTTCTCGTCAGCAAACTTTTCTCCATAAATGCTGCGACCTCCAGTTCCATCCCCCTTGGTAAAATCTCCACCTTGGATCATGAAGTCCTTGATAACGCGATGGAATTTTGATCCTTTGTATCCTTCTCCAGCCTCAGTCTTCTTGGCAAGTTCAATGAAGTTCTTGGCCGTTTTTGGCACGGTTTTTCCAAAGACACCGATTTCAATGCGACCGGCCTTTTCCCCTCCAATTTCGATGTCAAACCATACCTGTTTTAAGAAGCAAATAGAAATGAAAACCAATTTAGATCGTACTGCATAAGTACCTCAGCAATGCAGTATAACAAAATAACAAGCTGCACAGAGTACAGCCTAAACTAAAATAAGCTCTTACAAAAAATCAACTACATACAAACTAATCATGAATTTATATATTTTGACAGTTTAGGACACCAACTCAAATGATTGGATGACCGTTTGATACGATTTGAAAGTACAATATGTTGTTGCTAAATGGAACTTGTAGCAATGGCCAAGACCGCAATTCCACACGAGTTTTTTCAAGGAAATGCGGGCTGGAGCCTTGCGAAATTTAATTTTGCACCGTTGCAAAAGGTACATAACCTTGGAAGAAGACAAAAAATGACTACTTCATGGCATACGACCTGATCGACAGTGCTTACACACATGGCTATCTATGTATGTTAGAGAATTTGATTGGTTATAATGAATACCTAAATCAACGCGGCATTAGCCATCAAAGCGGAAAAACAATACAGAGCATTTGAGAGCATGCGGTACTACTTTTAACGGCATCCCTAACACCTACTAAACTTACTGACAGCGAAAAATAAAAACTATACCATACTAGTAACTTTAACCACCTTACCTTATCGGTAACCTTTGGTCCTTTCTTGGTTTCAGTAGACTCGGCAATCCCTGAATACGCGACTATCAAATAAAGCAATACGCCGGAAAGTGCTAGACAGTTCATGATGATAAAGATGCGTCGAAACCGTTTATTTCGAAAACAGGATCCACCAGCACACCGGCTGAGCTGCAACCGCATAAAATATTGCAAATAAAAAAATACTTATTAAAAATCACATCAAATCTGTCGCAATATGTATTCAATTATTAACGATTATAAGAAATCGCAGAAAAATGAACAGAAATGAAAAAATTCTATTCTCACGCCACCGTACGCACAGATTTTTGAATTTGAACTGACTTACAACACGCAACTACACAACAAGACAGCTAAAAATGCCCAAAAAAAAAGACCGGACAAGTAATAGTGAAGTGGACAGTAGTCACCAAGCGAGAAGAAGAGTAGTCAAAGTCAAACAAGCTGTTGTGGTCTGCGAGAAAAAATTCATCCACAAGATCCAAATCCACATAAACTGAAATGGTTGTTAGGCTGCTGGCAGTTCTTCTGTCTCACTCTTTCCGACTAATAAAACTACACACAGAGACGAGATGAGAGAGGAGATGTGTGGACTTTTGCTTTGTAAGTTGGTAAGAAAAAGCCTATAATACTCTGCCGTGCTTTTTGCTGACTAAACAACGAAACTTGTAATACTTTTACACGTTTTACTTACTACAAAGTCCACAAAAATTCAGTGGAAAGAAGAATACATTTTCTGATTGTGTGTGTGAGGAGGAAGCGAGAAGAAAAAAAAACTCACGCCTGAACTACTTGTACTACTCATTGTTGCGTGGTCCGTTTCCACTGTTGAGGGATAGCCTGTTGTGGTAGCATAGTCATCATTCTTGTCATTATCATCACTGGCCATCGTTATACCGTGCCACTAAAAAAATGATGTTCCACAATCCGATATATTGGAAATGTTGCCAAAACTGACACTAGTCGACACTCCGCAGTCCACGCCACGCACAGAAGAGAAACGAGGAATACCTGTGCACAAGATGTTATTGAGAATTACCAAAATAATATGCCTTTCATTACCATTATAATGCATGTAGTTATACTGTATTATAGGCTACATATAGTACCATACCATACATACCTATGTTTTGTCTTGGGAAGCGAAGCATAAAAGTACACAGCATACTCCAGTCAGTCTCACTCACAATTCCGGTGAATCCCATCATCTATATGAATAAATGTTTGTTATTAGCACGACCTCAAACTTGGCTTCATTTTTTAAATGTGCAAGTCCATTGTTGTTCGTTTGAGCATTTTTTTATGTGCAAAGAGTCATAATTGGATCATAAATGATACTGAATTCTGGCGAATTGAAATTGAATCATGGTTAATTTATAATTTTACAAATTGCATAATGAATTTTCAAATCGTTTCCGTATGCAAATTGTCAAAATGAAAACATTTAACAATCAATATTATGCATCTCATGCAGAAATCATTACCGATCGCGATCTTCACTGACGTAATAATTTTTTTAGCATTTTTGAAGAGTTTACAGTATTTACATCCCAACGGGTCTGTAACTAGTATATATCTAGTATGAAAATCCATATCACACACAAACATAACTCGGAGGGGCAAGACCTAAAAATGCACCCAATCAGATCATGCCAAGTTTACATGCCCTCACGTTTACCATAAACCTACCTACGTGACAACACCAGGACCTGTGTTGGAAGTTGGTGGAATACAATTTATCTAATAATTTTTTTACAGATAATTAAAATATCATTCATGTCCTGTCAGACCGCGTACGTACGCTATGCGCTTTACATTCATTCATATCATTTGCCGAGTTAATTTTCCGTAACTGTATGTTCCTGGTAAACTTCTCGGCTTTTTTGCTAATAACTTGTATCATACATTTTCACTTTTCATTTTCTATCATTTAATACCATTTTTGTGCTTATTATGCTTGCCTAAAAATAATTTTGCTTTTATTTTGACATCAATGACATTAAAGACTGTAATGTGACCTCTGACTTTGTATTGCTCAATCTATTATGATGTGTATGAGAGAGAAAAATTATTCCAGACGTTTTCAGCCTATTGGGATAAAGTAAAAACACTTCATATCATTCATTTAGTGACAGTTTCTATTTTCAATGTTCATTTTTTGTTTGGCCCTGCCTGACCTATCCAAACTTTGAATGCTATAGTAAGAATAAGTGTGTGTTAGCTCCTTTACAAAATATGGGCACGCCCGTACTTACATGTATTAAAAAGGCACAAGTAGTCTCAAATGATATAAATAACTAAATATGACCAATTGACATAGATTTATTCAAACATTTTGCGCACACTTTTACGAAAAATTGGCATAATTTTACGCGGACAAAGTATATAATAACAGAATCCGACAATAAATTACATTTAATTTTTGAGATGGACGACCAAAGTCAATAAAATGTAACTAGCTATTACAGTGAGTTTGCCACAACACTGGGACTACTACTTTTCAGGGTTATTTTGTCTGTCAGTGGCATGCCAAGTACAAGTTGTACAAACATCCGAATATTTAAGCTAACTTGATTGAACCTTCCAATCCTGGAGCACCTTTCTTTGCGATACCGGCAAGCAACTTCTTTATTTCGGCGATTGCTTTTCCAGGATTCAAGCCCTAAAAATAAAATTTAAAAAATGATATTTTCAATTCTGTGAATTCCACACTGTTTGTAAAAACGACATTGATGTATCGTATGAATTCATTTCAGTTTTCTTTTTAAAGCTTTCCGTATTTCTTTACCTTAGGACACGTCTTTGTGCAATTCATAATTGTGTGGCATCGATACACAGAGAATGGATCACGAAGCATATCTAAACGGTCTTTTGACTTTTCATCCCTAGAATCAATTATCCATCTGTAAGCTTGCATTAAAACCGCTGGACCTAAATATTTATCACCATTCCACCAGTAGGATGGGCATGATGTGCTGCAACATGCACACAGAATGCATTCGTACAGACCATCCTAAACCGAAATAAAAATACCTTAGCTTAGATATACAAATTATCCAAATTACAGATATGAACAATAGCTGCAAATTAAATAAAACAATTACCAATTTCTTTCGGTCATCCACACTCTGCAGTAACTGCGCAGAGCCAGGCTTGGCATTATCGTTCCTTTGAAGCCAGGGTTGAATGGACTTGTATTGGACATAGAAATTGTTCATGTCTGGTACCAAATCCTTAATGACGTACATGTGTGGAAGTGGATAAATTTTGCTCGACTTTGCAGTATTGGTATCGATTTTACTGGAGGGAAATATTCAAAAAATACGCACGTTAGTGTCAACAAACAATTCATCGACAATGCAAATTTTACAATGTGTCAAGTCATTATTTGTACCTGATACAAGCTAGAGTGTTTATGCCACCAATATTCATAGCACAAGACCCACAGATTCCCTCCCGACATGATCGCCGAAATGTTAGCGTTGGATCCATTTCGTTCTTAATTTTGATCAGTGCGTCCAGAATCATTGGACCGCAGTTGTTCAAATCGACTTCGTATGTCTGCATCCTTGGCTTGTCGCCTTTCTTGTCGGGGTCCCACCTGTAAACATCGAACTTCTTCATCCTTGGGCTAGCCGCAGCTGCTGCAGAAGCATTGCCACGAATCTATTCATTCATAACATATAAAAACAAAACATCATAATAACGACCAATAAAAAAAATCTAATGTATTAAAAACAGCAGCGAGCGGAATAATAAGTAATATCACTAACTGCAGCAACAGCGACTCCATATTTTCCCTGAGCAATCAACGCTTTCGAACCGGCAAACATTGTCGGTACTCTTTTTTCCCCAAAAAGGTCTACAAAACAAATAAAATTGGCACACAATTAATTAACTCCATTCCTCCCAACAAAACATTTTTGTCATTCATTAAAAAACCAATGATTAATCAACATGTTAAAATATCGAAAATTATCTGCTCAATAATTTATTACAGGCATGCTACTCAGAAAACTTACACACACGTTCCAAAATATTAATATACCAACCGGTACTTTAAAATAATCTAATAATACTAGTTTCGACTAACTTTATCTAATCACCGCAAAACGGTAATTTTCCACACACGGTGTAAACTTTTACTATTTAATTTAAATGCGTAAATATTGTATCCAATCAATCCACAGACTCCTGCACTGCACTTCACTGAATGCTGAGTGCAGAGTGCAATGAGTCCAGTGCGAAGTACGATATATTTTTTACACTCTATACAGCTGTTTGTGTATCTATTTTCCTCACAAGACTTTCACTTGGCTGGGCTGGGACGGAGTTCAGCTCGACTGCACAGATGGCACCATCTGCTCCTCGTCCGTGCGAGCAACCATCTTTCACTCAAGTAGCGTCGCCTTTCTCTTCTCTTGTCACTTTTCATTCTAGTCTTTAGTGTTCGTGGAGAAATATGCCCCTAAACCACACCTTCCACAAACGTCACTGGTCACTCATGCCATTGTAGACATCAAATCATGCTCAGGTAAAATAATAATTGAAGCAACGTTTCTATTCATTATTAATTAGCGTTAACTATGCTTTGCATTTTGTATTCTGGTCATCTGGTCTGGATGCCAGACTCTTCAAGGTATTGACTTGGTCTGATTTCTAGGGTAGGTAAAATGACTAATTCTAGGGAAAAGATGTGTCAAAGTCATGAGTGTGAAGTTTTATAATCAAAATGGATGTAAAACTTTGATGAAACTGATCCTGGCCCGATCATAGGTTTATATAATTTGATAATATGATATGATATAAAGCTGGAGAGAAATCCGTCAAGCAAAGGCAAAAAAAGGTTTTCCATTTTTTTCACACCATTCTGCATGGATGAATGAAATGAATAACATGGCACGAGAGAACATTTTCCCTGAGAAAATATCATGTAGGAGAAAGAAAATATTGATAGTTTTAATGCAGTATTGAATGAAAGTCGGATAATATTTGGTGTCTGATCTCTGATGCTCCCGTTTTGTCCAATTTTCGACACACCAACATCATAACATATAACACCGTTTTTCTGGCGTTATTAAATCAAATCATATGCAACACAAATGGCGAGGAAACATTATTGCACGGTTTTCGGATCAAGAGATCAGAAAGGACTCACTCGTCAAGAGAGGAAGCAAGACGAACAGCTTCCAGGAACGGCGCTGGTGGTGGAATAGAGTGAGGAAAAGAGACAATTTCTGGATGGACTGTAATATGCAGTGCAGCTTTTCCCTTGCATGCTCCTTTTCACCCCGTTCGATTCCACTCGAATTGTGGTGAGTGTGAGTGGTGGTGGTGGTGATATATGAAAAAAACGAAGGGAAGAAGACGCCTGTGCCTATGTCTTTTGGGTATTTGCTGAGTTATGAAGAAACACAAAAAAACATTAAGAACACGGGCCATGGTTGAATCTTTAATAAAAAATCGGGTAAATGAAGATGTAAACCAGAAGAAGCGTCCAGTGTGGTGTGATGTTGTATGTTATATGCAGGCGTTCATTTTCTTATTGCCAAATGCTACTACACAGTATAATATACTGAAAGGAATAGTCAGTTTGACAAGTGGCTATAAGGGTGGGAATGAGTAAAAGATAGCCTAGCCGGACTCTGTGAGTAGCAGCAGTTGAAGCGAAAAATACTTCCGCTTTGCTGCGTCTGTCGACGAAAGGAAAGTTCATAAAGCTCCGAGTCTCTGACTAACTCAAATAAATAAACTGGTACAATAACTCAACCTGCCAAGTTTCTCCTTTCAACATCTGGAAATTATATTATCTGATTCTGCGTCCATTGTTGAAATTGAACTCTGTTATTTAACTGCATGAGTGATTTTCTTTTTTTGTATAATGTAAATAGTGTAGATATATCGTGTATTTTATTTGTATACAATGTAAGTAATATCATATCTATTTTTATATTTTTTGAGTTATATAATCAAACGATAGGAATTATAGCTTGTTGCACTGATATCACACGTTTTGCGTGAAGTAGAGCGTGCTTTGCTATTTTGAGATTCTAAAAGGTTATTAATAACGATATGATATGAACTTCAGTCATACAAAAATCTATCATCACTATTCACTATCAGCTTTCCAGTAATTTGATATCTATTGTTCCTAGTTTCTTGGTATTCAGACAATTGAGACAATAATCGTAGATTTAATAAAATCACTTTATTATTTCCTATTTTGTCTACAAGTTATCCTGTCGCTGACTGTAAACCACGGTCTGGTTGGTCTAGTCGGTTAATTTTGTAAAATGAAACCTTACGATAATTAAAAATAAACAGGTAGATAAATCCATACATTGAATCTTTGTATCAACTAACTGCACGTGTATGCGTTGTTCATTTCTTCTGATGATGCTTTCTACACGTTAAAAAATAATATTTTGCTATAGACAATTGTTGTTTGCATTATTACGTGTAAAGAACCCAAGAATAAGTGTGCATATAGCATATATGATATAGGTATACATATATCGTCTCATTTTTGTTTAATGTTGTTTACAATTATTTTTATCAAATTAATTTCCAGTCGAACCACTGCTTAAGTAGGGTTGCATACGAACTTAAGGTAGTAGGATTTGAGATGTTGCTGTTGTTGAGCTGCAGTCGGAAAATGCAACAGCTCATTATACTTTCTATCGTGTAAATTACAAATTAACGGTCATCGCACTCTGATGAGGGTAGTAAAAGTTGCAGTTATGAAAAAGAACGGGACCATCTGTGTGCGTCATATTATAAACTCTAAACATATAATTATAACATATAACATTGCGTATCGGAATGCCTCAAATTGCATGTTGCATCTCTTCACTGACTGGAAACATCAATGATGGTTTATTGTGCACGGCAAGCAGCATGGAAAAATAATAATCCAACAATCGTCAAACCTCAAGCACCTCTGGTCTTTCATTCAAAATATTCAATCATGAGGAACCATTTCGTTCGCTCGATAATCAGAACTGTAAACCAGAACTTATGAACTACCGGAACCATGAAATACTTGGAAAGTCGTTTATGTGATGAAGTTGTTTGTCTGTCGGTCTATAAATTTCTGTAAACACATTAACTTTTCTCCATGTTGACCGATTTGATTCATGCTCAAGATGGGCATATTTGACATGTCAAATACTGTCTATTTGATGTTATACGTCGCAGTAGTTATTTGCGCTCGACCTACGTTCGATTGCCAAGCAGAAGCGTATATTTGACCGGCTTTATATTTGTGAAACATAAATTCATATATAATTTGTTAGTTCATCGAATGTAGGTTCCCTTGATCAATGTTGGTTTAGGCACCGTTGATTTTGTATAAATATTTTTTTGTACAGATTTTGAGATTAAACCTAGTTTGATCAGTTTGCATAACCAGATAACTATCTAGGTATTAATATAACTGATTTCAAGAGTTTATCATAATGTCTAGTTTACAAGTTCAAAGTTCGTTTTGTGTGTCATCAAAACTAAAACCATGAAACCTTTCTAAATGACAATCTCAGTTCGTCAAACTTCTAATTGTAAGATTTTTTCTAAGTGATTGGCTTGTGTAAGTTGCTACAATGTCATGAAAAGCATATAGATTCTGTTATTTTAGGTATGTTTATGTTTTTTCCATTGCTGCTAATTGATCGCGGAGACGTGTTAGACGTGTGTACACTCATAAATATTCATATATATTTTCCCTGATTGTCTTTGCAGGAATAAATGCTTAGCTTGCCTCACCTGAATTGTGTAGCAGCAAAATAACCAAAAATCATCACTAGACCTATTTTACCATTACCACGTGAAATGCGTTTGTCACCAACAAAGTTCAAAGTCAAGATAATTTGTTGGTCTTGTTATTTTAAATGACTGCAAATAACCCGTGTGTCTCACTGTGTATCTTATTGAGTAGGTCTTTAAGACTTGATTTTAGAATCTTGTCCAAGAACAAAAGTCTACATAAACTTTTAAAATGAGTAGACGAAATAAGTATGAACGCATTTCTTTCTATTCTATGTAATAGTAATCAGAGGCTCTGTTCATTATGCTTCACATCTCAATCTTGCCATTTCAGCCAGGTCGTCGTCCTACAATCCATTTATCATCAACGCTTTCGACTTTAAAATGCTTCCACATATGTTTGTACTAATATGAGGTTATGTTAAACGCATTTTTAAGGGATTGCATATTTATAATCTTAGCAGCAGCAAACAAATGTACTTTCCTATCATGTGTATTATGCACTACTTCTAGATTCGCAAAGTTCATTCATTCTCCATTTTTACATGTTATCATACCGAGTTCTTGTAAGATTCCCATTGCTCTGTTTTTTCCCGTTTCATCATTATTTTTCCAACTTTCCGTATCCGTATAATGATAACGGTAAAACAGAAAACGAACAACCCACCCCAGCAAGAAAACTGTGTACAACAACACACCAACTAGGTATATATATTCTGCCTACCACCGTTTCTTCTTTAACCGCCCGCAATAAAGATGCCACTGCACTGCATATGGGAAAGCAAGCTAAACTCAGCTGAACAACGGTAAAAGCTACATTGCATGCCCAGAAAAAGCCAGCGTTTCCACTTTTCATTCCATAGTAAAACCGGAATACAAACTACCACCACCTTGCAGTACCAGGAACATTGCACGTTTCTCGTGAAGGGAGCGACGATCCCAACTACTCTGCTTGATGCTTTTTCCATAATAACCATCCTCCCGTCTACTTTCTTCCACTACTTTGCTTTCCTCATTTTTTGGGGTAGCATGCTCCTCTCTCCAGCATTGCAACCATTTCCACTATAACACCACTTACTCCAGTACACAACTTGCACCACCACCACCACCGCGTCCGCCGCCACCAACCACCAATGTAATTTCTCTTATGAAGGTACTGGTGATTTGCTTTTCTTCTTACTATTGTGTATAGTAAGAGCTGCAGTGACAAACTGGAGCAGTAGTCTGACACAAGTATTCAAACAGTGAACAACCCATGCATACATAAGTGTGTACGAGGAAAAATGGCATAAATAGCTATTTATTATTAGCACTATTTTTGTGTTACAAGTTTTTTCTCCAATTTTGTTGTGGGATAAAAATTGGAGGGATGTCATTCACCATTCATTCCAGTTTTGATACAAAATTCAATATTTTTATAGTCTAAAATTGACAGTGCACATTTTCGCTTTAGCGAACAAGTTTACGTGTAGGAGGATGTAATTAACATTCGTTTGCATCTTTAAAGTGAGTTTAATTTTTGTTTCACATCGCCCCACTTGAAATGTTTAAGAAATATTGCATTGAATTCAGTAAATAATACTTTTATGGTAATTCTCAAGGAAGCTATTTTCCAAATGTGTTACACAATTTCTTTTTCCTTTGAACCAAAAGGTTAATGAAACTTAATTTTGTTTTTGTTTGCAGTACACACGTTTGCCCATGTGAAAAACAGCGACATTTTGATTTGCAACAAAGTAAGATGAATTATGAAAATGGCAAAGATAAAACACACTTCATTGTCTACTGGAAAGAAAGGCCATTATCCAGCTCATTTATTATAGTTCTTGAGCAACAACGGCAACAACTACAAGGCCAGACCGGAATTTGTCTAGCTACAGCCATATAAATCCGATTACAAACGACATTGATTCATGCTCGCAAAACAAACTTCCCCCAGGCTTGAGCTGCCGTCACATTCAATAAACAATTAGAATGACAAGTACTCGCTATCACTAACTTGTGCTAAACAACAATAATAATATTGTCCTGTTTCGTGGGAGAGTGGAGTGAAAACGTAAAATAGTTTTAAAGCGATATTACATACAATTAGTTTCTATTTCAATAAACACTCGGCAGACATTGTTGAATCTGAAAAGTTAAATATGTGTATTTGATGCGCTTATAAATCGTCAATTTTATCTCAGATTTGTTGATTGGAATCTCTCTCTAAAAATCAATACTAATATGATAAAATAGGAGTCGAATATTCAGATTCATCATCAGAAATAGACACTTTGTCACACTAAAAATAAAAGCGGCCCATCATTTTTGTTTGGTCGAGCATACAAAGACTTCAAGAAGAGCAAAGCATCCTTTTCTCAAAGCACAAAAATATGAAGATGTCGTTTTTTAAATGGTTCTTCTGGGCACTCGTCCAAACCATCATCGGGGGACTCATCGTGGAGGCTGTTATTCGTAAGTACACTGTCATATCTTAAAAGAGCGACTTTCTTTGTGCTTCAGTTCTATCATATAAGTGACTTTGTAGAAAAGTTAATTAATTTGATTTCGTGTCTTCTAAGTACGTAAGTTAATTACTGGGGTATTAATATTGTCATGTGGAAGAAGTTGGAAAGTGGCTCAGTATGCTAAGTACCTTATAGCTTATTATGTCGTGCCAACGCCAACCGATTGTAGGTTTTACCGTTATTACGAAAGCGTTGTAGTATACCATGCGTTTGTCAGGTATATGCATACAAACTTCACCTTTAGTAACTCCTACAACATGATATAATGGCAATGGTAGCAGCGGAGTTCTTCCTGAAATTGGTCTTTACAGTCGACCGTTTTAAGAAGATGGTGCCTTTTGCATTCTGATGATTTCATGGGGATGATGAATAATGACAAAATAGTAATAGCAGCAGGTTGTTCGCTGTGGCGGTGATAGCGAAAGTCACGGAGAAAGCAGAGACCTAGTAATTTCCATAATTAGTCATTAATTTCTCTACAACCAGAGTGACAATTCCCCATAGACTGATATGCTTCCCATAGTAGGTGCCTATACGCAGAACATCTTTCGGTATATTTTGTTCAAGCAGAAAGTACAACTCGTACACACCTTAATGTCATTATAAGACATGATGCTCAACTTCTATTTTATATGACCGAACCCCTGTCCTTCTTCCAACTCTATTGATGTGAGAGAAGAATGTGTCAATTTCAAAGGTTATATTTGATTATTCTGTGAGTAATTAGAACGGAAAGATACTGTTTGACACAGAGCATCTCAAAGGAAATCAAGAAAATGGAAAGTTATGAATAAAATGAGAAGGTGTCTGGAATAAGGGCGGATCTGACGGTTGCTATGTTCGAAATTTAAAAAAAGAAGCGACGTTTCTAACTGATGCACTAAAGTAGCCAGATAATTTTTGATCAATTTGTTTCTGCTGTATGTATGTATGATTAATTTTGTTATCGGATTGCGTTCCGTAGTCTAAAATGCACACCAGAACCTACTGCTCAGTTTACTGTTTGTTTCAGTTACTCAAAATCCAAAATATTTCGTTTTTTAACGTACGGGCAGTTTGAGTAAACAGACATACATGATTGATCATAGTTTTTGCAACTGAAATTATCATGGCTACTTGAAACTAAAAAGTCAATCCGCCCTTATTCCAGAGCTCTACTTTAATGATATTTGTACGTTAAAGTCAAATACACATGTGGTTTTTCTTTTTCGTTGATAACAACATTAACAGCACAAGATTTGTCTTTATTCATCTAACCGTACTCTCCGTATTGATAGTTCAAATACAAATAGATGATTTTAATTGTAATTACCTGAAGTATATAAACAAGATCGCCAAGAAATGAATTACCTACTATCCTAGTAAACTTTCAAGTCAGTTCCTCTGTTGCACTTTTAACTTCATTGATCTATGAATATTAAATCATATTACAATAATATTACTAAGCTCTAATGTTACTCGCTAATTTTTATAAGATGGTATAGCTATCCTGAATCCAGTTCCCAAAAGTGTTTCTTTGGGGCATTTTGAAGCACAACGGAAAGTAAAACTCTGCCGGTGTTTCCGGATGATAATAGTGCATGGATTTATTAGTACCTTCATGGTATTATCAGTTGACTTTCGAGTTGAAGAAATGGGTGCATGAGGATAATTTGAAAAGTTTTATCATTCCTAGTTCTTGGTATTTGCATTCGTGACCCGTGAATCCTGGACGAAAGTACACAAGCTAAAAAAGATACGGGTAAATTGAGTTGGTTATTATCTTTAAATCTTTCCCAATGATAGATAATGCTTATAAATTAAGGATTTAAATACATATACATCGCACTATCTGACAAGAACCGTAATTTGAAAAGCTTCTTCCATGCATGCTCAAGTATCTTTTACCTCTTTCACCCAATCTGTTATTTACATTGCGTTCAGTGTAGCAGCAGCAGTCACATAGTCAAATCAACTTTCCTGTCCATACAAAGGGCAACGAGCCACAAAAGCATATTATATTATACTTATCGCATACTTTACAACAATCAACTGTTTTTCCAAAAACCAGCAGAAACCATTTAATATTTCAGTTGAACGTACTCAGCTGAATATTCCGAGTGAAGAAAGTACAAACATTTCACTGCAAGATTGAATTTATATGAAGAAATAGAAAAGACATCTATGGGAGAATATGTAGCGTTGCACCAAAATCCATATACAGTATTGTGTATAGCTCATGTATCTAATGGGTGTAGTATAGTATGCACCCATTTTCCACTTTGCTCTTTTATTACCATTTTGATATAGAATAATTAAGCTTTTCTTATCTTTTGTGTGAAATTGCGTCCTAATTATCCCCTTCCTTTCACTTACTTTTGTCTTGTCCTTGCAAGGCAAATTAGGTTGTATCTCCAGCAGGGAAAAGACATTTAAACCGGAGGGAGGGAGGGATAAAGATATTTCCGCAGCGAAAAGTTGATTTTCTTCCTATCATTTGTTAGTTTCCCATGATCGTGTTCTTGGTGGTGGTCGACTTTCGTTCGTTGGGCCGTTTTATTTTTATTTGTGAATCAATCTACAAAATGTATAACACCCTTTTATATATTTAAAGAAGATTAGATTAGTTACTAAATAAATAATATTTTACGACAGAAATGGGTGCATAGAGTTCAAAATTATAAACTACATATCACATTACCGCTTTTGGCAGCAAGAAAGTTCTCTACCTTACATTATACCTAGCTGTAACTCATATTTCAAAGTTTACAGTTTCTTTTACAAAACCGGATTTTATTTATCGGTGACACGGATTCACACTTCCATAATACTCTATTCCATATTTGTAATGTCTCAAGGAGACACACTTTTTAGACGAAGTCGTGAACGAATATGAATGATTACACAAGAGTCCTATACGTTATAAATATGTTCTCAATACATTATGCATACGTATTTTTAAGTTTAATGACAATGACATCTGCATGTAATCTCCTGAATAATCTATGTGCGTTAGAAAACAGTTTATATCACTGAATAACAAAGCACTACAGAAAGCGACTGATGTTTAAGTTTGCTGATTAAACAAGACAGAAAATATCTAGCCCTTGCATAATCATTATATCTTTTCCTATTTTTGCTACAAGGTATGTACAAAGGTTACATAAAACTGATCACAGGATATTGGCATATTTGATTGGTAAACAGTAAACACTATTTGATCTCAATAGTCCTTGGTCATGAACAAAGGCATGATGAAACTGTGTGTTGTTTTCATCTTTTTTCATGCATGCCTAAATGCTATGCATTGCACTGAATAGAAAATTAGGATGTAGTCATGTTGCTCAGATTTATAAACAGAACAATAACTTTTAACAAACAAGAGATGGTGAAATGATTGAAAAGAGCTATTGCGAAATGTCAGAAAAACGCATGGAGCTCCTCGAGAATTTTTAAAAAGGGAGGAAACAGATGAAGGAAATGGTTTCAAAATAGATTCATATACCTATCGTAAACATGTATAGTAGACATGGGCGAGTGATTTCGTTTTTAAACCAATACTGGAAGCTGCAATATTATGTTAGATGCTGTTAAGTCTTGGTTTTCAAGGTATGCCTGGATCGTACATTTGACGAAATGTATGTATGGTCGTTTGTTGAAGTGAAGATAAAGAAACGGAAGGAAGGAATGAATAAAAAAGGAAAATCAGTTCATGGGATTTTACCCAGTTGTTCCAATTTTCCACTTCTAACAAAACCACATCTTGGCTCTAAAATCATATTATTCAACTCTGTTATTCGTATACTCTGCAGTTGGAGATATGCTTCATTTGTAATGTTATTCTTATGGTCCTCAATCTTCTACCTATCGGTTCCCAATACCAGCTACTCTTTTACCTTCACATTTTTGGAAGTTTACATTGAGTTTTAGTTTTTTTGCGACTGATGCGCGTGTAACTTTTTTTCGGTTGTAGACAACATTTTGTAAAGGGAAGCCTGAAGGCATAGCTAAACACACTTTGAACTGGGAATGATAAATGAAATAAAGTTTGCCAGTATCTATATGTTGTGCTGTTTTGTATTTAGTTTGTATTTATTTCGACATGTATGTATTTGCTTTCAGTACATATATTTTCAGCAGCAGCAGAAGGAGTATTTGAAAATCCATACAAATATTTTTTCGGTTTGTTTTGTGCTTAACTCTGCTCTTTTCTCATGTTTTTGTTGTAAACTTGCTACTAACCTATGTATGCCGACTAGAATGTAGAGGGATGGATGGGAGAATTCTTGTTGGAATATAATAAATAAATATATATACTTTCTTTCCTTTTATTCTCCTAATAATAACATGTTCGTGGGAGGTGAAGGAAAAGAAAGATGGGAAAGGTTGATCGGTAGCAGTTTGTCTCGTTCTTGTAAGCCTAAAGCTTTCTTTTCATCTATTAATATTGAAAAGGGAAGCAAGGAGTCAAGAAATAATATAGCCAGGAATCTTTCTACTTTTTGAGTTGCTCTGTCTCTCCTTATATCTATGCATATAATGATGGATGAAAAAATTACATTTATCTATGAGGAATTGCTTCTGTGTATATCTGGTCTGAATACCTTATAGTCACTAAAAAACAAGCAGGAACCACAACAATGCTGCGCTACTACACACAATCAATTTCATTCGAATACGTTTCATTCTTTCCCTATTTCGCAACAGCGGTTTCTGGGACGTAGGTTTTGAAGGAGAGACAAGAGCAGACAAAAACAGATCAGACATGATAAGTGGCTATATGATGCAATCCATTTACTCATTGTTGAGTTCAGTGTCTTTTTGTGAAAAACATTTCCTTTCCTTTTGCTTCAAGCCTACATATTCACGGCTGCTGAAAAAAATGAATAAAGTCAACTTGAAATGGAACGCGTAGGCAAAAACACTTTAATACATCACTTGCATCTATTGCATTATTCGAAGACAGAATAAGAATGCAATCAATATTATTATGGTCACGTGGTCTCGTTTTTTAACTACCAACAAGTATACAGATTGGTGCAGATTCTGCCGCTGGTATGATTAAGAAAGGTTTTATGAATTATGCGACATATCATTGGAGATTTTTTGTCTTGGATGACCTTTCCTTCATCATAGAGCTTAAGATGTCCAAAGAGCATTACTACACGCATAGCCTTCGGGGGAGCAACAGCAAGCTGGAAAGAATTCATAGTTCACGGTTTGATATTTGGTGGCAAGTTAATCTTAAGCAAAGAATTTTATTTTTAGAAGTAATTTTAAGAGTTTCATTACCCTTCACCCCTCGTTCCCTCGTGCATAGTTGTTTATATATAGGAGCCGTTGTAATAGTGCACCAGGGATGGAAATAATAGATTCCTATTTTCTTAAAAATATCTACTTTCTTCAAAACTACTTACCACAAAGTGGTCCCAAATCTCATAAGTAATGAATAAAACACTCGGCATTACACAAATAATGTGTGGTATAGCGCACACTTTTTTCTTACTCTTTTTCACATATTGGTCCTATTATATCTAGTTTAAGTGTAATTTTGTGTATAATATTATAATGGTTTTCACAACTGGAATATTTGCAAACACTACATATTTTCCAAAGCTAAAGATCAGAACATTATTCGAGCATACTTAATCCATGCACTGTAACTAGTGACCTACCTAAGCGGCTTGTGTGCGTAATGAGCAATGTAAATCTACACTATAATACTGTATAGGCGCTAGAGTAAAAGTGCGTGTATATATCCCCAAAGCTTTTAGAGTTCTTATAGTGCTTCTAAGAACATAAAGCCGTTTAAAGGTTGTTTTTACTTTCTCCTGAGTCCATTTTCATTCTATTAAAATCATTGTCCCCATCCCTCAGAGTCTTTTAGATTGACGTGATATGTGGACGTATTTTGTAGCTGCCATCGTTGATACCGATGTATTTGTCTCTCTGACACACAACAGCCTAATAGTGTATCCAGAATACTGCAGTGAGTAATTAAGAAGTTTACTACAGGAGGTGAAGAGAAAAGTGTCAGGTTGACAGTTTGCTGGCAGCCTGTAGATAATCAAACCTGTCTCACAGAGAAAGGTGTAATAGCAGCAGCAGCAACAACAACAAAACACAACAACGGCTGAAAAAAAAGAGTTTGCGAGTTTCGGCTCTAACTAACCAGCTGCTGATGTCATATCAGAAAGGTAAGGTGAGTGAGAACATAATATATAAATCCACCAGGAACGGCGAACACAGAGGAGAACACGCGAGTATAATTGCACGGATCAACCCCTTGTTTTCCCTTAATAAAGACAATCAATCATTCTGAAAGCTAGCTTAGTTTGCCGTTGCTCTGAGCGAAAGGGAAAGAGAGAAGACAATGGCTCAGCTCATTGAATGTGTGTGGCAGCGAGGTGGTAGTGGCGCTTATATGATATGATAGGATAAAAAACAACACATGCCTATTATATGTGAACCTGCTTCTAGGATGAATAGCTGCAAAGCGAGTATAGTAACTGTGAGCAGCCTCCAGTAACAACTCAACCTCAACATTCTATTAACCTTTCTACTAACACATACATCACATGTTTATCTAGGTAACTAGACGCTTCCGGGAATAAAGACTTGCTTCACGTGGAGAGGAGATGAGTTTAGTTCAGTCACCGGAGTATCATCATTTTTTTCTCTCTCTTCTTCAACTTAATTTTCCTTTGGACAAGTTACCATTTCTGTGTTCTTTGACCTGGAGGAGTTACAGGTGTGCATGTTTATGAAAGAAAGGTTTCTGCCCGGTTCATTCGTTCACTCATCTATTTACCTTTCATTTTGTGGACTCATTTAATTTTCAATTTGCGAATTGTTTTGCTGCAATTATGGCGCATTTTGCGCATCTCTTTAACCCAAAACATCCTGCACACATGTTAATTGAGCTAAATACGTTAATTTTGTTCGTTTTATTTGCTTCGGTTGGTATAATAAAATACATGGTTCCAACCGTTATATATACGTGTTACTCTTCCCTTATAAATGTATGTAGTTAAAATACACACATAGTAAGGAACATCATTTTGTCACTAAATAGCATTTCCAACTACCATGTGAGCATCAAAGTAGAAGGGCTCTTAAATTCATTCATAGACTACCATATAGAAACCCTCTTGCTCTCGCAATACGGATTTATCACGACGCCATCCTCCTCCCACATTCCATTGTGTTTTCTTTAACATTTTTACGAGGAGCCACTTGCACAAGTTTATTAGCAAATTTTTTCACCATAAATCTTTCTTAATAGCTTCATAAAGCCTCTGCTCATTTTTCGGCGCAACCCCTTTTTCTCTCCGACAGTGCCCATCAAAAGCTCATTTTGTGCAAGTTGTAACCTGCTTCATTACTGCGAGATGACTTCCATCTTTGTTCAGTTTCAGTCATTGAGCTTGTGCCGTTTTCTCATTCCATTCCGGTCTTTGCCTTTTACTGTTTTTGCAATGCCATACTTTTTCAGTTGATCATCATGGTGTAGAATGTAGAGACGGATGCAAAAAATCTTTCGCACAAGGTTTCATTCGGGTGACATTTTCAGGTAGAACATCTTTTTTATGAGCCTTGTCAACCTTTTACTGTATCTTCTTCCTACTAGTATTTTGTTTGGAGTGAGTGGGTGTGTGTGTTTTCAAAGAACAGAAAACTAGACACTCCACATATTCCTTGGACAACTGGATAACATACTTGGCTAAAATGAGAAATATTACACTACAAGAGATCTCAATCTATTGTTTGCCTATACATTCTTATTATATTAAAATATTTGTAACTGAGAGTAGTAGTAATTTTTTAAAGATAATTAAAACCTATAATATTATGTTAACAGATTCCTCTCGTGTTTTTCATTAACCAGCATGTATTAACAAAATAAATGGATATAATTATTTTACAATCGCACTTTTCAGTTTTCTCTTCCAGAGTTTTCCACCTGCAGCAATAAAAGCACAAAAGTCACTCAAAAATATCTTAACCGAGGGACAATAAACTGGAAAGGGGAAGTTGAAAATATTTTATTGTGAGTCAGTGTGCGTTTTTATGTATTTATTACAGGTTTGTATGCATCATATATTAGATATACATGTATGTATGTAGGGAGTTGGATAGCAGTTCCCTGCTTACCGATTGCCTAAAATACGAGCAATATTATACTCCCAACAGGAATGAGCGATCATGATCTTTCCAAACTTATCTTTGAGGTCAACTTTTTTTCCGCTCAAGGGGCATTTAAATTATGTCCGAGTGCCTCCCTCCAGTTATTTTTTTGCCTGTGTAAAACTCCATAATATCACAGCATAAAAATAAAGCACATATTTTGGTCCGTTTAATGCAATTTATTGCAGCTCTTATATAGAATGTGTATGGTTTTCTAAAAAAGTGTGTGGAAATGTAACATTTCTGTTTATACTTTGTGGCTCGTTATGGATTCACAAAACTTCAATGAAAGAAAAGGTACGAACAAACACTTTTACCAGCGGTTTTCCACTTACTGCTTAACTTGCACAAATAACCGACTGTTTGTACCCGAACCTGTAATGGTATGATGATGACTGTAAAAATCGAGCGAAAGCTAAAGAGAAAACTTTTTCCTTCCCAAATTCACCGGCCCGCACTGGAAAACGGAAAAGTGCAATTCATATTTCCCATATGATTCAAACGTAATGTATGGCTCAGTCTACGCTCAGGAAGTACATTTTTTGTACGACATTTTATGACGTTATTTTTATGGCAGTCAATTACCTTTTTTGAGAACATAGCATGCTCAATATAAACTGACATGAATGAAGTCATTGGTTTGGTAGTTTCTTGTTTGTGCGTAGAATGTATGCCTATGTGAATGTTATGTAGTATCAGATTCATGACATTTTGTTTGCGTTTCTATTGTAGAAAAGCATGTAGCTAGGGCAGGTATTTTTTACTCTTGAAATAGTGGCAACATGACGGAACATTGTTTTTATTTCTCGTTTCGTATGGCCTTTTGCATTGTGATGTGATAAATATTTTTATTGATACAACTTTATTTTGGTGATTGTACGGCGAGTGCATACTCAAATGTATACGCTTTAAGCTCATGTAATAAATGAACATGAACTTGAATTACTCTAACCTTTTCCAGTGCTGACTTATCAACATTCTCAGCAAACTTGAAATTGCTTCGTGTGTTATTCACTCCTGTGAACATACACACGAAAGAAATCATTAACGCTGCCGGTTTTGCAAAAAAATAGTAGAGGTTGATTCGATTCTAATGAACTGTGCTGCTGTCGGTGCATTTGATTTACATGCATTCAAAATTGTCTGAGCGAGAATCCGCTGCATATAATGCAGCACCTATCAAACCATTTGCATAAAAATATGCAACTAACATGTTAAATTTATACAACTACAATCGTTCTTCATTTTAATGACGTTTATGCTTCTATCCTGAAGCATTCTGGTATATCAAAGAAAGAGAAAGTGTGTTCTGCATGGAGAGAAATAAAGCCAAATTACTGTAGACAAGACAAGGAAACCTGAGAAGGTCTATAGGGACAGGAAACTTGAATATAATCTTCCCTTGCCATATATACGTAATAATTAGACGTGTATTTATACATTTGAATACATCATTTAAGCTTGCAGCACCATGGGTGGCCTCTTCCTAGTGAGCCAGCGATGAAACATTATCATGATATACGTAGTGTTCTGTGTGTCTATAAACCAATGAAGCTTGTTATTATCGTCAGTCATGAAGCGTCATAATATTTACAAATATTACAATGAACACTCATCCCCAGAACTCTTCATGTTGCTTTTACAAAACATACTTACCTACACAACATGTCGAGATTTTTCACCATCGAGTAAAGCAACAAATAATACATAAATATGATCTGTCTGAATATTGATGGATGGATCTGTGACTTATTATGTTCTATGAGATAATGTTAATATTCTTGTGAGAATTGTGAATCAAGTTGATAAAAGATCATCTATATATGTGGCAAGCATTTTTCCAGTTTGTCTTATTGTCGATTAACGTCACAGTCGCAAGTTTAACATTTCTCCATGAAATTTAAGAAGTAATTGAAAACTTGCGTAGATGCGTATACATATATATCATACATATAATTAGTCAACTAGAAATGGTAAGTAAATAAACTGTTTGAAACCATTTTTTCCGTTTGAATTTCACTTTACGTCAATAGATAAGAAGAAAAGTTTACAAATGTGGTGTGTTAAATACAATTACTTTAACGTATACATTGTGTTTCAAGTGGTACAGAATCTAAATTAATAATGTATTTTGAGATTTTTCGTGAAGTATATTCTTTTCAACGTATGTATCTGTAACCAAATGTTGACGTAAATAGCAATAGAGCAAGAATGAAAACTGAAGTAATTATTTCGATATCAGTCTACTACATTCACTCTACTTTCATATGCTTAATTCAAAACAGAATCAAAATTTGAAACGTAACTCTTTGCATCACCACTTGCAATAGTGCTTTGCTGGCGAGAGTGAGAGTACTGCCTTTGCTATAAGCTCCTTGTACAGAGTCGTTCTGCACCCCCTTCATTCCTGATTCATTCTTTGATAGAAAATTCATCCAAATCTTTTCCTTCTTTTCCAATTCGGAAAGCTAGACATACTTTTCACACTGCACAGAAAACCTCATGTTTGTGTGCGTACACATTCAATCCCTGACACGCTCTGTCTAAACTACCAACTTAAACTTTTTGATGTCTTCTTTTCTTACAAACACAATACAAACCGCAACAACATTCCGCCTACAATTGTAAACATGATCACGAGAGACGAGACCGTGTTAGTGACAATGACTTTGCTGTATAAAGCTTGATGTGATAGTGATGCTGATGATGATACCATATAACGAAAACATTGAAAAGCTTTCAAAGTAAATACTTCACTTAACTCATCTCATTCTGACTTGTATTCTACTGGGGTAAGCAAAATGTAATGAGGATAGGGGATGAATTGAATGAGGTGAGGGTTGAAATGCAACCAACGCTTTTTTCCGCTTTGATAATGGAAAAGCCGTTTTCACAAATAGAATAAAATTCCATGAGGCTTGTCACTTCTTACTGCATTCTGTTCTAATACGATGCAAAGTTACAGAGCGCAGCAATGAGGGTAAATCTTTTCGTTTCATTTCAAGATATGCTACCTTACACAACCCCCTTCAATTTTGAAACTAAATTGCATTCTTTAGGGATTTTCCACCTAGATTTTCATTATCACATTTTTTCAGAATATATGGAGAAAGAGAAAAATGAAATGATTATTGGATAATTTTTTCTTGGAATGACATTACATTTCTGCTTATCAGCGTAGCCCATTTGCTGAGACATTGAAAATAGAAACGGTCTTGACCTCATTCCTTATTTACTATATAACGTTCGCGTTACATTATGAAGAATCAATATGACCAATTCAAAATAGATTTCTATTTGCATTTAATATAGCATTTTTTTACTCAGATGTTGACTGAGAATAGGGCACGCTATACTCAAATGATCAGTTGACACTCCAAGTATTGATTATACTTCAGTTGAGGAACATGGCGTAGCATACTGTTGCATTCAACACCGGAACAGCACAGTTGACTTTCACTATTCATATATACATAACTGTAGAAGCTCCTACACATACCTCAACCAACAAATTATGTTGACAAAGAGGCATATATTGCAAAGGAGATACGACTCAGTGTTCGCTGTGAAATCCGCAGAAGTCAAATCCTCACCCGCTGCCGGAATAAATAAGAAAGTGGAAACCGAAAATTTCATTTGCATACACATCGAATTATTTAAGACCCAGGACACGACACACTGTGCGGATTTCGGGAGTAGTAGTGTGTATGGATAGGTATATACTACATTACTATGCAGATTGCAGATCCATGCATATATACAATAGACACGACAAGTTGTTAGGTTTTCAACTTCCATCATCAGTCGTTGCTCTTTTCCTTAACCTACTGCTACCCTAACGGCCAAAAACTGTTTTTTTCTAGTAAATCCTGTGTTGCACCACACAGTACAACATAATGTGTTTGCAGTACTTCCTGGGTTTTTGCCGTGTTTTCCAATGATGAGCACAAGTAAAACTAGTGCCTGTTCAGCCTCCTGCTCAAAATAACACGTAGCAATTGCGAGTCAACTTTAGTCGTTCAAACATTTGAAAACCTTTAGCAGTCAGATGGACTCCGATAGGGATGTTGGGATGAGTAAATGTGAAATTTTCCTTGACATTTTCACTTTTCCGTGTATAAACACGCTGGTTTGTCTTCTCTATTTTGGGAGCTAAAATGCATACAAGAAGTTTATAGAGTGAAACGCCCTATTATTACAACCACTACCACGACTACTCCTCGTCACTGTGCAGTATAAACAGTAATTCTTCTTATCTTATTTTTACTCTCCTTCTTCCTTGCCCTCTTTACACCACTCACTCTCCCTTTTCTTTATTCTATCCCACTTCATTTCTCCTTTCTGTTTTAACATTCTGTCGCGTTTCTCTCATTACAGCGACATGACGATGCATGTTTCACTTGTGTAATTTTACTTTTAGTTCCTCGCGTCCTCACACTTTCACTTATTGTTAATTCAACAACACAGCCGACATATACTATGCAAACTGCCACACTGCTCACAGAGTAACAACAAGAATGCGTGAACTTAGGTAGGTTATTTCTTCACCCGCTTTCGATTGACTTGCTTTCACTATTATAGTTTGCTTGCTTGGTGGAACCAGAGCCGACGCGCGGCATCCTTTATTTTCCACCATTGTCACGCCAGAGGAGCAATTCACCTTGGTTCCGCTGCATCGCGTTTTGTATTCCACTTGACTTCAAAGTGAAAATCTTATCAAAAACTAGTCACATAGACAGATAGAGTGTGTAATATAAGAACTAGCGTTTCCCATTCAAATTATCATTATATATCAGTGATAGGTCTATAAAAGCAGCCATTTTCCTGCCCAGCCAGCTTGATCATCTACAAACGTTTTATGCCGTCATGTACTTCAAGAAAGGATGGAGCTTCAACGAACTGACTGACTGACTCATTTGATTCCTTCGTATCAAATCAAATTTCTTACCATCCCTGTCTATTTTACGTAGTTGAATTATAAAATCTTCATTTAAAATAGCCATACCGTCTGGGAAATTAACTTCATCAGAGAGAAAGTTGATGGCTTTCTCTATAGAATATCATTGGAAATGGAAAATAACATTGTATTCTTCCCAATACGTACGTATGTGCGTGTCCTCTTGTATAAACAGCAAGAAAGATGTAACGATCCAAAGTAGGTATACGTAGTTAGTTTACCAGTATATCTTCATGAATGTTGCTAGACATGCACACGTAATAAGTATGTGGAGCGAAGGCTATTAACATCTTGGCTTTTAAGACTGCAAAAGGGCAAAACCTTTTCCATCAACTTTGATTTCTTCTTTATGCATTTTACCTTCCTTGCCTACTTCACTCAACCTCGTCTTTTACAGCTTTTTTCTTTCGGTTTCATGTCATTATTATGTAATATAACAGGCGAGAAGAGAACCGACATACAAACCGACAAAGTTGGAAAAAAAGAGATCTCACCAGGAGGTGATTCTGCAATAAGAACAAGCTATATAAAAAGAATGTAGGGTTTTAGTGGAGTCATTCACGAAACACGAAGAGATGCAGGGGATGAACAATAGATAGAACAGAAGGAAGAGAGAACATAGCTCCCTTTTCTCTGTCGCTGTAATTCTTCGTACTAGTCAAATTGGTTCAATCCATGTCACTCGCTCTCGTTCTGTCTCTCTTAAAAAAGGGAGAAAGAGTGTCGTGTCATGTTGAAGTGAGTGTATTATGATGCAAATATCGTGAAAAGGGCCGTTTATGAGCCTGGTAACAAGACCATACTAGATTGAGGTAAAGTATAGCCAGAAAAAAACGGAGACGATTTCAAAATCACAACATGGTAATGCAATATGCTTCGTTCGTGCAACGACTGGTGTGTATTTTTTAAACGATCTCTCTGAAAAGTATATACCTAGGTTGGTAAAATATGTGTGCATGCGGAAAACTACATACCTACTTGTACATAGTATGCATATATACCTATAATATAATATGTTTTGTATATATGTTCCAACTTGACTAAAATATCTACGTTATATTATAAAGAGCATCTATAAAATGAAAAGCGGACAAATGATAGATAAAGAAAATGTTTTGTAAGAAAGCCGATTCCCCTAGCTATTCTTATTGTATTTTAGGTTAGAGGATAATAAACTAAACAAGGTTTTGGTTTGTATTTATTAAGAAACGAGCAGTTTTACAAGACATTTTAAAGAATATTGCGAAATAGAAGGAACAATGAATGGGTTGTAGGTATTTGGGCATTGTAGCACATGTCATGCATCCTTAAGACATGTGCTTATATACAGCCATACAAGCTATGCAGTTTTCTTCTCATATGTGAACACGATAAAACTAGAAGAGAAGAATATTTTTTTGTGAGGTTGCTTGTTATTTTTGCGCCATAAGGGAAAATATTGGCCTATAAAAAGAGTCCAATTTGAATCTTACTTGCATCAAAATGCGTGGAGCAAAAAAGGGTGTAAAAATTTATATTATATTTGTACACCACTACCCAAAGAACGATACAGTAGTGGCAAGAGAGAAAAGTGTTACATGAAAGAAGCAGCAGAAGAAAAGGGTGACACTATAAAAACTTGGGTACGAAAACTCTTGAAAAAGTGGCATACAGTGACACGATATACTATATTCTTTTGAACTCGCATAAGCTGCTCTGTTTGTCGTGTGCTGTTTTCACAGAAGCCATTCCATAGTAGCATGTTGCCTTGTTATAAACACCACTTCATGCTAGTTTTTAGATTCGGGCAATTTCTATCCCTCACCGCCACTTCCACCACCAATGCAATGTGTTGTTATGTCTTTCTCTCACACTTCTTCAGTCAGAGTAAATTGCATAAGCGGATAAGGGAAGAAAGTCTTACGATGGCGTTTACTTATACACCACATCTATTTAACAAACTAGTGCGAAGGGTACTTGCTATTATCCGACTGACTACGACTACATACACACATATAAGCACACTTTGTTTAACTATATATGCGAGGAATCTTTAAGATAGCAAAGGAATTTACATACATTCCGGGTTAGCACAACACAATCTTTACTGTAAGCTTGCTTTCACCGACATGTAAGCGTGTGCAGCATGTACTATGTAGACATTTATATTTTGTTGTCTTTCTTCTGCATAACAAGCAAAAAGAGTGGAGTATATTAAAACCATGTCCCAAACTTTTTATAATGCAGTTTTCTTTCTCCTCTCACACTACAAAACACCCGAATCTCTTTCTAACAACAATCATCCATAAGTCTTACCGCGGAGAAACAGCACCAACTTTACGAAAAGACAAGACTTTTGATAGTGGTGGTCATGTAATCATGTAGAGTGAAGTGGTAGTAATAACGACGCTACTACGAATACAAACCTATTATAATATGTGTCTATATTTACATCATTCTTCACTTAAAGCGCATTTTGGTACAAGGGGAATTTTCTTTTATTAGCAAGTTCCAAATTAAACTGAGCAACCATTTGGGGAAAGCAAACTAACACATATATTTAAGCGTTAAAAATATGATGATGAAAAGGCACAGTAGCAGCAAAGCCAGCATAATATTTCAGAATATAAAGTCCTTGACCATTAGTTTTCAAAGTTCCTCGGATGCCTATACACATCCACCCTTCCCTTCGAACAACAAACTGGGTACAAACAAGTTACATTGGTACTGAACGAGGTCGTAGAAAATGTAAGCCGTTTTTTATGTTCCCTGAAACCCAATCGCTGCTGCTCCGAAGTTCGACCGAAAACGCATTATTATTATTATAAACTATGTGTAATGTGTAACATTGAATTTGCCTATTTAGAGGTTATTATGGTATATATACATTTTGCATAGGAACGGGAAATATGATACGGCAAAGGGAAGTGGAAGGAAAATTATAACTGGTTTATCAATGGAGGTCTAGGTTCCTAAAGATGGACATAATAATGATGCTCAAAAAGTTAACAAACCAGGAAAAAGACTACTATATATTCCAACACTCTTGTATCTGCATTCTATTTTTGTATACCTTGCGTATTTCTTCTTAACAAGATTTTCTGGCTTCCTTGCGCACCATGCAAATCAATCTGCTGAATTCACTCATGCATCCTTTGTGAACAAGTTCCTTTTATTGGTCTTTCGCAACGCTGATAAAATTGGATCGATTGACGTGGTTTGTTGGAGCCAGTTTTTGAAATAACGGGAAGGGATATTTTACAGAAAACTCTGAAAATGTATCAAAATATTATGAGCGCAAGGTTTTAATTTTATCAATCTTATGCACATGGTGGTGGCTAATGTATGTACAAAGAAATCAATGTGTGGTTGCCGCCGCTTGAAAACTTTAATCAGAAGTTTATCCAAAATACCAGACTATGAACTAACTGTTTTAGGCTTACAATAAAAGGATGAATGAGATAAATGTGCATAGAAAATTAAACGTGAAGATTTTTTGAAGGGTGGCATCATCAAATTGAAGTTATTTCGGAGGTGGCAGGTAATGCTTCCCGAAAGCCATTTTATTGATGTCCAACTTCAATAACCGATACATATCCTATCAGCATGTTTAAGCGCTGCTGCAGCAGTGATTCTCTGCCACTGATTCACAGTCAAAGTACTTTCGCTGAACATTGCAGAGGTTTCAGTGTTTCACTCACTTTTTTGTATGGATTGCTTTATTTGTACACTCTTTTTTGTGACTTGTTCTCCAACCCCTCAACCATACAGATAACCGATGTTACTTTAGACAAGAACAACAATGTCAGTTTTACAAAGTCACGCTTTTCGACTTGTTACAATAACACTTACCCTTCCCTGACAATACATAAAGGAGCAGGCATACTTTCTCTCTTCTCACTCACATGAGCTTTATACATGATCCGGATAAATCTCGCCTGATAGTTTGTCTTCAACCAAAACCAACCTCCGCTACGACGCGGAACAAGTATCAAAAAGTGTTTGAGTAGGAAACTGAAGTTTTTTTGTAACCGAACAAGCAGAATAGAGAGTGAGAAAGTGAAGAGACTCTTCTCAGCTCGAACAAGACACACATTTCACTTTTTACTGTTGACATTACTCCTTCCTATTTTGCTAGCATTTTTTTCCTTCGTTTCGGGGGTTTTCCCAATACCCGGAACTTTACAGCATATTGTCGCCGTGATAAAAAAGTGATGTTGCTTTTTGGCTTGTTGTTGTGGTTTAGATTAGATATGTTACGTAAGGAATGCATGGCGTTAGCCAGAGTAAATGCGATTTTGCAGTGGTATGTCGTCGTTACTCTCTAAGAAATTTAAGATATGTACGTATAATGCACCAAAATTATGGCTTGTCGGAAGCTGCCCTGAAAAGGTTTCGTTTTTCTGAGGATAAAAAAGCAGTTATTTTTTTGTGCACCATGATATTGTCTCTTGTTTGTCTTATCTTGCACATGAGAATAGGTGAGATTATGGTTGTGTAACCAAATTTATGTGTGCAGGCGATGACTCACCGGTTATGTAAGGCCCGTTACAACTTCCTGACCGGTTGGCTTTGTAAAGATGGGCTTACCAAAGGGTATACTCTTGATTTTCAAGGCGACTGTTTAATAGAGATTAGGTTCGTTTTTACAGTTGTCTTTTTGCCGTTCGCTGTAGATTAAGATTTGAGGGGTGATAGCCGATATTTCGTTAAATGTATACACGAAAGTCAATAATATTGTTGAAATGGGATACAGTGTACAAACATGTACGAGAATTTTAAAGTAAATTTCTGAGAATGTTGTCACGTATTATGCTGTGTATGTCCTTACCTTCAGATGTAAGGCTAAATGACCCATTACTACTACGTAAAATGATCATGATAAATACCAACCTATGCATTTTTGGAATGACTGTTTTATAGTAGGTAACGTTTTTCTCAAGGTAGTTGATTAACTTTGCGATAACGTTTAATGCGCCAATTTGCTCATGTTTCACGAAAGGAAGTGAGTGGAATATGTAGAATGGATATTAATGCGTCTCTCACGACCCATCAAGATGCCCTTAATATCACAGTATGTATGTGAATATTAAAAGAGCCTGTTATTCAAGAAAGACTTTTTTTACCCTGTCTCGGATACAAGTGTTGTAGTAAAATGTGCACAAATGCATGGTGAGACTAGCAATAGATGCTGCCTCTCTATAGTTCAGCCCATTTTTGAGTTTTCTAAGATAATACTCTATTTCAGACATCCAACCTTACAGTTATTAGCAACCCTAAATTATCAGCTCTATATGCAGTGTAAAACTGTATGAGATCTAGTACAATGGGAAGCATATAATTTTCCTTCGTTCTCCCTTCTCATCTAACTAGTCCCATTTACGCCACTTTCTCTGGCAATCTCTTTCACTCGCAGTGAAAACGAGATATGAAATTTGAGTAAAGGAAGTAAATACCAACAGACGACGACCAGAACATCAGACTTTTCTCATGGAGCTCAATATGTGTGTTCATCATCATCTTTATAACCGTATAATTGTGGTTCCTGTCTCCCTCTCAGAGAAACTCCGCTGCATTTCTCTTTTGTCTCTAAAAAGCACACTCTACAAGTTGCCCGAAGCTACATCCAGAGTATAAAGTTACAGTACTGAAGAACATTATGTATTCATAAAAGATTCATAATGAATTAATTATGGTTCCGCTAATCGTCTGCTGAAATTGTTCGTTCCTTTGACGTTGCTTTCATGTGTTTCCGACCAGACCAACAGGCTGAATTGGACAGACAACGAGGCATTTAAAAACATTGATTGTCCTTATGACCAAGTCTGTTGTGGTCTTGTCGTTGGGGTTCATTCCGACACGTCACATTTTCGTGGTTGATAATAAATGTCATGCCCATATGCAAACCATCGTGTCTTGAGGTTGTGAGAAAACCCATGGTCATGTCATCAAGTCATACAAATTTAACAATAGTATCTTGTCTTATACAACAAAGTATACCCCATTATGTGGTCTACAGTGAAACAGACACTCGCCGAACAAATTCTCTCACATGCACGCAGCATATAATGTTCCTTTTTGTCAAGGTTTTCTTCATTCAATTGGTTTTGACTCGATCGTGTACAGTATAGTTGGTAGTTGTCGTTTGGTAGTCAGAATATAAAGAAAGCAACTGGGGGAATAGAGTGCACGCACTTTTGTTGTCGATGATGACGATGAAAATTGAAAGGGTTTTGTTGTTGGAAAGCTTTTTGTAAATAAACAGGAACAAGCATGTTTTGTGGATCTATGCAGTGCAACAGCAGAGATTTTGATAATACAAAATGACAAGTTTACAACAACAGCTTATACATAAGCACGAGAACATGCAATCACAACACAACGTGCATTTTTTAGGTGGACCGTACAGTTATGTTAGCTTCGCAATGCCGTATTAGTAGTCAGTGAGTGAGTGAATGAGTGAAAGCGTTTTTACATCGGTTAAATCGGCTCCGAGCATCAACTCGTCTATCATGGGCTTGTAATGCTGCCTTCCACTTATTAATGCTTGTATATCATGTTGTATACCTTTGTAATTGGTTGATGAATTGCGTGTGTGTATTATGTTCATGCTTCTGAACAGCTTCACGATTCCAGGAGGAGAATAACGATGTATAACATGTTATGTCCATCTTTTTGTGATATCAGCAACAGCGGCCCAGAGCCGCACGAGCAAAGAATGATGGTGAACAGCGAGTGAAGTGTGGTAGTGGGTATGACTATGACGATAATAAATATAGACGGAAGACCAACAATTCATAAAGTTATAAACATTTTTTGTTGTACAATTCTACCTGACTTCCAAAAAAACGGTAGCGTGCACCTTCCAACTTTTCCCGTGCTCTTTCTTGATTTCATAAACATTTATTGCGTTGTATTGTATTGCCGGCTGAAATCAGCTCCGGCTCAGTTTCAGTAAATTTTTATATGACTACCTGCTACGTTCTCCTTTTGCTTGATATTTTTTGTGAAAGCTAATAAACTGACCGGCTTAGTGAGATTATTGAGAGTTTACTTCATACAGAGTAGCGTATAAGCCAAACTTTGATTTGATGCTTGCTTCCTTGCCTCATATTACATTCTGTTGTACATTTTGTGTCGTGTAGGTATATTAGATTTTTTCTTTACTTTTCAAAACCCCTTTTCACATCATCATCACATGACATTTTTTTTATTTATCGTAGTAGTGCCACTATAAACGTAATGGTAGTCACATGAATATTAAGGGGAGCAGGAATAATAACGGACATAAAACTAATAATATAACATGACATTAGCCTTCACTCTTTATTGCTTTGATATTCCAATCTGAGTTGTGTATTTTTTCTTCGTTTTTCTTTCACTTTATGTTTTGAAAAACTAGAATTATACGCACGGAGGCATTAGGTAGAAGGGGGAAATGTTCGTTGGAGGTGGTGTGGTATACTCTGATGTGCCGGAATAATGTAGGGGAGAAGCGTATCTTTTCATAAAGAAAAAGAGATTCTTGCGTGGTTGTTGTTTGTGTCGGCTTGTAATCCGTCCTTTTATGATACGTACCATTTTCTCTCCCATAAAATGTAAGTAAAGCAAGCATTTACCGTGTAAAATCTTGTCGATCTGGCGTCATCATCTTCATTTCGTGCGTGGAGATTTCTCTCTTATTCTAATCCAATGCAAAGCTGCTGCTGTAGCACGAGTTTATAAACTTCAATTTCACTAAGAACTTATGCTTCTCATGTAAATCAAGCCGTAATATTTGAAAAAGAACATCTTTCCGTATTAAGCTTAGTAATAGGATTTTAATGAACTGAAATGTTATGTCAAGTATTATCAATTTTGATAATCGGGATGCTACTGTAAAGTTGAATAAATTTAACCCTCTTGAATGGAGAAATACTTTTTATCAGAGAAATATGATTACAGAATAAGGTAATCTGGAAAGTACATATTCATACTACACAAAGCATCAACATTT
The DNA here is from genome assembly GCA_004115045.4 of Sinella curviseta. NCBI lineage: Eukaryota > Metazoa > Arthropoda > Collembola > Entomobryomorpha > Entomobryidae > Sinella > Sinella curviseta. The sequence goes on along the minus strand of CM023201.3, from coordinate 42,521,362 downwards.
GGATAGTACCCTTGCCCAGCTTAGTATTCTGTACGAATATTTATTTTCGTTACATGAAATAGTGTTAAGAAAGCAGTCCAAGAGTGTAGATTCGCACTTTACCAAGTTTTCGTCGTAAAGTAATGAGAGTGGAGCTGTATAGGTAGCAACAATAGGAGAAGCTATCAAAAGTTAATATGCTTTCTATGTAGGTATTGTTATTATATGTCCCATTAGTACTTAGCTGGTAGGTAGGCCCTTTCTCTTCTCAGGAGAAAGAAAAAAAGTGATGTTAGTTAAGTAAAGTAAATAATGCGTCCGGCAAAAGTCCTTTCCCACCAAAAATTACCTGGGTAAATGACAGGAAAGCAGAATTGACTATGACTAAATATAAAAACTGTGAAAATTCATGTGGGTAGGTAGGGTGTAGTTAGAGAGAGAAAATTGTTCTTCAATAAATGGTGGTTTAGGAGGAGCAAGAGGGAAAATTCAAACCCTACAACTATTTTCACATTAAAGGAGATTAACGAGGAGAGTCAAATTACCCTTTTTATGGATGGCTCAATAATCTCTGCATAATATCAACATCATTTACTTTACGACCAGTTTTACCACAGCAGATTGTATCCCATTTGTCGGTACGTACGTACCGGAGCGTACCTATGCACTGAGGAGAGAACGTATGAAAAAAATTATATAAAAGCTAATTCATATCTCAAGCCATAATAATTGACATCTATAAAAGTTTGATCATAAAAATACTTTAGCGCATATCTTTTGTAATGCACTGCTTTTACCGGTGTTACCATTCACCATACATTGTTGGGTAGGCATAACGTTGAAACCGGCTGCCGTACCAGCCATAAGGGTGCCAGCTTTTTTAGCATACTGTGCGTATAATGGGTTCTGGAAAGTAATTATTTCACGGATACAGAATTTTTACAAGTTTTTAAAAAGACAAACCAAAGGAGTACAAGGTAAAATAAATGTTGAAAACCGGTCACAGTTTTTGTGGACCACAAATTGCGTTTCGTTTACCTAAAGTCCATTTCTCCAAAAGGATGTAATAAAAGTTTACAATAGTCAACATTTACCTTATCATTGGCAATACACAAATATCTGGTTGATCACTTTGTTTAAGCGATTTCTGTATCTTAAATGCTAATCCGTTATATTTAATTCGCACACATATTGTGCCTCTGCTGTTGGACTATTTACAATCGATAAAAAATTCTTTAGGACCGGAATAAAATTATAGTTTACCTACCTCAAGTAAAAAAGTAGACGAAATACAAATAGCATTTTAGGTAAATTTTTAGCATGGTCGTTATCCAGAAGTGTGCAAGTTGTAAATAAACAAATAGCAATTGGTTTGGAATTTATGCCTTTCTAGTACAGCCTTCCCTGAATCTTACAGTAGAATAAACTGTATTTTCGATCGACTATTGCAATTTGGAATCATAGAATTCCTCACAACGTTTTTTTACATCTTTAAAGTTCCAACTTGGGATACTATAGATTCAAGATTTGTTCGTCCCACTGCTGATATACACAGTCTGAAATTGACCAGAGAATTTCGTGACAAGCCCTCGTCTGAAAATTGAAAGTACATGGAATAATTTCGGAAACTGAGTTTGTTGAGAGGTTGAACAAAAGAAAGTAGTGTACAAATTATACTTTGATAATATTTACCTTTTGCCTGTCATAATATTTTTGTTTTTACAAAATTGGCGAGTTGTTTCTTCCATTTCCATTCATTTTGTTGACCTATAAAAAGTTGAAATTCTTGAATAAGTGAGAAAGGGTTGAAGACGATGCTACAATTAGACAACGTATTTGCTTTGCACTTTGTACAAAGGGATACACAAAACTGCTTCAGACGCATTAGAACATGTCAATGAACTGACTCTACTGCTTTGATTTTGTATTCCACATTCTGTAACAATGCCAGAAAGACATTGCATGTCCAGCCCTTTACAAGTGATCTATTTTAAGCCAAGCGATTTCATGAAGAAAGCTAAACTTTCTTTTTTTGATATTACAAGTACACGCGACATGGGAATTTATTTGGGAACGTTTCAATACAAGGCGGCTAGAGACATATTTTTCTCTTGAATTATAACGGATAACATGTTAATGGTCAAATCCACAAGAAAAGAAAGAAGCATGCTAAAAGACATTATTTCTCCACTGTACACTTACTTTACCTTTTTCTCTTTCCTTCTCTCTTTATGTAATCGATATTCAACCCAAACGACCGATCAACTCAATTCCCCTCGCACTCTGCATTGTATATCATTTCATGTGAAATGTAACTACGTAGTCTCAAAATAGGTATTGTATGACATTATACCATTATTATTACAAACCAGACGAGTTGTAATCATCGAACCAAGAAAACTTTTTTTTTCTTATTCCTTATCATAAAGTACAACCAGCCATTTGTCTGTATCGAGGAAATAATAAACTCAGCAAGCTAACATGTAGCAAAGTGGCGGAGCAGGGACACCCTTAACATGCATCTTTCAAAATAGACCACTGAGTACCACTATAAGGAATCGTTTGCTAAAAACAGAATGCCTATACTCCAATCCATTATCAAGTTAGAACATAAAAACCAATAATCAGGTATTGCCGTTAAACGGTAACCGTTACGATTAAAATCCCTTCAGATTTGCATAACGAACACTCAGGGGAGTCGAATGACATGCCACTTGCCCTAATTGACTTTTAAAAATTTCGAAATCGTAACGGTTTCTAACGGTTACCGTTGGCCGTTATGGCTGCCAAGCTTCTCACATAAAACGCTTGTGGTGACAAGCCGTTCATCGTAAACTGAAGTCCAAAATTCAAGACCATTTAAACAGGACCATTTGAAATCGTCGTCACCGTTCAACCGTAACCGTCAACTTCAAAATGACTGTAAATCTGTGTATTATGTTGTTAGACGAGTCGAATGATATGTCACTTGCCATATGTTGCCATTTAAACAAGTTGACCTCGTAACGGTTTCTAACCGTTGCCGTTGACCTTTGGAGCTGGTCAACAATGTCAGGCAAAGCCCATGTGATGACAAGTCGTTTGCCGAAAACAGAAGTGGAAAATTCCAAACCACTTAAGCAGGAGAGCATAAGGTGTAAAATTATTTGAAATCGCTGTAACCGTTAAACAGTAACCGTCAACCCCGAAATGACCTCATATATGTGTGTTATGGTCATAGACGAGTCGAATGATATGCTACTTACCATATGTTAGCCTTTAAAAAATTTGACCTCGTAACGGTTTCTAACGGTTACAGTTGACCTACGTATTTCAAAATCACGCTGGACCGTTCTCATGTGACCAGTTATCGATTGCCGAAAACAGATTTCAAAAAAGTCAAACCGTTTTTGAGTTAGAGCGCGCACAGACGGACAGACGGACGGACAGACGGACAGACGGACGGACATCTCGATCTTATAAAGCGGCTCCGCCACTTAATAATTGTGAACTCATGCAAGAAAATCCCATCTTTGGCATGCAAATTTCAAAGCAGTGCGCGATGGCTGACTGGACAACTTTACAGTTCATGTATTCTCATTTCACGTTATGCAGTTTTATTACAAACCATTTTGTTTTCTAGCTCTCCAAAGTCACGTATATTGGGTTCATCAACATATTTATAAACAGTCTCATAAATATGGACACTCGTGCTGTTTATATATCACAGAGAAAGGTTTTGAAAGGAACAATGAGCCTTTCTTTCTTTTGTACCGATGCATTTTCTTTCTGTAAAAAATCAAATTAGCGTTACAAATGCCATCAGCTTGGCTTCTAAAGTATGTCATGTGTGATTGTGCTTGCTTTTATATATTTTTTTTATTAATTTCACTATTTATATTGCACATTCATTTAAGTACCTATTCGCCATTTTATAGCTTAACTTGTGCTTTCGTCATCTGTCTTCTGTCTTGTTACCCCATTTGACAGGCTCCTCCTTTCCTGACATTTCAATAATATACATGTCCATTGGAATACCATATTGTTTAAGTAAACACAGGCAAATCTCTGAGAAGAATAACAGCCACTGAAAAGGAACGTTAGAAATATTAAAAAATTCCTTTGTAATAAAAATCACGTTTGCTTACATTAAATATCCAATGTAATAAAGGTAAAAATATCCGAGCCTTTGTGCTCGTTCGATGCTTTTCTTTCACAAAGACTTAACTGAAAGAAAACATGCACCGATTTATTTAATACATGATGATACAAAGAAATCACAAAAGGTTGCTTGCCAGGAATTTTAATCACATATTTTAAAAAACGATATTGTCCTTCCCCGTTGATTTTTGTCGGAGGGAACAAGATGTCCTATAATTCGAATGGATTCACTCAAGTAGATATCGTACCGTGAGACCGTGACCACACACGGAAAAAATAATGACTTTTCCCGAAAAGGGGTTAAAGTAAACAAACGTGTAGTATACGTATAGATTTTACAAGGTACATTAAAGGAATGGCATACATAGCCCATATAATATCAAATGCACATATATTTTTATTCTACAGTAAACATAAGGTGGAGTAGTAGAAAGGGGATGAAAAGGATAGTACAAGAAATGGTAAGGGTATATTACGGAATTGTGGTTTTTCCGTGGTAGTCAATAGTACATCCATAACTTGAAATGTGAAATGAAGCTTCAAAATGCATGCGATTCACTATACCAAAGTTTACCGTCACTGATAGTGATTATACCAACGTCAACTTTAGCTTTCGAGCGTGAACATGCTTTATTTCCTTCCACTATTATCGAATGGCCGTGCGTACGTCCGCTTTCCAATTCTTGGGAATGTGCAATGCAATGGGGAGAGGCGGCAACTCTCTTGGAGCGAATAAGATGAGATTCATCTCTGGGGACTGGACATTACTCTCTGCCAACTTACCCAAAACATTATTTTTTCAGGTACATATATAACCCGCCAGCATTTTTTCTCCTCTGACGCGACTTCCTGTTTGCATTTATGGCCAATCTCTGCCACGTATAGCTTCTAAAAGTTCAAACATAATGGGTCAATGTTTTCCACCGACACCAAGAAAAATCTGTCGAAAGTTATTAAGCTCTGGGATGGAGCAAACGGTGGTACCGCATTCTATCTGTAATCTGGATTGATAAATATCAATCAGTTAAACAAACCATTCTCTCCCGTATGAAAACTGATAGTTTTAGATTCTTGTGAATATCTGCAACTCGATACCTGCTAAATAGGACATATCTTATAATGGATTATTGTATATTGTCTGCAATGTCATTAAATTCGCTTGGCATTTTTGGATTTGAATTTTGTTTAAAGATATGCCTCGTAGTAATGAGATACCTATATATAGTATATATCTTATTCACATCCAGAAGGTCTATAGTTAAGTTAGCTATGCCGAATAGCACATTGCACCCTGCCAACATAAAACGAGCAGAGATAGTTAGTTACCGGTACCACCACTGTTGTAATCATCATCATCGCATCGACACACACACACCTTCGTAAACAACATTATCGATAAAGGAGCGAGTATAAGTCTCCCAGGCTGAGAAAAGAAGAAAATGGGACAAGAGAAGGAGCCACATAAATAGAAGGACATGACTACGACGACGACAGACAACACCATTATGTTGTACGAAAGACAACTTTCATTTGTTCATTGTATTTTGTGCACACACGCGGACATACGTAGAACGACACTCATTCTTTAGTTTTTTTCTTCCTTTTCTGTCATCATGCAGAGGGGAAAGGAGACGAGAAAAACTATATATTTGAAATGATGCGAAGCACATTTGTCGAGAGTCACTCACATTCCAATTTAGCCACCTCATCCATCCATCCAACATGCTTTCGAATTCCCTACATCTACACATTCCCTTTTACTTTCTCACGTATGAAGTTGTAGGTATCCACCACCACCGCTTCCCTAACGCAAATGTACAATATATAGTGCAATATACCACATTCGCTTCCTCCTTGCTTTTCTTGTCTCATTTCCAAGTTCTTCCGACGTTCCCGTTTATTGAAACGTCAGAAATTTCTATTTCTTTGGATGCATTCATTCCCCGTCATTTCTGCTCATACGATGTTTTTGTGTATTGTGTGTGTGTAAAAGTAGCACATGCACGAATAAGTATATATAAGCTAGTCAAGGAATATATATTGAACTAGATGTGAAACGTCTGAAACTTTTTGTTCTGAAGATTAAATCTACATTGCGTGGGGTGAAAGGTGGAATGCTGAATATTTTCCCTGGAATGAGGCATCGTCTTTATAAGCTTCTGTTATTTGTCTTATGTGTACTAGCACACAAATTACATATACCTGTCGTCTCTATGATGTATAAATATATTTATCTGCGATTGTCATAATCTTCCGCACCGACAAAAATACAATCACTTAAGATGAAATTATTACATATTATGACGATTGTATAGCAAATTCAAATGACAAGTTCTATTATTGCCGTATCCTTCAGCACTCATCTTGGATTCGCAAATACAACTAAATGTGTGCTTGAATTCGGATGAACTAAATTAAACAATTAATAAAATCGCCTTGCTAAAATAGTCGAAAGAAATTGTAACACAATTTGAAAAAACTAGAATAGTACATGGATATAGTCATTATATGTATGAATCGATGTGATTCAAACTCATATAGAAAGTTTTGGGTCGACACAGTGCATCGGTCTGCAAAGCAAATCTTTTTGAGGATTTCTCCTACTTACCAAGATTACACTTGAACATTGTTAAGTAACTGGGTGCATCCTTCCCTTTCCATTTAATCATCTCCCTGTCTTGTAACAAAAACTAAATCATCAATCCAACTGCAGTGAAAGGCGAAAAATGTATGAGCTTATCTAGTATATACATACCTATGTGCATTCACAACTCACAGTCACTAGCACTAGCTATACTCTTGGTTGAGGGTTTCTAGTGGCTCAAGTCCAACATAGAATGATTATTACTATAGTTGTTACAAAAATGACTAACACGATTTTAGCCGAGCTCGCAAAATTGATATTCCTTTACTAGAAAAAAGTGGGATTTCATTTTCTCTTTATTTTTGAGTGTAAACCGCAGCACTAACGATCCTCATTCCACATATATCCTATAATATAAACTTATATTATACCAAAGCCAGTATGTAGAAGTAAAGTTTACACCAGATTGCAGAGTTTTAGGGGGAAAGTGAAACATGAAAATCCAAAGACCTAAATGAGGTCTCCAGGGACTGAAAGGGCAAAGGAATATTTCATGAATACCCTGTATATTGATATTGATACCAAACACCGTAAACGTATGCCCCTTTTACTACCAAAAAGAAACATTTCCCCTTCAAAATAAGCCATCATCTTCTGACTAAGAAAAGTTTTATCCATCAAATTTATATTACTCTTTCTGTCTAAAGAAAAAACCGTAAACCTACCACGAAAGGTAGCGCAATATGCAACAACGGATTATAATACACTTTTCCCAAAGTACCATTCTGAAAAGTAAAACCACTGTATACTTTGTATGGCGTGTGTGTATATATCCAATAAATTTTTCAAACCTCACCTACTTCTCGCTTTTCTTGTATACATTCTCGTTGTAAAGGTTCATACAATTATTCAAGCAGTGGATCAAAGTGTATGAATTTCTATGTGGATTGAGGACCCATAAAGCTGCAAGGATCAATGGTACTCAAACTCTTGTGGGTGTATGTGTATCCACTACCTTTAGCTAATAAAATTTGCTTCAGGTTTTGAAGGTCCCATTTTGAATCCTTTGGCATTCTCTATTGCCGTTCTTCCAACCAGACATTCAAATTTCAGGCTGCACACGAAACAGTTGCGTATGTTATATCATTCATGCATCTTCTAGATTTTTCAAACTCCTTTTTCTCCAAAGTGTTCATAAAATGTATGTATTACCTATATTAGTTGAATCAAATACGGATAGAATGCTATACATCGCCACTACTTTTCCTTTCCATCTGCATGCTACACGGAACAAAGTCTTCTTTTAAAGAAAATAAGGGTCTGTCAATAGCAATATTTTTCGGAATGACTTATCACCTAAAAATCACGAGGGCTGCATCAATCTACATTTGAGAATTGAGCTTAGACAGCTAACTGTTCGCCTCGCAAATGGTAAGTAAGTGGCTTGGTAGCGTATTCTGTACTGAAAAGCTATACTAGCTCAAAAGTCAATGCGGTGAAATTCCAAATGTTCCATTCTGCTGGAGGAGTACACTCCTCGGGAACGATGATGTCATCATTGAGTAAAAACAGAGGAAAAGAAGAACCGCAAGTAAACAATAATGGACAAATCAAATAAAAGTAAATGAATGACAGCAATGGGATCGGTATATTTTATGCATGGGCTTTTACTGCTTTCTTTTACCATTGCCTGTTTTTGGACGTTCTTTCGTTCGAACAGAAGGATGAGGTTTGCATTTTTTCTTCGTCGATGTGAATCATCTTTTGTGCTACAACCAGTCATCATAATAAAATAATGAATCCACCACGGGATCATTATCACTTTATGATGATCGGAGGGATAGGTTGCATTGCAATATATGGCAGTGTTGCAGATGGAAAAGACAAACACAATTCATTTAAACAAATAATATGACGTCATTACTCTAGTATTTTCTGCGTCGTTTTTATTGTCTCCGTCCAAAGACGATGGTGTCAGTGTGCGTATAGAAGTTCGCCAAGATTATAAAAGGTCATCATCATCATTGTTTTCTATTCGTGTTGCTGCGTCCCGACTTTATTTTTCTTTCCGTTTCCTCTGTTGTATCAAATTATACGAAACACAAACCACTACTCTGCCACAACAGAGAGCGAGAAAAAGAAGAGCAGCATCTATTTTATGGAGTGCGGCGGAGATTGAAAGTTAAAAAGTTTTAGAAAAACCAAAATCCAGCTGGATTACATTCTTAGGGCATGACGAAGTGGAAAAGGGGACAGGACCCAAAGGAATTCCTCCAAGTTATACGACAGCCAGGCAAAAGTTGAAGGGTGCTGCTGCTGAGATATCCTACTGCGACTTGACTTCCATTGCGTGTACAAGTTTATATTTTTATATAACGTGATATTATTGTGCGAGCATTTTTTTGGATACAGAGGGTATCTATCACCCCTCTTGTGGGAAAGCATGTATCTATCTAGTGACTCGGGGGTGGCTTTTGCGGTACGAGATCTAGGTTGTTGTTGTAAGTGTAGCATGGTTTTTGTCTAGAGTATTGACTAGTAGTCCTGTATTTTTTGGATGTGATGTTGCGTACGGACAGACAGGCAGAATGAAAGCTATCCGGGCCAGAAAAATACCAGGAAAAAGTCGATGTGGAAGCGAATTAGGATGAATTTCATTCCCTTAACGCTAAGTAAGATGGAAAACCTTGATGAGCACAACGATAATGTTGTTGCTGCTCGCCTTTCCCTTCGTGACCGTACATTTCCTCCGCGTGACAATTTCGGAGATGTAATAATGATGTAAAAAGCAGTAAAATAAAAATAATACTGTCGTTTCAGATGCTTTTGAATCTCCTGTGTTTGGTATATAATGGATGAAGGAAAAACATCCAGTTTGCTATTCAGAGTGGTAGTGAATACGACTAATACTGCTTTCAGAATATTAGTAATTATGCCAGGCACTTCTAGTTCGTTGACCTCGTTAACTTGCAATAACCAGTTGCCAGTATTCATTAAAAGCTGCCAATAAAACTCTTTTCTCATCGCTAACGGCAGTAAAAAATTTGAAAATTACATCTCTAATTAAAAAGAGTACAAGTTATAATTATACTTTGTTATCCAACAAACTGACAGCGGATTTGCATTGAGAGCCCACATTTTCATTCACTTATCCACTTTCATTTACATTTGGCATGATGTCTGGAGGAAGCGAACAATTTTCATCCACTTCCGACATCAATAACTTTAAATGAAAACAATATGTAATGAAAAAGACATTCCAATTCAGATTCTAGGTTTGAACAACATATTTTTGCCATTATTGCAATCAACTGAGGTTTGGTCTGTCGTAAAACTTGTCGTTTCATATTTATCGAAATCGTACATTTTTTTCCTGCCCTAGCTGGCCGGATTACCAATAAATGATGTGATAAATATCTGCCACAAATGCATTCATTCAATATTACTCGAAGCAGAGCTGCAATGGTGGTGGTCGGTGAGGGGAGGATAGGATCCACTAATTCACAGTGGACAGGAAAGTTTGACCATGCCAAACCTCTACCAACCTTTTGTCCCCCTTGTACTTATTCTCTTCCTTGATCCTCCCCGTACTTCCGTACTCCTCGTTTATCCTTGAAGATGTACGAGGGTATTCTTCGATTAATTTACAGAAGATTTGGTAGCTTTGGATTTGATTTAGAAAAAAAGGAAAAGTAAATTATTGCTCAGCGAGCATGAAAAAGTGCAGTTGTTTTTACTTGCATTAGGGATGCGGCTGTAGTGCAACTTGGATTTTTTTAGGGCCAGAATTACCGAATTTTTGGTGATATCATACATCACATCTGGTTTATAAGAAAGATTTAAAATCACAGTTTTATTACGCTATGAAAATTATAAATACATGTGCACTATTGTGCACATTACCGTCATAAGACGTTGTTGATTTCCAGAAAATAACTGCTTTTACTATTCCCAATTGTCGGCCTTTTGAAAACAAAAAGCATGTATACACATATCTTATTGTCGTCATTTTCCATAAGCATTGTTTTAGTTCAAAATATACTTTATCCTCCCCTTCCTGTGATTATTATCACTACTTTCTTTCACTTTCTCTCTTTCTCAGTTCAGAAAGGAGATTCTGTGTCGACAGGCAAGTCAGAAGAACTGTCTGCATTGTACAGAGAGTAATTATTTCTCATTACTCAACAAATTCTTCTACCAGGAACCCCTCCATTTTCCTCCTCATTGCATACATTAAAAGGACGCATGCAGTTGCAGATGAAATAAAATATGTACTCCTTTCACTCTCGCCATTTCCCTCGGCTTTGAAGAAAATTGCCTCAAGGTGCATGAGTAACATAATCACTTCAAGTTCAACAGTTTGACCTCATATAATATTCTTTAGAGACTTTTGAGCTTCCTGGAAACACAAAGGCTATTTGTTTGTATACGCAGCCAGTAGTATGCCTAGTTCTGTTAGCCACGAGGAAATGTCAGACCGAAATTACAGTGTTGAATTCGCACGTACTAAAGTTCACGCAGAGGAATCATAATGGAATTACAGCAAGACGCGTATAATTGAATGCACTGTAAAATTGAAAGTCAGGAAATTCGATACAGACATGGCTCGCTGTATTTTCTTGTATTTCAAGGTTTCAACGTTTCTATATTCGTTCGTATATTCAACTAGATGTCAGAATAATTTAGAGCTTTCTAATTTGCTCTTACATAAAACATGTTCGCATTTATTAATTGGGTTGATTAAATGAAGGCTGAGCCTGTCCCTTGTTGTAAAACCTTGAGTCAACTCAGTTGAAAGTAGGGAAGTACGGTTGATAACATTGAAGCTGCTGGAAAGAAAAATGACAATTTTAAAAGGAAATTAAAAATACAGTCGTTTCCAAAACATGCGTACGCTACAAAAGCCATTCACTTGAGAAAAAAAGTAGTTCATAAAGAAGTGCAACGAAACACTTAAATGAAAAGTGCTTAAAAGTACACGCAAAAAGCTACCGCCACGCGTTTCTCTAAAGAAGACAACAAGAAACGTGGAGACAAGTACTTTATTCCAAGTGGCGAAGAAAAAGTAAAGCCTTAAGTGAATATACACAGGAGGAGAGGAAGGAGACGCACTTGAGTTGGTTATTACAAGATGAGGAAGCTTCTTAACAAAACTTTGTTAAATTGGCCCATAATGAAATAAGTTGAAAAGAACAGGAAAGAAACATCTCTATAATATTTTAACTGCCACGCAAAAGCTAATGACGACGGAAGTGAAACAAAGAGAAGAAATAAAAACATATTTTTGTGTCGCTACATATAAATAGTTACACAATGCACAGTCTGGTTTCAGTATATTCATTCAGCATCTGTGAGACAGGAAGTCAAGCCATAGAGGATTTTGTTCGATAGTGTTGATATAGGTCGTCTCGTAATCAGTATGTTTCTTTAAAAGAAAAAAAACCTTTATTTAAAACAATTTAAGTGCCTAATACGCTTCTATTTTCAGACAATAATACAGTCAAAATTGCTTAAATTTTGGTTTAAGTTGAATAATATGTTGACGACGATCATTTCTCTATAATAGCGTATATTATGACAATTCCTTTACTGTCATGTCCACATATTTTTTATTACTAGGAACTGCTTCCTTTTTTCTGTCGACTTTTAGAAACAGGATTGAAAGTAGTTTCGAACGGGACGTCGGATGTTTAGTGAAAGAAAGTTATAATAACAGAGCAAAGGAACTGGAAAGCTATACAACACTCTTTTTTCGTCAGTTGTATAAAGGTATGGGATGAGATAGGCTCAACGATATTTTATCTGGTAAAAGTGTAGGAGTATAGAAAGAAAGTGAGTGCAACTATCTGTAAGTGTAATGCAACGATTTTTTGGCTGGCTAAACGCACTCTTGAGAGATAATTAAATTCCGTTCACACAAGCAAGGAAAAGAATAGGATCAGATTGTCTTTCCCTTCAACGCTCCTTTTTTTCCTCATGGTTAACTACATGAAGTGCAACACCCCTCTCGTTTCATCTTTTTTAAGACGCACATCTATCTCTTCAACTGTTTCACTTTTTCCTTCGTTTTTAGATAGGGGGTTGTTCTTTCAAGCCAACTTTCTCTCCATGTGATGGTATTATATAACCCAATAATATTATCGTCTTTTGGTAACATATTGTGCCGTGAGGGAATCCAAAAGGTTTGGTGTACCTAAAAGATTCAGAGAAAAGGAAACAAAAAAACGAAGTAAAAATGCCAGATTCGTATCTGCGACTTCTTCACTCGTCGATTATAAACAATTTAGTGTGAATCAACTGCTGAATGCACTCCACGGCAGATATATATGCTTTCCCTGACAAGTTGATTCCCTTCAAATCAATGGAAACATTACGGTGATGTGCGCAGATTTATCTCTATTGATCCTGGCAGCTCAAAATAAACTTGTCTTTGTCACACCGACAGTCATGCAGTATCAAAACGACACTAGAATCTAAAAAGATGCATAAAATATGCACAGTACAAACAAATCAATCCAATTAGGTTTGAAATGTAGGTAAAAGCATAATTGCGCAAATGAATTTTACATCCAGAGAAAGTTTTTATTCTATTTTATTTTAATAATCATCAGTACACGTATGTAAGTGGCATGTAATGTTCTTATACGCACCATGTTTGGAATTCGAATGATATTCTAATTTATTCAAAGCAAGCAGAAACTTTTCGTCTTTGCACTGCACCATCCGGTAGAATGTTTTATATTTCCAGCGGCTAACTAACCATGAATGTATTTTATCTTGATTTATGCAGTGTCTGTGGCGTGATCGCTGACAAACTTTTGTAATCCGAGATAAAGATCCTGTGGACTTAATTCCAACCCTGATTATGACGGGCACATAAATGCATATTTTGTTATATTTTCTTGTAATGGCCAAAGATTATAGTAAGATTTTTAGATTACGACAAAACTTTCCCCATTCTAATCTTAGATTGTAAATTAGAGCCACAACTTACATATATTTATTACATCTCTATCTATATATAGAGATATGCTTTGTGTTAGTTTAAAACTGCGTACCTATTCGTCAAACTGGCAACCGTTATATATTTGACACTAGTAGTAATATTTGGCCAAGACGAAAGATTAGTTTCTGGATTACAAAGATCGTAAACTGGTGTTACCAGACTAGAAAAATGATAGTTTTGGTTGTGTGGTGTCATTATCTAAGCTTTGTTGTCGCGTTTTATGCAAAAATGAATTCACGGACGGACGAACCTACTTAAGGACGAATTCCCACACATGCATCACTAACTAAATGTGCTAAACACGATATACCATGCATTTCTTGGCTATAAGTTTTCAGTTATTTGTTTACTGGTCGTGGCTCGTTAATGCCTGGTGTTGTTGTCGTTCATTTTCTTAAAGCCACCGTAAATAGCATATATATCCTTGTCATGAATAATGAAAGCGCTTTCTTTTACAAAAACTTTTACTTCTTAATTATACACATCAAGTCATAAAATTCTACACATCAGCGTAGCTGAATTACATATATGTGCCGCGCGGTAAAACAATATTTCTTGCTCCAGTTTTAAAAATAATCATGTAAGCAGATAAAAGTGTGTTTACGTACGACATTAATACATGTGTATAATTTCAGGTAATAAAGTGAAACTCATTCCCATACGTCTTTAAATAATGAGCCGAAACAAATCCAAATTACATGCCATTTTTATCATTCAACGGTGCCGTATTAAGAAATTGCCCTCCTGTAAAGTTGCTTGTGCTACAGCCTTCTATACTACCGCCACATTATACCGCTTTTTATTAAGTAAGTTCAAGACGATATGCCGCTATTTTCCCTTAATTTATTCCAGCTTAGCAGTTTTTTTCTCTCATGTTGTTTTTCACTAATCCTGTCATTCCATTAACTACCTCAACAACGATCGTTAAGCTGCATTTCCCACCAGTATTGCATACATTTGTGAATAAAAGCTCTTGCACGTTTTTCTTTTTCCTTTCACAAGGAAGAAAACTACTCACCAAAAAGCTCCTCTCGATGTGACAAGGCTGTTTATTTAGAAAGTTTATCTGTTTTCTGTTGTAAATACATATTCGCTCTATATTTCGCAGTCAACGGTTTTTTTTCGTGTGTTGTCTCATGGATATATGTATGTACTATGTACATTCGTTCTAGTAAATATTTATGTGGTTAGATATACGAGTTCGCACCCTATAATGGCGTATATACACAGCTTTCACTTTTTTGTTTTCTCCTATTCCAATAAAGAATCCAACCTTGCCCTCTACTTCTATTCTCACAATGTGACTGGTAGTTCCATATGGGTAGGTCTATTATAGAAGGAAACAAAATAGCAGTGAACTCAATTAGAAGAGTACTTACTCACTTTATACATCCTTACATATGAAAGCGGTATAAACTTGTTCACAGCGTCATCTTCAGTATATACATACGTGTCTCATTCATTTGGGGGACGAAACAAATCGGATTTTAAGCCAAGCCAGGGGCAAAACTAATTTTGCAAGAGCTAGATAAACGAACTTTTTCCATAAGAAGAAAGAGAGGAATAAAGAAAGCACACAAACATATTACACTGTTTTGTTTCTTCTTACCTATCTCTCTCCATATATAAGGTAATGTGTTTCCTAAACCGAGCAATACGGGACAGAGGTCTACTTTGAAGAGAAAAGCAAAATCCCTTATATACCAAACCGTTGTTCAATGTGTACCTAGACAAGAAATCCGTTCGAAAGCAACCATAACACACAACAAGCAATCTGGGTTTATTTTTCACTGGTGTGTGGTGGTGGTGACGGTGGCATGTAAATATATATATCAGTGGCCTTTTCAAAAGTAATATCTAGCAAAACGCTTATATATTTAGGCTTGCGCTTCAACATCAAAAGTACAAGGCATAAAAGGAGTTTTCAAAGCCCTTTATTAACTCGAAATAGCATCCATAATACGCGTATTCTTTAATAATACGTGTGTATAGAGTGTATGAAAATAGCCAAGTACAATAATACTCGATGCTCTCCCACTCACCATCAGTGATAAGTTTTTATAATAATACGGTCGTAGAAGTTATAGTCTCGTAGAAGATACATATAATATAGCGGCGTTTGTGTGTGGGTATGTGTTTCGGGTGATGAGCTGGAGATATGAGGAAGAAAAGGAGAAGAAAGGCGACGTAGAAAAGGAGTGTAAATTGCGGGGATATTAGAGGATTACCAAGTTTGTAAATGAGCTCCATTACACTGCGGTGGTAGCCAGTGGAGTAGAGTAAGAGGAGGACCAGCGAAAATAGGAGAGGAGCAGCGTGAAGGTGGTGATGGTACGTTAAGAGAGTGAAATAGCTTGTAGATTTGTGAGAAAACACAAGGAAAACTATTCATGATGTTGTTGATGATGATGAGTCAATAGTTACATAATAAACACATGTATCTACTACGCTCATATATACATACATACGTTGGCTTAGAGCCAGGAGAAAGTGAACTGGTAATACGCAGAAGAAAGCATAGAATGTACAATACGGTATAGTAAGAGATTGCAAGTGGCCAACAAAAGATGCCCTCGATGCAAGAGTAGAAAACAATCCCATTTTTTACCCTCTCTACTAGTTTTCACAAGTGTTGATAGCTCACTGTTTTACGAGGAAAAAATATCAAAAGTCAGAAAAAAGTCATACAAGAAAAATGATTGTATATAGGATTGGATTGACTATTACTTTTTAGTATGGTTTTTACACGACGCAAAACTGCTAAATAAAGACCAAATGGAAAGGTTTGCAGATTCGGAAAAAGAGCGTGGGATTTCAATTCTATAGCTTGCAATCAGAATATCTGCATGTGTACGTCTAATCTAGAAAACTATATATGCAAGTATATAAGAACGCCTTGGAGTTACCGTCAGTTTGATTCATACATTTTTCGTTGTGTGTAACCTGTTTATAAGAAATCTGGTTACGAATTAAAATCATCAAATTGAAATCAGATTAAAACCAAAAATCTTTTCGTTAATATTTTCCTTAATTAGTACCTTTAGTATTGGTTTTCGCTTATATCCATCAGCCTTGACCATGTTCTAGCACGTAAAGCAAAAATGGTGTTTCAGGGACTTTGAACGAGGACTGTTATCATAAGCGTACACCTGCATCGTCCCAATTATATAGTTTTTTGACAAACGTGATTCTATTTAGATAAAAGCTTAGTTGAAGGGTAGAGCGATCCAAAGCTGGTATTTAATTTATTGTATATTTATTTGCTATATTAATATGCGAAAGGGTGGGGAGTTTGGGAAAACCCGGATAATATGGAAAGAGAATGTCCGAAGCAAGATGTATTTTACGACAACTTAAAGAAAAAGTGACTGCCTGCACGCTCAGGTTTAACATCATAATAACAGGGCGTGATATAATAATAATAGTGTGAAAAGAGCAGTGTGTACCGGCAATAAAATATTTTAGAGAAAAACAGACTTCTTCATTCATGCGGTACAATACACTCACACAAAGCTTCTTGGTACTACAGCAGATTTATACTCACAAAGTCGTCGCTCTCTATTTTCATCCGCAGCGAAGTAAAGTAAAATAAAAAAAGATATCTTCTCAGCAAATCTCCTTTCTACTTTCTTTCCGAATAATGAAGAGCATATACGACTCCTCTAAAACATAATATGCACGCAGAAAACAACAATATGTCTGCTAACATTTACTTTTGCATACCCACACAAACTTGCCCGTATTAAAAAAGAGCTCCATAGGCAATAATGTGATAATAATATATATTCTGTTTTCACAGAAAGAAAAAGAGTTGAGAAAGCTTCTCCGTTCGTAGTAGTTATCAACCTGTCTGCCTACTTTCTTTCCATTTCAAAATTATGTTGTTCCATTCCATCTACTGAATGTACGCACATGTGAATGCAATGATGATGATGCATACAACACACATCACACAGTTAGAGAGCTAACCTGTTAAAATGAACGCATACTCTTTTTTTCTAAATATATTTATACCTCTAGGCTGTCTACATTCTCTACTTCCTTTTGTGAAAAAGATGTTTTTGCAATAATGGAATCCAATAGGGTGGTTGACTATTTTCCCTGAGAATGGCAGCTATCCAATTCTTTAGAACTGTTGTGAGAAGCCGTTACTATCCCGTTTTACAATATTGTTCAGAGTTGTAAGCTTGACCGTAGTTCCAACAATTTGATGGGTTGTAGGGATAGTAGTCAAACGATATGGAAGTGTTTGTAGCCTTCCTCGTACACATACATACCACCATCCCCTTCATTTCTTGTTATGTCGTATCTCTAATAGTCACGTACATATGTATATGAACATATCTATGCAACAAATACATGAATGCCCGGGTTCTGTGTTCGGTTGAGGATGATTCTTCCATGCCACATAGTAAAATGGAGCCTTAAACCAGTTAATCACGGTTTAACTCAACAAACACAAAAAAGACACGCCACACACGAACAACCCGTAGTTCTAGCGCCGCTGCTCGTACGTGCCTTACGAACAACCTATTCATAGCCCATATATTAGACTCCCTTCGACTATCCACTTGTTCGTTCTCGTACGCTATAATGCAATATGGTTAGTAAGGTTTTTAAGGTGAATCTTTATGGAGTTTTCTTTGATGGCTTTTGATCACAAGGGCGATGGTGCTGGTGATGGTTAGAGGTAGTTATGCGGTGGTGGCGGCGCGGCGGTTCTGTGGTGGAAGTGACGTAGAAAATGATGGTTTTACTCATTGCCGAGAAGGCAAAAGGTGGTTAGATAGGGTGATAGAGAGTGTGTCATGGCGGTGGTCGGTTTCTCAATTCCTTTTCCAGTCGGTTGCATTCCAGATAGCTAAATGACCTTAGGCGAAAAATCCGGCAAGTTCGTTATACCATTCTCCATTAAGATGAGCTTATATTATATAAAACACTTTCTTTCAGTGTGTTCGTGGCATATATATGCGCCCTATTAACTTGTCCGTACGAATTAAGTTATAATAATGTACCTCTAACATTTATTTCTGTATTTCTCTACCTTTTGTTTTTGAATTTAAAGGGTTTTTATTTTTTGTGAATTCGTTGTAAATATTTTGAGAGTAAATTGTCATCCAGTTTGTATACCATTACGACATTTGTGTTTCAGTTGAAATTGGAAATTCTGGAGGGCTTTCGAAAGAAATTACTTTCTATTTGTCGCGTATCCTTATTCCTTTCTCTTTACTCGCATCACACTAAATGGAGCCCTTTCGACGAACAGATTGTTTGTATAAATCTTATTAGAAAAACAATAATGCCACATCTGAACGAGTTCATGTCTTCTTTCCTTCATAAAAACACAGTTTGCAGCAGGACTAACGCTTAGGTTCAAGCAATACTGGTACAATCTATAACTCAAAATAGCATCATATTATGATTTGTAATAATAGAAAAATGGACTAGAACAGCGGACGACATTTAATAATGTTTTTCTGTCACATAGGCTATGCTCCGAGGCAGAGCACCGAAAACGGAAACAAAATATAGAGGGCCATGTGTGTGTTGGAACTTGAATGAAACTGGCAAACATAAAGCTTAGCTGCCTAGTTTGGATGGTTGTTTAGTGAAAAAGGTAGATTTTTAGTCTTGTGAAAAAACGAAGGTAAATATTTACTCACGTCTCACAACAACTTGAAGTTTAGCATGTAATACTAGCGCCACACAAGTAGAAGGACAAACAACACAGTCATGTTGTTGAGTAAGATGAGATGAGGAAACTGAAGAAGACCTTGTTTCTCTTGCCGCCTACGAACCTTGTTTCCTATACATTACGTCTTTGCTCGCTTTCTACTACATTATCGTTGCCGGTTGTGCTTTTGCACAGTTGATTTAGCATTGGAGAGGGCGAGAAGTAAACATAATAATAAGTATTCTATTTGCCGCTTTCTCTCCACAAGACGACATCCTCTCCATAGACAAAGGGAATGGAATAAGACGACAGGAATGGTAAACTTCAAATTTCTCATAATCATCTCCCTCTTGTTGTATTAAATGGTGCTGTGCATGTATTACCTATACAATATGTGCATCTTGTTATATATTTTGATTGCATAAATGAGAAAGTGGGAGAGGTAAAACTGTTGAGAAGAGAAAGGAAAACGTCTTGAGGATATCCAAGTGTCTTGAAAGACACATAGAACTACTAATGAAATGATAATAAAATAATAAAACTATGTAATCCTTCAGATCAGCCAGAATCTCATCTTGTTGATTTTACGTTTCGGAAGAGAAAATGGCAGAGATTGAGTTGAAGAGAAAGGACACATTATTCAGTAAGACAGTTTGTTCGCAATAAACTAGTAATATGTATATGCATGTATTAACGTAAGACGACGTCCGTGAACAAAACTTAAACAGTGTAGGTTTAAAGGTCAACCAAGGTCCCTAGTGAACTAAACAACTCGCTCAGTTTTTGTCAGTCTGGAAATTAGATTTCATAAACAAAGGATTACATGCAATTTCAACTTACGCATACGACAAAAAATGCTTCTTTTTAGCAAACATTTTAAAAATGAGATAAGAAGTTTCAACGAACACTCTCTTGTGAAATTCACGAAAAATACAGGGGTGGGGTAGGTGTACTCCATCAATATCTCATACGCAAACCGTGCAAAATGCATTTAATGTCAGAAAAGGCATCACTAATTGTTCATTTTAAGGTGGGTGAAACGTTATCTAATAACCACAATTTTCGTTTATAAATGCCGAAAGGGTGAACGTGATCTTTCATGGAGGCATAAATGGTTCACGTATTTTGTCGCCTGATTGTGTTATATGTTGCCGCAATAAACAGGAAACGTGAGATAAGCAAATATTTGCGTTTCACCACGAGGTGAACGATTTTCTCGTTCACACTTTCGCCCACAAAAATAATAATACAGCAATGCTATATAAATGTCAATATATCAAACTATACATTACCAGTGATACATAGAACCAAAATTTACTTCCTGATGTATGTATAAGCCGTTAAACGCGGTGTTTTACACGAGAACAAATAATAGGGACATTTTCGTGTATCGAAGAAAAGGGCCGACATGACAGGGGATGCTTTCTCTCTCGGCTCTGTTTCTTGCACCTGCTTACCAAATACCCATAATACTATTCAGTATGAACTTTTACCATGTATCTTTGTGCCCCAGTTCAAGTGAATTATTATCCTAAAAAACTTTTGTCCGTTCCATTACTTCTTCCTGCTTAGTTTTATGCACTAGATAGACAAATAGACAAAAACTCTCTTGGCCAACGTCGGCTAAGTGCATGTGTAAACACAGAAGAAAATTGGGAAGTTGAAAAATAAACTCCTATTTCCTAACTTGAACAAGTAAGTGGTGAAACATAATACATATCGTAAACATTGAGGCTGTGAAAACAACATGTTATGAGATGATTTTTCGTGTACAAGTACCATCAAAAGTTCGCATTGAATAACTATGCCCTAATTTATTCCTACAACAGCACTACATAAAGTATGCATAAAGCCTTCTATAGTAAAACTTGTGCTCGGAGAAAGTGTGTGGTAAAAAATGTTGATTTTTCACACTATCCAAACATATCCCACCTCCTACTAACACATGCATGAACATACTGCCAACGAGAGGGTGTGTAATATATAGTGCCCTTCTGAAGCAGGGATTATTGCAACTTTTGTCGCCGTTTTTTGTTTACATGAATGCACGAACCGGAAAAGTTTTGTTCATGGCGAAACTTGTGTTTGCCAATGAAGTGTTATATATGAATAAATATAAAAGACAAATTCATAAAACGAGTCTAGAAAGTATGTCAGCACAGAGCACAGTACCTACTTGTTCTACCTTCTACTCGAACAAAAAATGAGCCGACAGTAAAATTATTGCCACAGAAAGGAATAAATGAGCCTGCAAGATATGTAAATTGGTTACAGTCTCTTGTCGAAACGATGCGGTGATTTCTTCGATTGTATTTGCATAAAGCGCAAAGCTTATTGCATTTTAATAGGTAGAGTCAGTAGAGTGTTGGCACATGCATGAACTCTACATGCAACTTCATGTTCCGCTTTGTTTTGTGTGCCACATAAATGTCAAGTAGGTGGCTGGTGAAGAAGGGGAAAAGGTAGAAATGATCATGTTTCGGAAGAAAGTGAAAGATTTCACACTGATAATCTGGTCTGGATTTACCTCTTCCTTCATCTCCTCGACGTGCTCTTTCTTTCTTTTTTGATGTTTCTCTTTTCTTTACAATAGATAGCAAAAGTGCATGTACATTGTACATGTTATGCCGAGGAAACCGGTCGTTTTGATATACATTATTATGTGCTGACATAATAACAAAGCAAAAAAGTACCTCGGCTTTTCCTTCTCTCGACGGGAGACCAACTAGAGAGTACCAGAAAGACGCGTGTCACCTTTGCGTAAATACTCGGCAGAAAGGAGAACAAACCAAATCGGGTACCCAACTATCTTTCTACTAGAACACCATCACAATCACATTAGTAGACAAAAGTAAAAATGTAATTACTACTCTTATCATTGCATCTATGTAGGTATTATTATTGTGCTAGTGAGCAGGCAGAAGCAGACACAACAAAAAGTCACACTATACATCACCTCTCATCTCGTGTCACATAAAAATTCCCTCAGGGGAAAGACATAACTTTAGCAAAGTTTTAGCAGAACGTGTTTCCCTCCTTTTCTAAATATAATTTCTTCGGCTTGGGCTAAAAACTTATTGTATTCTTACATAATACTTACAAAAGATTTGCGCTAGTGTTTCTCTCATTTTTTTACTTTGTTGCAATACATCCATTTCATACACAAAATCTACATGATATGAGGTATAGGCCTACTCACTCAAATAGGCGGGTGTGGAGCAGATGATGTAGTGAGTAGTTAGAAAGCTAGAAAAAGTACAAAGCGCAAGCACATCAAACAAACAAAATATTTTGCGTGTCTTTTGGAAATAACTCACCCTTGACAAGCTTCCCGTACAACTTGCTCACTCATTTTACTTTTTTTCTTATTTTTTTTTCTCTGAAAACAAGCTGTTAATGTCTAATGCATATTTATACATGCCTTCTACAATATCCATGCATACATTTTATTCGCCTAAAGTTGAAGGTATGGGACCTGATATCCACACGCGTATTTGCGTGAAGGCCCAGTGCATTAGGGCAACGTAAAAACAAATAGGGAAAGACCAAGTTTCCTTTACGGTGAAAGCATGTTATTATATGCATGTAAGCTGCCACATATTATGAATACCTGTTTGGCAAATGCGTTGAAAGATGAACTAAAAAGTTGTAGCAGTGCAGTGGAGGTA
Organism: Sinella curviseta; assembly: GCA_004115045.4. NCBI lineage: Eukaryota > Metazoa > Arthropoda > Collembola > Entomobryomorpha > Entomobryidae > Sinella > Sinella curviseta. The sequence continues at coordinate 42,498,311 of CM023201.3, read as the reverse complement.
TCACATAACTTGTGTGTGCAAGCTACACTCTGTTGTAAGTTTGCTTATATATCAGCATAATGTTACAGACGTATAGACGGAGAAACAATGGCGATACAACACATATATCGCTTATAATTTTATCCTTCCACCACCGGAACAATTACATTTCTAACAGTAACACAAAAACGATTTGCTGTATCTTGAAAGCTGAACTTTCAACTTGCTTTCTCATTTTAAATCAGTTTTCCAACAATGTTTATAAAGCGGTTGAACTTCCTATTGAGACAGATATTTTCACTTGCTCAATCTCGATAAATAATTGATAAATTATAATCATATTGGGCTTTCTTTTACGATTAGATTAGCTAAGCCCAAGCTGGTTAGTTAATAACATGAGCTAATTGTAGGTGTACATTTCAAACGATTGCATGTTTAGAGCGTTAAGAATATTGTGAATACTTTATGAATAAATATTACTTTTAATGACAGTTTAACTTTAACTGAGTATTTAATCCGCACGCAGTGTTACAGTTTATGTAGCCATTTATTTTGTAGTTTACATAAAAGAAACGTGAAAGTATGTAGTGCTATTTTGAGTTGTTAGATAGTCACTACTACATTGTAGTTTTGTGTTAGTGCATAAGATGCTTGCATGCATAATAAAAGGCAATGACATTTCATACATGAGCGAGTCAAGAGACAGTCGTATCGTAAATTTTCATCATGACAGTAACAATAAAAGGAGTTCAATCCGTGAAGATGATAATCGACAAAACATTCTCCCACGAATAACACACGCTTATTAAATTCATCAAGCTGTTTTATTATCTAAAGTCATTGAATATGCCATGATTTTATTGTTGTTGCTCAGTTCTCTACAAACAAATAAAAAGAAATGAGAATATAGCGTATAACTCTGGCCTCATCCATGTCATCTTTCGCATGTACGTTTTACAATAATGCGACATGGCGTGATGACACAAAATACATTACTACAACTTTCAAGAATTGATATCGCAAGAACACTGATTAAATATGAACAAATATTTAAACAGGCAGAGTGAAAGGGGGACATAACCTTGATGCGATTAGTCAAATTGAAATGGCCTTGCTCGTCGCTACTTAAAACAAACGAAGGATCTACCGGATTAATGAACAAATGAAAGCGCTTTGATTGCAGACTAAATTCATATTGCTTGTGGGAGCAAAAAAATCTTGTCAGCTGGAGACATTGAAGCAATAATCACCACCAATATTTGGTCTCACACTATATTGTTTACGATATACGGACGATAAAAGTGTGCTACCATTTTTGATCATATAAGGCAAAGCACATTTAGCCTCTTATGAACATTTACATACTTTCCCAGAGGATATTCTTACCATGTAAATAAAATTTTATTGGTGAAAGCATTTTATGCAAATATAAAATGTGGATATTTGTAAAAGGTCATATAAAGATCAAATAATACGGTTTACAAAATACGTTTACATTTTTCAGATAGTCAATAAAGTGCGATTTGGCAATTTATTAAATATTTACAAATGACCGAAATGGTTCCTAGAACTGATGGATTATTTCATCTTGAACGAATTTAGTCTTGAATACCTAAACCTGTTTGCTCTTTTTACTTTCACGTGCAACCTCATTTTTGTTTCAGAACTGTCGTTTTTCACCCTACTTTCGGTTTCAAATTTTGTACTTTCCACTCTTTTAGTCCAAAGAGTAGTCTTTTGGCCTTGGAGTAGATGTAAAAATAAATGAAATGCTTTCACAGAGCACATATAAATAAACATGCTCATTCCGTAAGCAATTGTAAAAAACAAAGTACTCGCTCACTCACTTTCGCTGCCCATTCTCATATCACCAAGATTACTTTCATTAGTTTCATTTCATTCCTGCTAAATTATGCATCAGGTGGTGGTCAGTCATTCATTCATTTTCCCACAGTCAGTCAGCTGGATGGAACGGGAGCCGTTGAAATGTAATGCTTTCATTTCGTGAACCTGTACGAAAATAATGGATTGTTTCTAATTTGGCTTGTTTGCTTGTACAGAATACTTCAATCTACGGAACACTACACAAACAATACTGAATATGTACATATAAAAATATACTTGTTTCTACATGACGTAGAAAATATATTGTAGGCATGCATATTTATCCCATGCCTCATCCATTATACTTATATTATGAATCACTTTCAAAATATTTCATGATCTATATAGTGCACAGTAATGTCAACTGTGAGAGCACAAAAGATACCCGAACCCGACTACTATTGCTTAAGGGAATTCTGCCAGCAGAGAGTCACTTCCTTCCTGTCCATTTCAATGTTCACCCTGTCCATGAAAAATAAAATGCTCATCACTTCTCCGTCACTCGACGGCTTCTTTCTGCTATTAATTAAATGAGAGTGCATTTTCACCACAAAATTTAATGGGTAACAGACATGAGCAATTGCGATATACAATCCATAATATTTTTATATGGCCAGAACAGTATTGAAGTACTATAGAAAGGTAGGTTCATTGAGTTCACCCCCAACATGTTGATGAGCTTCTGTAAACTACGTAAACGTTATGGAACCTGACAATACGAGAGTAAATTACATCGTCGTTTTATTCTGAATGACAGGTTGTATTGCAGTATAATATGCAATGTACTCAATAAATAAAAATTTCAGTTTATCTCCCGTTTTACATCCGGTCAGATTTTCCGTTATTGTAATTCCGTCAATACAACTGTTATAAATATACAACTCAATTTTCCTTACAAGATTATGGAAACCGTCCTGAGAAATTACTATGTCAAACTTTGTTGAGAAAGTAAAGTATTGTATTCTATACTCAGCTATATGCACGTTTATCGCTTACCAATTCCTTTGCTCTTGATAATGTCAACTCATTTTATTTTATGTATCCAAGAAAGAGTATGACCCAAATTCCTAGACAGATGAAATAATTATGAAGGAAAACAATGACAGCCATTTTAAATTGGACAGTGGTACATACATATCTCACATATCTAATTTGATTCGATTGAACTGTACGTACAGCACTATAAGAATCATTTCCACCCTGTATGAACATTAGAGTTGAAACCAGTAATGAAAATCATACACACATGCTCACGTGGTTGGAGATTATCATAAAGAAAGCTGTACCAAGAGTGGATTTAAGAGACATCGTAGTTCAGGTTGCATGTCGTGATTTGAAGTAATTTCCCGGATTAACTTTCCTTGCCGGTGTATCCACACACACACACACAAAGTAAACCTCTTTCTTGAGCTTTCTCTCTTTTTCCTCTTTTTTCACTCCATTTCGTCAAAAGTTCAATAATAATCCAAGTTCGTCAGTTAGTCGGAACATAAATACGAAATACGACCTTAAAGTTGTGAGCAGCAAACGAGTATGGCAATAGCAAAGGAGGGCAGAATGGCACCGTTCCCTTGAAGAAAAAGGATAGCTGCACGTCGCCTCATAATACACACGTCATGATGAAATGGAAAAATGTAGTCACGTTTTATAGATGTACGTGCAGTTATGAAATCTATATGCTTCATATTTCGTTTTGTTGCTGCTATCTGCTTTCTCTTCTCATCCACCTCTACTTGCTTCCCTTTAAGAACAACTGTTTTTCCGTGTTTTCTGTCGACATGTGGATTAATGCGGTACATGCAACAATGCACGATAAGTGTCATGGTTTATGAAACCTACGTGGCTACGCATTAGGACGTAAGCATCGGTTTAATTGGTTTTTATACGTTCCCTTATTTCGGTTTTTAAAATACAGTCTACATTCGAGAAGGAGTTCGGATACGACTGCACGTTCAACTTTTCATTTCGCTATAAACTTTTATAAGATTAAACTACTATTGTTTAAAAAACATGGAAAAATGTCACTGTCAGTTGAGCATGCAGCAGCCTCAAGGCAGAGAGAAAGTGCAGAAATGAACAAATTTGCGTAAACTGCACTCTAGCATTAGAATAAATTTTGACTGTCATCCAGATAACAGGTTGAAATCACATTTGGACTGAACTTAAGCACTTGCTATTTCATATTTCTGTACTTGCAAGGCGATAATGTTGACGATGACATTCATAATCAAATTTTCCGACTCGCCACACGAGCATGACACTAATTACCCAGGGACACGAAGTCATACTATTTCCCCACCATTTCTCGTTCATCAGAAGAGAACTTTGCCACCAGACCTCTACCACAACCACCAAGTTGACTGAATGTTACGCTGCTGAAGTATACGCAATGTTCTGTCTTGTTAGTAGCACGTGCCATACTACTATACGTCATTCCTGGATAAATGGATTCCACATACCTAAGTATATAGTAGGTAGTATGGACACAAATTAGCCATTTAGAGTGAATTACCTCCACTTGTGTTCCCGACTATTTTCAATCTGTCATAAGAATCAGTTTTGAATTATGACTATGACGAGTACGTTATTATGCGATAAAAGAGTCAGTTTTGTTTATTGGATCTAGATAAAAATCTGTCATGCGAGAAACCAGTATGATTGTCAGATTGAGCTGAGAAACGACCACACTAAATCCAGCACTCATATTCTTTGAGGATAATATGAAGGGGAGTGAATAAAGTTGTCAATAAAGCTAATCGAAGGAAAAGAAAAAAAGTTTGGAAATATTGTATAACACGTTCCATTATTAAGTGGCGGAGCCACTTTATAAGATCGAGATGTCCGTCCGTCTGTCTGTCTGTCCGTCTGTCTGTGCGCGCTCTAACTCAAAAACGGTTTGACTTTTTTGAAATCTGTTTTCGGCAACCAATAGGTGGTCACCTCAGAAGGGTCCAGCGTGATTTTGAAATACGTAGGTCAACTGTAACCGTTAGAAACCGTTACGAGGTCAATTTTTTAAAGGCTAACATATGGCAAGTAGCATATCATTCGACTCGTCTATGACCATAACACATAGATATGAGGTCATTTCGGGGTTGACGGTTACTGTTTAACGGTTACAGCGATTTCAAAGAATTTGGCACTTCATGCTCTCCTGCTTAAGTGGTTTGGAATTTTCTACTTCTGTTTTCGACAAACGACTTCTTATCACATTTGCTTTATGGGACAAGCTTGACAACAATAACGGCCGACGGCAACCGTTTGAAACCGTTACGATTTCGAAATTTTCAAATGTGACATACGGCATGTGGCATATCATTCGACTCGTCTATGACCATAACACACAGTTATGAGGTCATTTCGGGGTTGACGGTTACGGTTTAACGGTTACAGCGATTTCAAATAATTTACACTCTCCTGCTTAAGTGGTTTGGAATTTTCCACTTCTGCCGCAATGGATAACTGGTCACCTGAGAAGGGTCCAGCGCGATTTTGAAATACGTAGCTCAACGGTAACCGTTAGAAACCGTTATGAGGTCAATTTTTTAAAATGATAACATATGGCAAGTGACATCATTCGACTCGTCTATAATCATAACACAAAGATATGAGGTCATTTCGGCGTTGACGGTTACTGTTTAACGGTTACAGCGATTTCAAATAATTTTACACTTTATCCTCTCCTGTTCATATGGTTTGGAATTTTCCATTTCTTTTTTTGGCAAACGGCTTCTCATCACAACCGCTTTATGGGAGAAGCTTTATAGCCATAACGGCCAACGGCTACCGTTAGAAACCGTTACGATTTCGAAATTTTCAAACGTCACATATGGCAAGTGACATATCATTCGAATCGTCTATGAACATAACACGTAGATCTAAGGTCATTTTGAAGCTGACGGTTATGGTTTAACGGTTATGGTTTAACGGTTACGGCGATTTCAAATGATTAAACAATTTATGCTCTCCTTTCGATGATGGGGAATTCGATGAGCACGGTCGCGTGACCCCTTGACATTGTTTGGCCCGTGTCAAAGGTCAAATTTATATAGAGTGTGCCAACGAGCTGAAACTTGCGTAATTTAAATAAAAATTAGGTAATTTAAATAAAAATTACGTAACTTAAATAAAAATTACGTAATTTAAATAAAAATTACGTAATTTAAATAAAAATTACGTAATTTAAATAAAAATTAGGTAATTTAAATAAAAATTACGTAATTTAAAAAAAAATTACGCAATTTAAATAAAAATTACGTAATTTAAATATAAATTAGGTAATTTAAATAAAAATTACGTAATTTAAAAGAAATCCCGCTTTCGGTAGTTGCTTCTCAGGGTTTACACCCTTCTCGTTATCATTGGTAGTAGTCAGTTGATTATTTTTGCTATCAGTGGCGCAGCTCCGCCACTTTGCTACATGTTAGCTTGCTGGGTTTATTATTCCAGTATCCAGAAACATAAAACCATATTAGAGAGCCCTTTAGACATGAACATTAGGTGACATACTACACACTTTGGTGGTCGTTCTTCGTCTGGCTTTTTGGTAACTAGCTCATTGTCAATACGAAAAATCTGGAAAAAAATGAGTCGGAAGCTAAAACGACCTCCAAAGTTTCTTCAACTTTTTCTCTTCAATCCTTTCAGTAATTGTCGTATATTTGACCTGCCCAGCCGTAGAAGTAGTAACGCACCTACTTACTCAGGAAAATTATTTTGGTCTTCCTTTTCGGTAAACTAAAAATGACCTCTAAACTACTTCTTCTCACCATCGCTCTTACTCTTACTTTTACAACCGAGACTTATTTACTTGTTATGTATGGACATGTGGACAGTACACATTTATTACCCAACTTTCTCCAGTTTTCCTAGAAGCAGAAAAACGTAGTACATTAATTTGTAACTATACCTGCCATCATATTACGGTGATGTGTAGGGGAATATGTGAATGGTCAGTGGTCACGCAAAGCAAGTCAAGACAAATCTCGACTTAAGTCTAATTTGTAGTTATACAAACAAAACTGTTCCCTCTCCTTCCTCGTTTCGGCTAGGGGGATATTACACACACACAAGTTTGAAAGTTATCCATTCATACTTACTTACATGCTTATGTCGGAATGCTATTCCTTCTACTTTCTGCCTTCACACAACTATTAGCGTTGCATTATCGATTCAGCAATTTGTCCTCTCTCTCGCTCCGTCTCTCTTACTTATGTGTCAGATCAGATTTTTGATAACTCATCAGGAGGTAGTCAACAGCCATAAAGATTCCGACGTCCCTCTTTTACTGCTTAATATAGTGTCCAAAAAGTTGTAATGGAGAAGGCTCTATAATAATAAAAACTTCCAAAATTGCCACTCTCTCTCTCTCTCTCTCTCTTTCACTCTGAACGTGGCAGATATTTTGTAACTTGAGCAGTATACTTATTTTTGTGTGTTGTGTGTACTTTTGAATTTTGAGCCACCCAAATTGAGTGAGTTTTTCTAAGAAGTTTTTTGAAAATTGGTTTCTTTTTATTGGCTGGCTATTAGGGTTATTACTATTATTTTTTCAAGGTTTTCGCTATACTTTCCCAAGTAATCATGACATGGTAATGTGTATGATCTTCTGCCCCAAGTGATATATGGCTCTTGTTTATAAATAGTTATGCGAACTCCATTCAAATTATACACTATGATGCATATCTGTTAATGATCGTAATATAAGTATCCATTCGCGTGTACTAGCATAAAGAAAAAGAAGACGACGAAGAAACACTTAAACTTGAATTTTCTTTTTATGTATGTTTTTCAGAAATGCCACGATTTGTTGAACCTGTTGTAAATGTCACAGTGCCGGTCGGACGTGAAGCAATCCTCTCATGTTCCGTGGAAAACCTGGCTTCCTATAAGGTAAAAAATACTACTCTTTTGAATCTTCCGTGTACATATGAAATATGAATATGTGCTCTGTAGTTTTTGGTTACGGGGTGAAATGAAACAGTTACTCTAATTTGTGCCGGGTCTGATTGAAGCGAAGGCTTCTCTGTCGGTGTAGCACCTAGAATCTCCCATTAATAATTTTACCCTTTTCTCTTCTCCCTCCAAATGAAGGAATCGTTAAGCCATAATCATTTATCTCCGAGCTCAACACTTCATCATTTTTAAATTCATTAATCAGCAGTGTTATTCGGTTGTATGAACTTACGAGCAACACACCACCACCCTACCGCATCTTACATAGATATGCATTGCATAACGAATGAACTAATACCTGTTCTCTAAGAATTTCATACCTTTGCTCCCAAAACTGTTTTTGGTAACGTAGTCTCTATACTTCCTTCTTCTACCAAGAAGAAGGAAACTTGCAAACTTGGAAAATCAAAACACCAACTCTAATGCTCTTCAGACAGTTTTTACATCCTCATCCTTTCACTAACTTTCTTGTGAAGTGAGAGCGGGAGAGAGGGAAGAGTTTTTTGTACTACATATTATATAGTGTGAATAAAATAAGTGGCTTTTCTTTCGCAGTCTATTCTTTTTCCCAGCAGGCTCACAACTCGCTCTTTTCCTTACCGAGAATCTCTTCCATCCATCCGCGTCGAAAAAGTTATGTAGGGGAAGAAGGAGCCAGCGGAGAACTTTAAGCCAAGAATTCATCTTTATTGTATTCAACTTTATTTTATACATATACAGCAGAGTAGAGAGTAGTAGTAGTAGCAATAATACAAAATATTTTTAGCGCGGTGCATGCATAGTATATAGTCTGTTGAATGGAGTCTGCTTGCTAAAGTAGTTTAATAATGGGGAAAACAGGGGATCCTTTATTATTACTATTATATAGTTTGTCTTGCACACACACACTCACTTGTGCCAGAGAAATGTGTATACTAGTATTCTCTGGGAAGAAAAGTGAGAAGAGGAATGCATATAGTGGTAAAAATGGTAATTTTTGAATCCTTTGGGGAATCCTTTCTCTAATCGCTGAATATGCTGTTTCATTAGCCCCAACTCTGTTGTTATCTGTGCCCGTAGTCAGATTTATATTCATTAGTGACTTTTATAGCACACTAACGGTGTTCGTGTTGATTTTACATATCTACTTTACTTACTTACTCTTACCATAGGGGATAGTAGTAAGTAGTGGCGGTGGTGGTGTTGGCTAGAGATGAAGGGGAAAGTGAGCATTTTCAAGAGAGTGAGAAAGATGAGCAACAAACCATGCAAAAAGCTAAGCTGTCAAAGGAGCTCATTCAATCTTTTAAATTTAGAGACCTGTCTATCTGCAAACCATATTATGTATATATATTCCCGATACCAATGTGCGTAGAAAATTCAAATGAAACTCTAATAAAACTTACCACCATATCATCGTCATCATCATGATCATATAGAGAAAACCGAAAAACTGTTATGTATAAATTGATATCACTATTATTAAATTGTGCATCCATTGATCATTTAAGTAGAGAGAGGGAGTTGGTTGGATTGGATGGATGATGAGAGGGCTTGACTTTTATGATACACTTGTGCTGCTAGAAACATGACTTACTGCGGATTCAAGCTCTTGTTCTCCTCCAATGCTGCTTTATAAATAGCTCTTCCGATCCTGAACCCAACTTAACTTTTTTATCGTAATGCCAGCAGCAATGCATGCGATTTATTATTCGAATTCAATATCACCGTTTCGTACAGAAATATTCAACCCTGTACCTCTCCAAAATATGTAGGTGTTGCGGCTTACATTACACAGAGTGCCGACTGCCTACCCACCGGCATTTACATATTATTATGATTTGACGTGTGAGAGAAAGCATATAAGCTGTACAGTAGCGCAGGGCTATTATTATTGTAACACGTGGTTCGCTTGTCGGCTCGCTGCGCTACGTGAAAATATTTTTTTCCTCCTTCCATGGAGCCATTTAGTGTTGAGGAGAAAATGAGCAACGGTGGGGATAGATTAATGAGTCTCGCGTACAATCTCCCGGTGTAATGGCTGATTTATGCATCCCACATACACATTATAATGCGACACGCACAGAACAAATTTTCTTGTAATTTAAACAAGTTTTACAACTTCCTTAATTTGTTTCTTCTTGTTGTGCTTCACCACTTCCTTACAGGTGGCATGGGTTAGAGTAGGTAAGTAACTGGATTTTAATCTTATTTCATTTGACGTTTGAATTGAAACGATAACACAAGATAATTATTACTACCGTAGACACACAGACGATTCTCACCATTCACACACATGTAATTACAAGAAGTCATCGGATCGGGTTATCTCACACAGATTCCTGGACCTGGAATCTTCACATCAGGAATGTGAAGGAGTCAGACAGAGGTTTCTATATGTGTCAAATCAACACTGGTAAGCAAACGTGCTTTTGTCATTTTTGAGCTTCTTTCAATTTATTTCTCCAGACTGATACCTGATCTTTTGTCTGAAAATAATCCTGTCTTGATGTTCGTAGTTCTTACGTAGAGATTATTTATTTAATATTCATCTTCAGATCCGATGATGAGTCAAAATGGATATCTTCAGGTCGTTGGTGAGTGCTTTCTATTTTCAGTTTAATGTGCGAAATCTCATGCAAGACAAATCAAGTTGTCTTAAGCATTGTAAATAATCAATGTTCATGATTCGTTGCTTTATATTTCAACGCAAAATGTAATTAAATGCTTGATAATGTAACCTGAGTTGTGATTCATTTCTACTCAAATTTCAGTTCCACCGGATATATTAGGTAAGTACAGAATTTATTCCAACACAATCTCTACAAACAACCTAAATCACATAGTATGTACTGTTGAATCGCATGGTTCATGTTTAGCATTTTTGATGTTCTTTTTGTCTAGACTATCCAACCAGCACCGACATGGTTGTGAGAGAAGGAGCAAATTTAACGCTACAATGTGCAGTTACCGGTTTTCCGTAAGTAACTTTTTCTACATATATTCATACTTCATGTACGTACCTACAGAAGAAGTAAAGTGGGGTGTGCTGAAACACATAGATGATAAATGAATTGACATAAACATGAAGTACAATGTTATTAAACCAAATGTTCAATACGCGATACAAATGAGTCCTGCACTTCCGGAATCAAATTGTCGCTACCAAATTACGTTCTGTGATCAGCAGCATACCTCACCAAGTTCACATTACATCATGTTTCATGCTATTATAGATACTTGAATTATACTTGCATAATCGATTAATTCAATATTTTGATGTTTTCAAAAAAGCAAACCAACTGTGACGTGGCAGCGTGAGGACAAGAATAAAATCACCTACGGCGAGAATTTAGGTACGAATAAAAAATGTATTTTATAATGAGATGGTGTTAAAGTAGATTGCGGTGATGTTAAAGTAGTTATAATTAACATTTTGTGAGTGTAAGGGAACATGTTGTAAGCATTCTCACATAACAGGATTTTTCACTCAGGCTTCTGCAGAATACAAAGAAATGGTAAAGTGTCTCAATCTTAATTACGATGATGAATGTTTTCACCACGCTTAGATTTTTATATATTATAATTTAGGCTTCTCATTAGAGAATTCACCTAATCTCAAATCAGAGTAAAAAGTTTGAAAATAAAAGGGGTTGAAAATCATGAGCTGACATCCCCCTTTCAGCATATAATCAAGTATAGAGTGTAAGAGAGCTACTCCACAGAGTAGCAAGCCTGGAAACGAACATATCAGTCACACTTCATGTACTCCTACGCCATCAACACCGATCTTATAGGATTCAACCCAACTTCAACTTGCTGTATGGGAAGAACAGTTGGGAAATATATTATTCTCCTTTCGCCAGTCCAACTCGAGAATCCAATATAACAAGGGAAAGTGAAAGAGGATCAGTAGGGGGTAAACCAAGAATGAGAAGCCACAAGAGGCATGGCGTATCAGTATAGCTTTGTTATACAAATACAAAGCCTGTGGGTAGCGTATGTGGTGGTGCTGGCACGAGTGACAGTTTCTGTCTATCTGTCTAGTTTATATGTTCCAGCGATTGAAAAAAGGGTTTGTTTTCTCTTCGTATAAAAAAAATTTGAGGGCAGCTTAGCATTGTGTATGCAATGATGATACAAATACAAACTGGAATAATGTCGATAGGTATATTATGTACATAGGTAGGTTGGCTAGATTTACCTACATATATCCATTTGGATCATGGTGAGGCACTAAATTGATAAAAGGAAATGAAATTGAGTGAGAAATGATTGTAGGACATCCTTCTACCCGCCTTCTACACAGAACGGAACAGTTGATTCAATAATAGCAGTATAAAATGATGAGAACAATGATAACAGTTGTAATAATAAAAAGGGGAGATTCCACCTGCTTTTCTATCGTTTCACGACAACACAATGGAAGAACCACCACAGTAGTCTTATGAAATTATTTTATGAATGAGCGAATGGTTTTCAGTACACAAAAATTACTCGGTTGCAGTGCGTTTGTATTTTCATGCCATGTTGTTTGCCACGCTAAAGGTAAAAATATAAATATATTTTAGATGTTCCTGGAAAGTTAGTAGGGGTATTTGACAATGACGCACTATCTGTGACTATATAGTTTTGATGATGTCCACAGAGTGATTCAAGGTTGCACGCAAGTAGATACCTACATATTTGGATATACCCAGTTTCGTTTTTTTCCTTTTTGGTAGAACTAATATATACACACAAATAGAGTTGCATTTCAAGATAAACGGGAAAAGTTGGAAATGACTTGAGAAGTGAATTGCGTAGAGAGTAAGTATAAAGGAATGAAATGGCTTTCCAGGAATGTGACATGGGTGCATTCCATTATTGCACAAAAAGTGTGCATGTAAAGAGTGCAATGTGCTGCAAATGATGATGATGTTGTTCGAAAAGTTTTGGGATGGGGATATAATGCATGTATGTAATTCTGAAGTATGTAAGTATTTTATTTTTATGAGCATAAAAAAGTTGTTGTTGATGATGGAAGAAGTGCATCAACGAATTCTTACAAGTGCATCCACTGCGTATAATTGAGAATGCTTAGTCGTCATCATAAAAATCATTCATGATAATAATATAATATGAATTTATATCAACAAAACCTGCCATTTTTGTAGTTCATAATATTCAAGTGCACCGCAGCCGAGTGGAAAATATATATATTTTGTACTCTGATATGACTATTTTATGATTGTACACTTTTGTGTGCGTTTCTGAAATGTGCATTCTTTTCCACTTCCCATATTGCATTCATTCTGAATACCTTGTCCACTGACTGAATCTTGTACATTCAGTCAGTGTACATCTCCGTATTCCGAGCTCAGGACTCGGAATTCAGAGGCCTCAATGACTCGGAATTCAGAGTCATGGGCTATGAATTCAGAGATGCGGACTCGGAATTCCGAGTCAAAACGTAAAAAACCGTGATTTTCATTCAAAAATGTTTAAAATCGTTGAGTAATGGAAATTGTGGAGGAGTAATGGGGTTTTTATTCTTGAAATATAAATTTAGTTGAATTTAGAAACTTTTCACCGTGCGGGAATTTTTTGTTACCGTGCGGAACATTGTTAAAAAACAGGATAAAGTTGTAAAAATCTATAATTGATATGCATAGATACATAGATATCATCTGTGATTGCAGCTAGGACTCGGAATTCCGAGTCCAATATTGTTTTTTTTATTTTTGACTCGGAAATCGTAGTCCATGACTCTGAATTCCGAGTCATTGAGGCCTCTGAATTCCGAGTCCTGAGCTTGGAATACAGAGATGTACACTGACTGACATTTCTATGTCCCGTAGTGGATACCGTGGACGAGGAGAAATTGAATTTGACAAAGGTGAATCGACTGCACATGGGAGCGTATCTTTGTAAGTATTTTTGTATTTTACCGTGCTTTACATTACGTTACCGTGCTTGTAACTTTCACTTAAGTTTAAATGTTTGTATGTTTGTTAGGCATAGCCAATAATGGAATACCGCCGAAAGTTAGCCGAAGAATTCTAATTATTGTACACTTTCCACCTATGATTTGGGTAAATTATTAAATGTTTGTCTGACCCCTTGGGGTTGACCTCACCCAAAGGGGTCAAAGTAAAAATCTTGGAGGGCTGAAAATTTATGATAAGTTAATAAAATATTATATAAATAAAAAATCTCGGAATTAGATATGATCATTTTTAGAAACCTCGCCGAGTATTTCGTTTGGGCTTAAAATTCCAATTAGATACTCTTTCAGTCTGTAACTGGTGAGAACTCAGCATCGGTTATAATGCCCTTTAAGATTTTTATTGAGGCGAGGAAAAGACAAAAATGATGATTCGCTTACGCACGTTAGTTTAAAAATTCTAAAAACTCATTACAGGTGCCCAATCAACTTGTTGGAGCCATGGAGGGCGACGACGTTATTTTGGAATGCCACTCTGAGGCATACCCAAAATCAATCAATTACTGGACCAAACTCAATGGAGATATCATTGTATCAGGTAACTCAAGTCATTGTCATAAGTAAGCATATTTGTCATCAGTGGGTGGTAAATTCTGTACAGGCTTAATTGTGTTCTATATCCTTACATGAGAAGCAGTGGATGGCTCACCTATCGATAATTACAATGGTAAGTGTTAGTGTTATATAATCAGAAAATTCAAGTTACTTGTAAAGGAACAAGTTAGCAGTAAGTACGAGTATGTAGTATAAGTATACACATCCAGTAAACTTTGGATTGGATATAGTCATAATAGTGACAAAGGCTTGACATTCATGCAGAACTTTCATCAGTTCAAGTGTGTATGGTCGAACGAACCGAGTCTTTTTAGTGGTCAATGCCACCAAACAACTTTGCTGCGAGCTTTCCATGTGACAAAAATAAATTGATGTGGAACATATTAAAGAGAAAAAAACCTTGAATAGAATAATGTGCATTTTCTCAATCCCAATCTCCCTTCATCCATATTCCATTTCAATATACACCACAACGCATTCTTTGACTTTTTTTCTTTTCAAAGTCAATGTGACTGACGATGCAATGCACCCCCAATTTTTTTACTAGCTCCCGCTGTTGCTGAATCACTCTACTAGTAGTAGTACTCCTGCAGTATGATGTATGCCTAATCTATGAAAAAGATAGGCTGCTTCGACTCGACCTAGCCAAAAAATATTACTTCATAAGAGAATAATAAAAAACGAGTTCAAGATGACATTTAACAAGAAGACAAGAGCTACTTTCCCTTTAGCCCATACATCAAAACATTTCGTCCTTTTCTTCGTGGCGGTGGTGGTGGTGGCGTATGAACTAGTGAAGAAACAGATGAAAAAGCCAGGGGTTGTCTGGCAAAAAAAAACTTGTACTCTAAAGTCAGTTTTCTTGCTCTCTCCTTCAATATTACTCGTCCTCCTTCACAGCTACTACGACACATCAAACCACGACGATATAATATTATCATATCTTAAAACAGTATATTAGATATGCGCTCTGGTACTTCAAATACTAGTTGTAGTAGTAGCAGAGTGTATTGTATTACCTTTTGCTAATACAAATATATACAGCAGCAGTATAGACGCAGCCAAATAGAAAGAAAAAAAACTCATTCCTTCTGCGTCACGGATACTTTCCTCTCATCTTACCATTTCCTCAATATTCAATTTTCTTCCTTCCTTTCCTTTCTTCTGCATCCATCGCACATTTGAGGAGGAGAACATAAAAGAATGCTGTCAGTGAAATCAAGAATATTTTTTATGTGGCAGGACAGAGTAGAAAAATTGTGCATACACTTTACAGCATACGGGAAAAGGCTGTACATGAAAGTTAATATAATCTTTCCTTTGTATGCAAATTAGGCATGTTATGTGTTGTAGTATTATTATTTTTATGCAGTTTTATTATGATTTCATAATGACGATATAAAGAAGTGACTTTTCTCTCTTATATGCCATGCATATAGCCATGCCGTGTGCGTGGGTGCACAACTTTTGCCAAGTGAATATTATCTCTTTTGGTTCTGGTTGATTATTTTATAGTCCTAAAGCGGGCTCTTATAATCTTTGCATCTTTGCTTCACTGCGTTTCATTGCTGAACACAAAACCAAAGCAAAATTGTTTTGCTTGTTTTGTTGGTGCGGGTTCTTCGAGATTAGAATAGATTATTAGCTTATATAATATATGTACCTACGTGCGTACCTAGGTGGAGAAATACATACGAGCTCGGCCTCCCTTTCGTAAAGAGAAATCATGAAAATTGGAAAAGCAAAGAATATGATACTCTTTGTTACTTAATCACCGAGACTAATCTTGGTTACTCATGAGCGAGTTTGCTGTTATTTTTTTGTTTCTGCCAAAATATGCATACACTTGACTTACTTTGTTATTCTTAGGAGGATTGGGCTGTTGATAATAATGGTTGTTTTGCTGGGAAAACGCGTACCGTATTAGAGCAGAGCAAGATGGAGAGAGAAAGAAAGAGAGAAAGTAGTAAAATTTTGTTGTGAAATATCAAGTATCGCAATGTTTCTAACGATTTGAGTTAGTTTGGCTAGTAATCCCTAGCGATTGTTTATGATATGAGGAGTGTGTGTATATACAGTATTCACATTTGGCGAAAGAAAGTTGTAAATTTTTTTATTATTCCAGTTTTCCACCGTAAGACGTTTTCACGATTTCAATTTAATACAGTTTCATGGGTTATATTGTGCCCCAGTAGCATATTAAAACTCATGTCACATCACTTTATGATCATGTTATGTTTCATGAGTTTGCTTGCATAGAAAAAAGTTCGTAACAGGAGGGGGTTGAAAAGCATAAGCACGTTACGTTGCACAGGTTGCGCTACAGGCGCAATCTATTTTCAGAAAAAGAAAGTGTTTTCTCCTACACATTACACACACACGTATTACATGATTATTGCTAAACTGGAATTTATATGATAACGACAATGATTTTTGAAGTTTGAAGGAAACGAATATCCCTCACTATTTTGAACCATAAGTTTAAGAATATAATATTCTTCACCGCAAACAGTAGAAATGCATTAGTTACAAAAATGTGTGAAGGTTTGGGCCATCAAACGAAGCTTGCTTTTTCTTAATGGCACTTACATGCCTACATCATGGAGTCTGTATATCTAGAATGATCTTAGTTATCAATATCTCCAAATGTCTTGTCTTGAAAACAATATCAATTTGCCCAATGGTAGTCCTTTACAAATGATACGTTGGAAATTTTTTTCTTTAGGAGAAAAGTACGAGCCAATACTTGTGGATAATACGTACAAAGTAACAATGCGCTTGACAATACGAGGAGTCAGTGCATCAGACTATGGAACATATGTCTGCTTATCAAAAAATTCTCTTGGGGAAACAGACGGACAAATCAAACTTTATCGTAAGAACAAAATTTGAGCAAACCCAAAAGACAGCTATAATATGAATATACCCATAAGCAAACTTTTTCCAGCATTCCATCTTCTCAAAAATTATATGACATAATATGACACGAGTTGTGACGCTGAGTGTGTTATGTCTTTGATTCTTCCAGCATTGATTCCCTCAACGGTGGCGGCCAAAGCAACCACATTGCCTTCGTCCATTAGTGCTGTTAGTTCCGAGAAAGGTATGGTTGGAATGACAGAGAAATGTGGAATGGTATACAGTTGCTTTTTTGATATCCTCATAAACTCTGGTATGCTGATAATTTTTGCAGGTAGTAGCAGACGTCTCAATAATGGAGCAGGAAATAAAACAAAAATTAGCTCTACCCGAACGAGTCATCGTCGGGAAAGCCAGCATTCTGAAACTCCAATTAGGTCACATTCACCAAACTCAGGTAAATTCCAATATCTGCCATTCATTTCCCAAACTTCTGCCCGTGGTTTTTTCCTTGGAATTTGCGACTCAATTCATAAGCCTATGTACTGAACCAAAATTGTGTATTTGTTTTTGTAGGTTTTAAAACACCAGATGACGACTCATCGACAAGCACTTGTTTACCAACTTACACCATGATTAGTTATTGTATCGCGTTTTCCCTTTTCCTGAAAGCTTCTCTTGTACACCATTTTTCACTGTAATAAGCTCATGTAAAACTTTTATTTTACGTAAAGAAGTAACACATACCTATTTGTATAGCCTAGCCCCAAACATGTATATAATATCTCTATCTAAGGTGGTGAAAGTACAACGTGAAAGCTATGTTAAAATCATTTTTAATCAAGTCGACGATGATTAATTAGTCGACAAGACTAAGTAATTTGAAACCTAACCCCCATTCATCGAGATGCACACGCGATGATCTTAAAGAAAGTTTCTTTGCTAAATATAATTATGATGATGACGATGCAAAAGAAATGAATGTTATATATATTATACTACTCTGATTTTAAAAGTCCCCATAAACTTATTTAGATTCCAAACAAGACTTAAATATTTTCCATTACATTTACGCAGTGTATGTACATTGGAATTTGTAGTCCTTGTACAGGTCATAGCAGCTTATAAAAGTCAGTATACAATATTATAGCAAGTAACTTCTCAATTGTTATTGTAAATAGTGTATATAGCTGAAATAGATATAGGCTTACTCCAAAAATATATCATCAATCAATGACTGTTCCTGTTCGGTATAGTATGACTGTGTTTATAAATATATGTAGGGTTTCTCAAACATAATAAAAGTTTGTTTTAAGTGAATATAATTTCAGCCATTGTAATAAAAGATAATATTTAGGATATTATGAAAATAGGATAAGAAATAATGTTAGTAATGCGTAGGCGTACACATAAGGTGACGAAGTAGAAATAAAGAGCAGATCTGCCTACGGTTGATTTATGACAACGAGGACTGTAATTTATGAGTAGATTAAGTTTACTTTTAAGAGAAAATATGTATAAAAATAGTTTTTAGAATGATATCAATTGATGAGACAATGTACAGACGTACTTACTAACCTTGAAATGTTGACCAGTTTTCCGCTGTGCTAATGTAAATAACGTAATTATCTAGGAATTTATATATTTTAATCAAGGATAAGTTGATCAGATTTCATTACCTACCTATTATTTTGCAACAATTCCCTGCGAACCATAATGTCAGACCATAAATATATAACACATCTATACTCTAATTAAAATCTAACGAATATGAAAAATGACAATGTTTTGCTTTTATGTACGAACTATTGCACGTAATTCGGCATGTATACATGTGTTTATCTTTTGCGTTTGTGCATCAAAATTGTTTACGTTGAAATTTTAACTACATTTTTATATGGTATTATTTTGTCTGTATAAATGATTTTATTTTGAAATGAAAACTATAACTGTATGACAGTAAGTATGTTAGCTCTACTTTAAATATATGAATACTTAACTATGTAACGTCAATGCAACAACTACTGTAATCAAAGTGGAGGAAATAATGAAAATTTTAAGCTAAATGATACAAAAAAAATCCGACATGAATGCAATAAATATTAAAGATGGTAGAACATCACAAATTTGGACATTATGCTGATTTAATCCATTTTCGATATGAATTGGTTACAATTTTGCTTGTTAGTTTTTCCTAATAAGTCAATACATGCCATGATGTTGTGCATAAAAAGGTAAGTATTCCGGTCTACGGTGGCAATAATTTCAATCACACTTTTGTACGACTCCGATAATAAATTTGTCGTTACTTTTTTTATTAATAATTGTTTTTTCGAGGCTTATTCTAAAAAGAAATAATACAGTACACCATAAAAATAATATTCTTTTTTTACACGGATCGGATTTATGTCTTTAAAATAACAAAATAATTGAATTAAAAATCATTCGAATTTAATCTCGTCTAAAGATACAAAATGAAACTGCAATTGATAGAAAGCATGCGACTTAGAAATCTCAGAAATTAACATATAATATATATATATTGTATATAACGCTAACAAATTTCATGATTCGTTTGTTTTATCTCTATTATTTTAAGCACCCTTTGATGTTTGCGCCTCTGAAAATTTTTGGTATATCCCACTGTCTTTATACTAAAAACGTGCAGTATACAATAAATCAAGTGACTAATATCTGACTTAAATTTTAAAAAAAGACATAATACTGCTTCAACGTAATTTTTACGCAGTGTGAATAAAATAGTGTTATCTGACAACAGCTCTTAAAACTTAAAAATAATATTATATTCACAGAATCAAATGATTTTGTCCATAAGACCATTATAAAGGAAAATGTCACTAGGAAAACGGACATCTAAATCTTTGTACCGTTCTATTCCACTCCCAATACATATTTGAAAAGACATAAACACATGCTTTAAGTTTCTAAAAATCACTGAAACTTATAATCGATTTATTAAAGCTAGCTAGTTAGCAAAAGCAAACGTTGATTTTCATCCTATGATTACTTATATTATCCCCACTTAATGTCTTAAAAATTTGTTTTATTGTTTATTGATGATTACAAAATGCTTGTAAAGTTGTAACAAAGATTTACTTTCATATAGCTAGAAAAACAAGGCATCAAATAGAGTACGGTATATTTTAATTTATATTTTACCAAATTATTGTATAGTGGCATATATATTAACTTGACATTTTTCATTTTGGCAACAGCATTTTTGAATGATTGATATCAATTATCGAATTAGTAAGGTTTTAGGGGTGACAATGAATGTTTTTTGTTTTGTTATTGTGTTTGATTTGGCCAGTGCGTTTAGGTAAATTGGCAGAGAACATAATAAAATTAATTTAGACTTGATCTGTGCAACTTTTTGTGAATCGATTCCACCTTTTCACTTTTAATTAATGTATTGTGTTTTCATTTCCTATCAATTTTCATCGCTCTGCTAAAGATCATGTGGATATATATTTTATTTTTATGTTAGTGTAGTGCCCAATTGGTATTTATTTTTGTCCGATTTGGAAAAATGTCTTGAAATGCTAATATAACCAAGCAGAAAGCATAGTTGAAAATGAGCAATATTTTTTATTTTATCTTGAAAATCAATTAAATTAAAAATATCTTCGAGGATAGAGAAAAAATAGATCAAGTTGTTGTAACAATAATTACATATTGATCAACTGCTAGCAATAGCACAAGGCACCTACGGTATATAATAACAAGTATGTTTATAGAAAAGTAATTAACAATTAATGCACTTGGAAAATTGTAAAATAGACGAATGGATGAAGAAGAAACAAGGATTAGTAATTCCCCTTTTCGGCGACCCATTGACATATTGACAAGTAGAGAAAGCAGAACGCATATAAATTTATGACGATCAATGCAACGTGGAGAAAGATGCGACCAAGTTAGTGAAGTTTCTTGTAGAAAGTCTATTCTGTCGAATAGGCTTACAAGTAACCAATATCCCGAAAAAGCTGCTATTATATAACGAAAACGGTGAAATTATATACTAAACTAAACAAATAGCTATATACCCAGGAATATAGTACTGAAAATACTTCTAACTCTGTAATAATAGCTATATGTAGCTAGAAAATCCACGCACTATTAGCGTAATACAAAATTGTTCTATGATATACATAATAGATTATTTTTTACCGCAGCCACTGAACCCATAACCAACTTTTTCTCGACTCTTTCCCAATGAACGTCAATTATAACTTTTTTTTTAATTTTTGATTATTAACTTTTTTAAAGCAAGTTCCCATCTATCAATTTTAATACCCTTTTATATGGTTTGGCGGTTTTTTATGTATGGACCATTCCAAAAAGAAAGACGGAGAGTCATTTTTTATATTGGCAGGATTAATAATTATTAAGTGATTGTTAGTACAAATCATTTTATAGCCGGTTTTTTAGGTTAAAGATTTAGAAGAAGAAGAAGAAGACGAACGAGAACAAACAACAACCAAATACTACAAAAAAAAGTAAGTGAATAGAAGACAAGAAAAAATAAAAACTACATCTGCACATATATGTAACAAGATTTGTGACAAAAACTGAGCAAAGATATAATATATGTATATATTGTAACCGTTAATAATTTCATGATTAATCTACCTTTTTTAAACGTAAGTTAAATATAGTATTTTTTGTCTCTTTTTGTTTTTACAAATAAACCATTTTTCACAAAATTCTACTGGTAGCACTTCTAATTTTATCGTGTATAAATCTTTTGAGTGGATCGTAAACTTCTGACTGAAAAATCTCAACTTCTGGTATTCTTCTCATTTTCCGGCAAATATCAACATCAATTTCAATCGCCAAAATAGCAACTAGGAGGAGGGCTATCAGAACACAAATGAAGCAAACGATAAATACTTTCCAGACGGAGAGCAGTGCACCTTGTGGTTGGTGGGATCGTTTTCCGTAATACGCTGCTTGTGACATGGATGTCGATGATGATATGGGAGCAACTTGGTCGATCTTGCTTTCTCGAAGTGTTTTCTCGTCGGTGGAAAGACAGACCCCTTCGGACGCATCAGTTGTGTTATAAACTGGCACGAAGGCTGCAAAAATCAAAGAATCACAAACATCTCTCATTAATCCAAGAATACTACACAAGAATATTATTAGCGCATACATTTGCAATCATCATCATCATCATCATTACTGCGTCACTATGTACAAAAAAGCAACATTCTGTTATTTACACGACAAACCACTACTTTCATTCTGCTTTCATGTCTCTTTTGATGTCCAAATGTCCATATTAAACAAACAAGCTGAATGGACAATCGCTTACAACACCCCGAAGCACTTTCATGTTCAAATTCCGTAATAACTGGTTAAATATCATACAAAATGCTAAACTAGCTACTATGACATGTACATAGCATGACAATATATACGCTACCTATCATCATCAAAACTATTTTTACGAATGTACACATCCCGCATCCCATCACCGCAGCGTCTTTGAAAATCGGCATGGGACGCGCAATTACAAATAATATAACAAAACAAACAAATTATCATGACATTCTACTACACCCCCTGGCTTTTACTTTAAAATGTTCATACTACGTATAAATAGATAATTTATGATAATAACCTCATATGATAAAAAATCATGAAATACGACAGAGATATACGAGAGAGCACAGCAGAAAAAGCCCAGCAAAACCCAAGAAAATTATCTACTTGGAAAAAAGCAATAAGAGAGAAAAGATAATATAAAAAAGTACTATATATTCTGTGTCATTTCAGATTTGCCCATGACATTTATACAGCGAAACGTATATATATAATTATATATACTGGCTTACTTATATTAATAGCATCCCTCCGTACCCAGCCCCAGTTAAATGAAATTTATAAGAAGTATAAATAGAGCTTTATTTACACAGGTTGATTGGTTAGGATATTTATATATTATTTTATATGATACATAATATCTGCGGGGACGCTAGAAATATGTATATAAACAACGAATCAATGAACCGACCGAATTTATCATTCATGTTTTTGGAATACGTACCCGGTATATTATTATTCTCGACAGTAGTAGTAACTGCTTTGCTACTCAACAAGGTTTCAGTTGTCGGTCGGTTACCGTCTTCAAACTCGCTAACTAGTATATTACGCTCAAATTCATCAACTTTCTGTTCGTGAATAGTAATATCCTCATCGCGGTCACGAATCATCACTCCCCCATTCGGCAATATTTTCTCATCGTTATTGTTATTATTATTAGCATCATCATCATCATCAATACGATCATGATCATCATGAGTAGATGAAGGCTTAGTGCTAAGTTGGTTATCAAAAATGGCTGAGCCATTACCGACTGCTAGTTTTCCACTGGGTTTGTATGAAGGGCTTTCTATCAAGTACTCTTTGATCGACTGCCTAGACTGTTCCACGTTAGTAGGAGTAGTAGTACAAGTAGCAGTGGCAGTAGCAGCGGTAGAAGCGGTAGTAGTGGCCGAAGAAAGTTGAGCAGTCTCTTCACACCGGGACTCATCATTCGGGAGCTCATCAACTAGATCAGCTTCCGTTTCTGGATCCTCAGGAATGCTTGTCAGCGTTTCTTCCTGAGTGGATAGAAATTCTTTTTCGACACGCTCATCCAGTGCCTTCTCAAGAACATTTGATAGATTCCTAGAAACTTGTTCCATTCCAGTAGCAGTACTACCTTGTCCTGTGTAATATATAATCATCAAGAGTAGATGCTCACACCACAGCACAGACACAAACAACAACAACAAACAATCAACAGTGATCAAAGGAAAATGGAAAATATTTTGCAGGCATGCGTATAAAAAGTAGTTATGATAATTAATAATGAAAATTAAAAACACAGTTCAACAAAGAGAGAGATAAGCTTTTGTATAGTAAATAGGAATTAGACTACTTTCGAATGAGAGTACTTTGCCATGCTGCGAATTGTGGTTTAGAGAAGAAAAACATGATTAACCAGTTCAGTATATTTTAACTCTTTGTGCTATTGACAGAAATTGAATAACATTATATAGAGGACAATTAACTGCAAACTAAAATCTTGAGAATGATAGCAACTATTTTAATTTCGAACCATCATAATATCATTCTTCTGATTTGGTCGAAATATTGAAATGCAGGATTATGTCAAATAATAATAAAAGTGTTACGAATACCTATTTAGTTTACGATGATTATGAAAAAATAATAATAATTTTGGACTTCATGACATTTTTCATACCAGCAAATATTTTTAAAAAGTAGGTATGTATGTAGTTTGAACAAACGATTTACCAGGTAATCATATATTATATAATACGTGCCATTATGGTGACGTTTTCGTTGATTGGGTGAAGTATTATTGGTTACTCGTTATTAGTATGTATAAACTTATTGTTATGAATTAAATACTAAAAGCCAATAAATGGTTGTCATTTCTTTTGCAAATAAAGTTACCGTACATCGAGCCGATTTCATTCTTACCCTTTTCCTCAACACGGGGCGAGTCCTCACGGAGTGTTTCTAACAGTGGCAATGTGTGCTCTGGACAGTAGGGGGAAGACAGAGTTGACAACGGTAGAGATGTGGATGACCCGAGGGTGCCCATTGCTCCTTCCAGCCTCGTGCTTTCATGTGGCGGGGCGGAGTGGTTTGATCGGGGCAAACTTCCGTAGCCTTTGGGGAAAGTAAAACGTTTTTGGACTGCACATCAATCATTTTAGCCATGCTGCGGCAAGTAGTGAGGGAAAGGCGCACTTGATTGAGACTTACCAATTTGAAGTGGAGTGTGGGGTAAACTTCTCGTTTTATTCCGTGACAAGGATCTTGTGAGAGGCGTTCGTGAAACTACACTATCTGCAGCACGAAGAGGACCGGGATCCTCCAAAATCTCTTTTTGTACACGACCTGAATACCTGAATCTGGTACCGAATATGCCGCCTCCACGGACAGAACTTGGAATGTCACTTGCGCAACCACATCTACATGAGCAAATATATAAGAAGAAAACAATGGTATGATGATGATCAATACGAGTTACAATCTAATAAGCGTCTCATTTTGTCATTAGGAAATGGAGCCATAAATTCAACCAAAATAGGCTAAGTTTGACATGTAATCTTAGTAATTGGTTGAACATGCAAATTATTATCAAAATATGAATCTGAGAGCATATCTTTATATCTAACCCTAGCCACATATGATGGTGTACATTCTAAGTCACGTACGACATATGTACCATACGAGAATCTCTTTTGATACGAGCAACAATAAAATCCTTGAGCCACCATAACCTCGAATCATTATACACGTCTTCTTTTTCGAATGAAGATGTTGTAAACAGACAAAGGGACAAAGAAGCATTGAAACGTCATTTCTGACCTTCGTATCTAGGTCGCGAATAAACTTACTAGGTATATGTGTTGGCTTAGCTTGACACCCACACAAACGCATTTGTTGACCCACCTCTTATACTTTCTCTATTACGAATGCATGCATCATTGATTTGCAAATCGCTTTGTTCGTCTTTGCACAATAATAACTGCTATTAAAAACCCATGTCATTACTTTTTGAAGTTTTTATGTTTTTATATGCTTAATATAAGGTCTTGGCACAGGGACATATATATTATTCCATGCATTATAGAGGAGCACTCACATTTGGCAAGGAGCATGTTGCATGTTATCAACAATGAACCTATAACATTGCGGACGACACAGAAACGGGAGAGAGAGAGAGAGAGAAAGAGAGAGAGAAAGTACATGTCTGCAAGTAAGATGAACTGAAAGCCTGCTTTCCTTCTTCATTTCGGACAAAGAAAATTGTCCTCTGGTATAAGTGTTCATCTAAAAAAGACTTCTTTCTACTACGCAAGCCTTTCTCCGCTGCGCTCGTTTTGTTAGCTTCATCTGCTCTTCTCAGTCAGATTCTCAAGAACATAGCTTCTAGCTCTCTAACGACTCGGCACAACATTCTTCTGTTCTATCTGGCATGCCTTGTTCGCTTAAGCACCTTGGCTCGGTCGGTTTGGTGGGTAGAATAAAGCATGATGAAGGAAAGTCAACAGGATATTAGGCAATATATGTAAGTAGCTCTACTTATAATATGTACAAAGTACATGCACATCCTTCTTCTTAGCAGAACCCCATACCAGAACACAACGGCCACACATTTATAATGAACGAACGCGTACTTGTTCCTCATATTACACTGCTGAAATGCATAATAACTAACACGTATATTACGACATGATGATGGTGATGTTATATGGAAAGTGATATGGGAAAAGGAAACGACCTCGGTTCGATCGATGCAATTTTCTTTCTGTTTCTACTCCCCATTCTACGGTGTACATACAACAATTTGCTCCGCCAAGTCTACTACTCATTGTGGAGAAAGCAGCCAAGTAAGACCAACACCACCAACTACTACTCATCTCCAAAAGTAGTGGCTTAAGCAAGTAAGCGCCATTTTCACATGGCCTCACTCAACGACTTGTTAGTATTATGTGGAAAATATTATAAAAAAGTTTGCTTGACTCACAGCTTTTCTTCCGTCTCTCTGTCTTCAACATACAGCATAATATTTCAAAATCATAACACTTACAATAACAATTTTTATGCATTTTTCAAATGTCGACAGTGTTAAAGTGTCAAAGTGACCTAAAGCATGCAAGCAGGGGTCGCCTTTATATTGTACCTGGTTGTTGGCTGTATACTCATTTTGATGGTAAGTTTTGTGGCTACATCTCTCGCTACTCATATATGTATTTAAAGAACTCGTATATATAGAAAGTTTCGTTAGTACAAAAATATACACATACAAATAACACGCCAAGAGTGATCGCTTAACATTTTCACCACGCATCAATTTGATTTTTCAAAGTGTTGCTTTTAGGTGTAAACCATGCAACTCGTTTAGTAGACTATAATTTGTGAGGAAGCAGAAGAATATTGATTTTCTCTCACATATATAATCAGATTCTTTCTCCTTTTCGCAGTTCCTTTTGTTATGCGTGCGAATCTCGGTTTTCATTGAAGACACCTGCCCCATTCGCTTTTGTTTGAGACGAAAACAACGAAAATTGAGAAAGATTTTAATTCGGGATATGCTTTTTCCTGATGGTAAGAACTATTCATGCCGTTTACTTTCTCCGGCCTGTAGTATAACAATTTCTCTGACTATAGACGGCAATATAAACGTTGATTATAAACACCTCTGCTTGACTTTTGAATAGACCCTCTATCGCCACGACCAGCTCCTCCTTCGGACGAAAACATCACAGCAGATATCATCTGTCAACCGTACATATATCGCGATGCGTACAGCACAGGACTGACTCAACTCTCCGGTTTAAGCCTACTTGCGAATCTTCCTCTGACGGTGGCATTAAGCGACGGGAATCCGTCTGATGCCGTCGTCACCAATTGCAATTCTGAACAAATGCGACTCGCCTTAATTCGTCGCATTCGTCCACAGGCTTTAACCGAGAATAGGAGCTCGACCATTAGTCGAGATTCTGAGATTACGGTAGAACCTCCGCAGAACGACATTTTAATTGACACCAATGACGAGGATGAAGACGACGAAGACAACGAAAACAACGAGGATGAAGAAGCTGCGGACGATCTCCAGAGTCTACCGCCTGACTACTCAAACGCTACAAACAACATGAGTTCAATTAGAATAGTCAATGAGACGGACAGTATCAACTCTAACTATGAGCAACCCCCTCCATCGTACTATGAATGCGTTAAATTTGGTAATACAAATATACAAGAAGAAAACGGTAATCTCCTTACTACAACAGAGGGGAACGTTTAAGCCATTATTATGGGCTATTATATTGTCCGATAAATTCGTAATATATAGAGGAAGAAAAAGATAGTTTGTCAGTATGACGAATTCGTGGCACTGCATATTATACTATGCATTTGTATAGTACGCAGCATATGTACTGTGGTAATAAGGGCACGTATGTACACGTATTTACACCGTAAAAATGGACGACTTTTTGTCAGAGGGACGACCTCAGGCTCAGACATCACCAAAAAAATACAATGACTAAATTCGTTCAATTCATATAATACCTTAAGAGTATTATTGATTGCCACTGTCGGCATCATCAAAAAACTTGAAAGAACTGGAAAAAAGCTAATCAAACTCCGTCTGTTATGTATATTAATTGATGATTGTTACTACTACTCGATTATTCTTACAAAAAATATTATATTATAGAAACTGGAACGTCTGATTTCATGCTTGTCGCAAAACTATCGAGAGCTTTGTGTCGTTCAAGAAAGTTGTTTCTACCACTGTATTACTTCATACCATACGTATGTAATAAATTATACGTTCTTGATACAACATTATGTATTCCATAAGTTTAGGAGAGAAAACAATTAAAGCTGTTTCCAATTTTGGTTTTCATTTTGAGAAGAATCTCAGCGAAAACAAATCAGTATAATATTAGTGTATTTCGGCATTTTTAGAATCAGAGGCTGCACCACTACTGTATGCGCTGTGCGCGTTACATAAAGTTGTTATTATTCATAAACATAACATACCACCTAAATAGGATGTTCATTAAAAAGCACATGAGATAAGACTACTATATTCTACAGCTGTACACAGCCATTGCAAATTTAGTTTTCAGCAGAAGTGTTTATAGTTAAACCTTGTTAACTACTGTTAATCAGACCTGTTATTAAAATGATTTTATTGGAATAGTTAATTATGCAATTAAAAAAGTATAAACTGTGTAAAATGAGTGTAGTAAATGAGAACTTTTGTTTTGCCCAAACTTGGTAATAATAAAATGTTGTGGAATGCCTTTGTATGAAGTATGTAATTACATATATATCCAAAAGTTGAAGTAAACGAAAATATGGCCATTAATTATTATGAACCGTTCATATAAAAACTTGTCAGTGACTCACGTGAAGAATAAGCGCTGTTCCACTGCACATCTCCACAGGTATTTACATGAGCTGGATGTCTGACACTTAAATCCAACTGTTTCCTTTTTCTGAAATATTCATAGGAGAAAGCAATGTCAATTGAATCCTATTTTGACTCAAACTGAGCTAGACTAGAACACACTTAAATATTTATACGTCAGGGGAATTTACTAGTACTCACCTTGGTCCTAGAATCCTCTGGAATGGAAAGATGAATAATGAACATTTTGGCCTCGTAATTGAGCTTGGTTATTTGTGACCATTTAAAATGTGTGGATTTTCGGGATCCTTGGAAAGTGCTAATGCCTGTATGATTTATACCCAAATAGACTTGCTCTCCTTGTTGGTCCTACGGGAAGAAAATTAAAAAAAAGTCACATTATATAGCATATTCTCCAATCTTATTAACTGGGTACTCAAGAATCCACTTATTTTTCCGCATGGGGGCAAAGTTAAAACGATAAAAGCTTCATATTTTGGCTTTATTCTTCCATTATGGTTGTTCATAAAACAACGTTTTCCCTTTTAAGCTCGCATTAGTGCTTAATGAAGAGAGAGCATTTAAAGCACCGTACGCTACAACGCATCTTGAAAACTTGCTGGAGAACAAGAAACTTTTACTGGGATAGCGTAAAGCGTGAAAAAAGTTGATAAGTTCATTACTTGTGAATTCTTCATGATTATGAGGAAAGTACAAAAGCGTTCGCAGTATCATTAGGTGCTTGTTGTTATGTTGTGTGCGTAGGTAGCCCAATGTGAAGTGCACACTCGAGTAGACAAGCAAGCAAACAAGGAAAAGTAAGTGTGAATGTGAAAGTAAACTTTTTATCAAGTTCCATGCTGGTTAACGTACTTTAACGGGATGAGGGTCAATTCCAAAAGTGTCGAGCGTGGCAGCCTTTTTAAGAAACAAAATATCCGCTTCTGACGGTGTTAGACCCTTGAGCTTTTGATGAAGCTCCATCACTTTCTCTTCCAACTCGTGGGACTGCCGAGAAACCAACTCATAGTCGGAGATGTAATTTCCTGTATGGACTTCCGAATCATGATCTCCAAGTTCGGCTAAAGAGAGGGAGGGAGAGAGCACAAGAGCAAACACACAAAGGTTGTCAATAAAACAAGGAAACATTAGTATAATGAAAATTTTCCATTTTGCCATGGCCTATTCGATGTGACTGAGACGATCATGTCTCATGTCATGCATGACATGGTACAGATTATTGCAGGAATAAATAAATAATGGCCTGCTTTTTCGTGTCATGTAATGTTGACTTTTTTACTTGTCCTCTTTCTCCCACTCGACCCATTCAGTCAGTTAGTCAGGACTTTCATGGAAATTGTATTTTTTTTGTTCGTGGGAGGGACAAATTTTCCTTCATCGGATTAATAATGGATTTATTCAGGGAGATCCATTACTGCCTATTATCATCATGCCAGCAGCAGCTTATCTTGTTATGGACAGGCGGAAATTCATAATAAAAACTTACATTGAATGATGAAAGAAGCCAGGGCTGCCATGTCGGAGAGTGTGGAGTACAGCCTCCCATGAAGAATATCTCTTCGCAACTGAAGCACGAGTTGGTATCGAGACACTTCTTCCTTCAGCAGCATTGGATCACTTGGGTAAAACTTGAAGCGAAAGCACACGATGTACGCCATATCTGTGTAGGAAGCGTTTAGTCAAATAAATAAAAAATTAGGATGTAAACTTTGACTTTTACCAATTCCCACTGATCAAATATTTGCTAATAACTAATAGGAGATTTCGCTTACAATTGTAATGTAATTCCAGTTCTTTTAGAGGATTGAAATAGTAAAATAAAACACTCAGTGAAATTTATGCTACTTGCTAAATGCTGTCTAATATTAGCTACGACTACAATTACATTTTGTACTACATTTACAATTATTACATTTCATAGAAACTTCATCACAATCAATTAAGTGACGACAGATCATTAATATCAGTACATGACATACTAAGACATTCACCAAAGGTGTGTGTTTTTTTATAAATTCTACGCTCATATAATTTACTCTACTCAATTACCAATTTGGAACGTTGAATAAGAAGGATGATTAGTACATACCTTTTAGTTGTTTTATAATCGATTTGCTTAGGTCCAGCCAATGCTGCTTTCATCCAAATCGGGAGCAAAAAGCAAACAAATAAAATAAAATTGTACTTAGGTATTTGGATTAGGCCATTTGTTGTAAAAAATCATCATTTTCATTAGTTTCACTCATAAAAATATCGAGTACGAGGATGCATTATGGGGCGAGGTGAGCAAGTCACAGGAAACCGAAGTGTAAGAATGTACAAAAACGGAAGCATTCTATTCATGGTTAGCTGATCTCTGATTACAATCAATACGATCATTGCACACATATCCACTCGAGCTTGAGCGGTGGTAATATGAGCAAGAATTCGCATATTGCTTCCCAGCATACTAGGTAGTAATAATAATAAAAACATGCGTGTACTTGTACCCAAATAATGTCAAATTATGGGAAAAAATGCACCACATAGGTTTCGATTGGTGTTGTTTTACAAAAAATGATATCATTACGCTTATTGCTATATAATGTTTCATGGTTCAGTATAATATTTCACATAGGTAGATAAAATGTGTATAGAATTCATAAAAGGTGTTCAATTGGGCTCTCGCTGCTTTGTAATATCTAAATGGGCATTCTATACGCAAGTTCTGCATGCATCTAGACTCATATGAACTATTTACTATTTCTAATCAACAAGCTTATGTTCACTTACCCTTTGCTTATTAGAGTCCACATAACGAAGACCAAAGTAATCCTTTTCAGCAATGTTGAGCTGTCGGCAGACAAAGTCCATTATGAACTGGCCTTTATGATGAGGCTGAAATCATTACAATTATTCGTAATTTAGTTTTCCCATCATCTTTTCCATGATTTTTTATAAATTACATAGATTCATATTGCATTTCAGGAAAATATGCCATCAAAACTGTGTAAAAATAGCGTTGATGGAAAATACAATTTTTACTTTCAGCTAACAACTTCCTTCATGTTCATATGCACTTATTTATAAATATGCCATCAGCATTAGATTTGCATATACGTTGGTTTTGCCTATTTAAATGTGTACCTAATGTAAGGAAAAAATGTATGTAAGTCTGGCTTCAATTTTTACCAGATATATTTCGAGCACGTATATATTGCCCTATATTTTTTATACGTATTTAGGTATGAAAATATCATGCAGAAAAAGCTGACATTATATTAGGCGCATCAAAAAACTGCACACTGACATTCTGCTGCTGCTAAAGGTACACTATTTTATGCACGAATATGTGAGCATTTTATTCTCATGAAAAGAAGAAAAAAAAACTTGCTTTTTATGAATGACGAAGAAGATAATATCCTTTTCACTCTTCTGCCTTCACAATATCCCTATGCACACTGTATTTGAAAAACATTGTCTGAATTTGAGTCTACTTTGCGTTCGGTTCCGCATATATCTACCTACCTAACGTGTATTTATTTTGCAAGTCGTGATGCTAAAATCAAAGTCACAATTTTTATTAAATATGTATCATTACTTTCTTCAAAGCACCATTATTATTATCACAGAATATTGCAAACACATAAATATTCATTATCCCATATACAAACGAGGTGCGCATATGTCTCGTAGAATTAGCTAAAACAGCTCTGACAGCTTCAATTTCGAAAAATAAATTAATTCAAAACTAGCGGATGGATGATAACATCAGTCGAGCTTTTATTAAATAAGAAAATCACGTTCGCCTTACTGATATCCTCTTTTATAAATATTTACTCCACTTTTTCTACTCTAACTAATGACTGCTCACTCTTCTCTATGTAAAATGTAGCACACGTAATTGCACGTTATAAGATTTTAGACTTTATAAGTAAACAAGATCAAAAAGTTTTAAAAATCGCAAAGTTTCTTTAGAAAAACTCATGGAAGGAAGAACTCTTTTTAATATGCTATCATAATATGCAAATAGGGATGTCTTCTTCATGAAAGTCTCAAAGCCAGCGTGCATACGAAAATGAGTTAGGTCACAATCAAATGGACGAAGTATGTATATGGTATGCTTGTCAGCACGATTTGTTACTATATTCAAGCATATTCATATTCGCCTATCAAACTTTTTTCAAACTCGCAAATTCTAATAATAGCTACTACATGTTGCTATTTGCGACGGTGCACATGTCAACAAACTAAAATTAGACTAACACTAACAAACACAAGAAGAGACACAAACAAGGAATGTAATGATTTTGATTGGATTAACGAGGCACGTCATTACCTGAAACTCGCACTGCAGAATTTCAGAATCATCAAGGAGCCGTATTGTACACTGATGAGCTCCGCGGAGCTCATTTTTACTATTTCTTCGAATCATGGCTTTAGGTGTTGACGTTATGAGACTTTGACCAGCAAAAGTCGAGTTTTGTGTTTGATGGCCAGGACTGGAGCCAGCAGTAGCGTTTCCTCCACTGACATAAGGGCTGGTTGGAGGAAGGAGGCTCGTTGGCTTATTTTGATTTCGATGAGTCTTCGGATGACGATATACTCCTGCCGATGATGATGATGCACCCCCTGATGAAGCAGATCCGCTGAGAAGATTCACACATTCTTCTAGCTTCAACTCCTTCGTCATTCAGACTGACTTTGACCACGGGAAACTTGCCTTTTCTGCTCCACACAATAATAAAATACCATGAGAATAGACAAAGTAAAGTCAATAGATTATTTCGCTTGCTCAGCATGCACAAATGAGAACGGCAGAAGACAATCTCTGTTGCTGTTGCTGCTAAGCGTAATGTAATAATATCAGCACACAACAACACAATGATAAATAGCGTGTTTAGGTAAAAAATAATAAATGTACATACATGAATGCTTCATATGCTACTACACTTACTTACATACATTTTTAACACTATAATATTATGTGCAATGCGTGCATACTACATTGATGAGGAGAATGATTGTGCAGTTAAAAACAAAAAAGTCAGCGAATAGTCTGAAAGGTACATACACAACAGCAGCAGCTATAGCTAGAGGAGAGGTAGGTAGATTAATATGAAAAAAGGTACGCTCTCTCATCATGAAAAAGTCCTTTTGCTCGTTTTTACTGCATGCAAGCAAGTTTGGATTACGTGTATTCATTTTATATACACACACACTTGAATTTTCCAAAAGGGCTATTATTATTATCATCATCATAGTGTTATATAGCAACTATACGGCTCGCATGTTTGTTTGCAGAGATGATATTATTACTGACTACAGCAGTTACAATGAGGTAATGACCATTATATTGCAATCTTCCATTTTTTCTGTTGTTCTCCTCTTATTTCCTCCCTGCTCACTCGCTCGCGTTGTTGCTCTTTGCTCGCCTCCTTTATTATTACATGTTATGTTTGGCACACACGGGGTACAATATTTTTGTTACTAACGTATAAAAGTTATTATGATGATGATGATGGCATATATTATAGTTTTTGTGATTGTTGTTGGGTTGATGTAGAAGTAGCAGTCCCTCGCAATCTTCACGTTTCACCTATATTATACCCACAAGTCTCTATAATATTATAGTAATATCTCTTCTAACGCACAATAGTAACAGCTGAACATCGTCACATTATACGCTCATGTGCTTCTTTCACATTAGGCAATAGCTCGCAGGCAGGTATCATCATCATGATGAGCTTTGTGGCTTTTTGTTTTAGCTGTGCAACGACAACGCGTCAAAATGTTGGGACGATTAGAGTGAGTGTAAAGGGATGTTCGTCAGCATTGTTTTGTGCAATGATAACTTGATAGTTCTGTCAGATAGTCGGGAATAATAATAATATGACTACTGCTGCGTATATGGCTGTGTGTGGGATGGATATGATGAGTCGTTTCGCAGTATTTTCAGCGTTGCCATAAGGCGTCCGGGGATGAAATAAAGTTTTTTATATAAACACAGACAGTTGTTCAGCGGTGCAGGAAAACAGTATTGCGTTGACTTTTTTTAGCATACATCTACATTTCATTTGTGCGTTAGCGTTAGTATCAATATCAATGTTTGATCTTTGCTTCAACGAGTTGTTTTTATACGTGAATATTCTGTTATTCACATTTTTTTGGCATTTCCATTTTACTCTGGTAGTTTGTTTGTTACTGAGTCAGTAATACAGTAACACTGACGCTTTCCGTTGTGTTACCACATGGCCATCATTAAAATTATGGTAATTGAGATATTGAAAATGACTGCCAGACAAAAAAATAGTTCACGTGTTGGTGGGGAAAATACGAAAAGTCCAAGTTTTCATAGCACATAAAACCATCATAAACAGAGCATTACTTCCAATCTGTACACTGTTTACGGTTTCATACAATTTTTCCAGGATACACTATTTTGTTCCGTGCGCACAAAGCAAATATCTCACACTTTTTAAAAAACGAAATTATTTTGCACGAATAATCCTCGTCTAAAAAGTGAATTTCTTCTCATGCACAATGTTAGCTTTAGGTGCAGACTGCATTACATACAAGCTTTTTTGTTGATTTGAAGTTCATGTTAAATATTATGCAACAAGCAGCTTTTGAAAACATTTTTGCAAATGAGAAATACCTAATCGCAGCATATACACCATAATGTTACAACAGAGCACGCGCATCGAATATATATCTATCGTTATTGGATTTTTTACCAGTAACAAAACATTTCATCGTACGTAATTTCGATGTGATGACGTTCCGTTACAATGACGTTTAAGAGAGCCTCGCTAAGAAATACTCTGAAGTGTAAATGTATTTTAAATTGTTTGTGTAAAAAGGAATCAAATTTATCCTTCAGCACAACCGCCTGCAACACCATTATATTATGGTCTTTCCATGATGCTTTGTTGGATAAAAATGTTCAGAACACCCAATGCTCGTCTTATACGCATAGGAATAGAACCAAACGTGTTTGATGATAGTTACAAACAGACAGTCATCATATTTATTATTGCTTGTAATGATTAGCATTTTGATAGTGCTGTTGAGCAATTTACCACATGATCAGAATATTGTTTCGTATTATTCGCGTGTACCAACTTAAGTATATGCGATACATAATGATAATGATACCGACGACAACATAAAACATAACATTAGGCCATCTTAATACCTATATAGGTGAGCATGATCTTGCAATTAACTGTGTTACTTTGCTACACCTATCCGCTTTCTTAATTCTCAATTATGTGTACTGATAATCTTCCATCGTTTGTATATCACTAGCTCAGTTTGCGCCTCGTCTTTATCGTTTCTCATCAGCACAACACATTAAGATGGTGTGCATATTGATTTATCACACAAGTAACAAATTTAATTTCTATTTGAATCTTTAAAAGATAATATTATGGGCTTATGACGCTTTGAGCTTATGACTAGATGCAGGCGACGAGGATAATTAAATCACTTCACAGATTTATTTCCATCTTTTAAAGATTACATATTATGCAAAAACAAAAAAAAAGATTTCAAGATTAGGTGTCAACAGGCATTCAACATGAAATTGGCTAATGATAATGTCACGTTGACTAAACACGTGTGTACGTTGATGTGACGGAACGAAGAGGAATTATACATACCTTATATTGAAATCGTAATGTCAATGATGCTGTTTGACTCTTTGCCTTTGGTTGCTCGTATAAAATGCTCTTATGAAAGCTTGGGTTTCCCTTTGAAGAAATTTTAAGTGTGTATTAAGGGCTGTTTATAAAGGTAAGGATATTTTTTGAAATCTCGATAATTCCAAACAATGTGAGTCGATTTGTCCAGAATTTTCACCAAACATTAAGCAACTTTAGGAGATAAAACCTGCTGGGTTTCGCGGATCTGACTGCACAATCACGTGTGGAATGGTCGAACAAAGAAGAATATAGATTTTGAGGTGTTCAGAAACCTAAGGATAGCGTCAATAAAGGTGGCTGGAAAAACGCATATTCGACCACATGTTAGTTAAATTGGCATTTTATGACTAATTTAGTCATTTTCCACAAATATATTATGATTTTGGAGAAATTGAGCAAAATTTGAAAAACGTCATTTACGTTGAAAATTTGGGTTATCGGACTTCTTTGCTTATACCTTCCACACATCACATCCGATTTCTGCGGTATATAGCTTAAAATGAAGGGGAGAGTTCAGTTATTCTATGCGCTGTAATATTTAGAAGTTTGCATGTACACTATCCGCGCATACTTAACAGTAAACATGAAGTAAGCTAATCTTGGGGCGTTTACAGCTTAATTTTGGTGGATTGGTACTGCTGAAAATTCAATTGAGAATATTTTATGTCAGTGTTCCCGGAAACTGAACATAGTTAATGTTGGTACAAGTATCAAACCCTCCTCTTCATTTTAAGCTATATATCGCAGAAATCGGACGTGCCGTGTGGAAGTTATGTGCAAGGAAGTCCGATAACCCAAATTTTCAACGTAAATGACGTTTTTCAAATTTTGCTCAATTTTTCCAAAATCATAATATATTGGTGGAAAATGACTAAATTAGGCATAAAATGCCAATTTAACTAACATGTGGTCGGATATGCGGTTTTCCAGCCACCTTTATTGACGCTATCCTTAGGTTTCTGAACACCTCAAAATCTATCTTCTTCTTTGTTCGAACATTACACACGTGATTGTGGAGTCAGATCCGCGAAACCCAGCAGGTATTATCTCCTAACGTTGCTTAATGTTTGGTGAAAATTCTGGACAAATCGACTCACATTGTTTGGAATTATCGAGATTTCAAAAAATATCCTTACCTTTATAAACACACCTTAAGTTTCGAAAGTATGACATTACAAGTCTTCATTTTCACACAAGAGGCATTTTACGAATTCTTTGAATTTTGCTAAAATATACATCAAACAAGAAAGCAGGCACTAAAAAATCATTTACGGAATGCTGTTTCATAGGTCCCATTCGAAGTACAGAAGAGACGTTTGTAGCGCAGAGACGCAGATTTCGCTCTTTCGCTAACTAACCCTGAAATCTCCAAGCGTTCACATTCACGCCATACTTCATGCGTGTCGTTGAGTTATGCTTCCTCCCACTCAATCATGGATGGAGCCATTTAATGATGGGTTTTTCGTAAACTAATCCTTCAAATCCAAAATAATGGTGTTTTATTTTTGTTCAATCCATAAATATGTGCGTACTTTTTCTACTCAAATAATAGCTTTCATCATCATATTTAATTGTTACATGTACTAAATTTGTGCCTTTGTTGTACAACTTATGGGAATAGTATAAACCTCACTGTTGATACAAAGTAAGCTAGTGCTATATAGTCGTTGTCATTCGCGCACAAAATATCTCGCCGAGTAAAAAAACATTTATGCATTTGAAATTACAGAAAATTGTTCATCCCTTAATAATGCTAAAACCCCACCATGTAACAACTTTATCATTTTCTTACCGCGAAACCATTCAAGACTTATTCAGGACAAAGAATTCCACTATTAAATATACGAAAGGTTAAGTTCTTTGTTGTGGTTTTATTGCATACTCTACTTCTACTGACTTTTGGTACGAACACAACATGCACAGATTAGACATTTCATTCAAATTTTAATTGAGTACTCAAATGAAAAACTTCTCTTGTAAAACATTTTGCTAAATTTCGAGGAGTGAGCGTTCGCTCTTCTTTACAAAGGCAAACGCGCTCCTTTCCAAATAAAGCAAAGAGGTTGCAATAATAAATGAAACGTCTCAAGACATACAATTTCTCGAATCAACAAAGGCATTTCGTAAATAATTTACTAGAGTACCATTTTATGATCTCCCGTGAGCTAGCTGACCGAGCATATCATAACTATAACATTGAACATTGCTCCTTTCCTTCGCTTTTGGCTGAGTGAGTTGAGAATGAAAGTATGATGCTACTGAGCTCTTATTTTGCTGGATAAGTCGTATTTTTATTTTATGAAGTTTACTCTAAATGTCTCTGCTTCATATCACCTTTGCTCTCTCTCTCCTCTCTACAGGAATAGAATTTTTGGGTTTTGGTAAATCGAAATTCTAAAAACGGATCATGAATTACCAATAGTTTAATAATATATTATATATGTATTGGAATAAATATAGCAAAAATCCAAACATAAAAAAGTGTAGTATTTTTGGTGTTCCAGTTTTTTCATGATGTTCAATTTCAACAAAGGCAACTTATAGATAAAAGATAAGTATTTATACACAACCAGTCCCGGTTTCTCATTTTCTAGCCGATTTTTATGCATCTGGTTTTCAACCCTATATAGTCGGTACACACTCCAATCTATTCTGTATATCGTTTTCAGAATATCTCCCTGGAGTATTCTGTGAGGTCAACTTTGAGCAAAAGTACTTATTTATATGCCTACACGCCCATCTAAATATACATTTTATGGTTTCTCCATGTAGTACTGATCGCGCGGGATGAGAAACAAAAGGAGGCTTTGTATTCTAAGTGCTAGGCATTAATAAGCGTGCATTTTGGACTTGATCTAAAATTTTCAGGATACTTAATATCCGACTCCGACTCTCCCTATCATGTAGTGTATATCTTAAAAAGAGCGTTTTATGTGTATGTAATTTAGCTGGAAAAGTAAGCCACTCTGATCATTCATCTGGCAGACATGACTCGCAGACACATTTTCTCTACCCGAACTAGTTTGTATTCTCGGAATCCAAAGCGCCATAAATTGTGTACCGGCTTGGTGTATGTCGATATGCAATCTATTTATTCTAGCTACGCGCTTCCAAACAACGGAACACACACGTACGTATATCGGAAATGTAAAAGACATAAATGATGCAAATGGAAACTACGGCCTTTCAGGATTCAACTAAGATATTAATGTTCATTTACATAATATACATCTCTATCGCGTTTTGGGTCATGCGTTCGCTACGATGGGACAGGGTGCTTTTCTAAACCATTGCTTGAATGATCACGAATTTTTCTTGTCATTCAGAATTTGCTTCCCAATTTCAAAAATATAAGTATTTATTTCTAAAACAAAACCCGACCATTTTACACAATTTGTGATTAGGCCATTAAAAGAATTCTAGAGTTTTTGTGTTAGTCAATATACTGTACCTCTCGTGTATCAAGTCAATTATGATAATTTGCACTCTTGTGAGTAGATATACATAAAAATGTACATGTGTATTTTATACATAACCAACACCACTAATTTGTCAATCAATACATGCTTGATTTTGTACTGCTGTAAAACTCATTCTCACAGTCCAAGTACAGTGCGATGGTATCAAGTATGAATATGTACGGCAATAAAAATGTTGTGAATTACATGTGTACATGCCAAAAAAGAGATGGAAAAAAGTTCTTGCAAGCTAAGCAGCTACAAAACAGTTCTACATATTTTTTCACACACAGATAATATTTTTGTACTTACACGGGTTATCTGTAAATATGCGCACGGCTCTCAAAGTACTTGCAAATCCTGGCTCAGTCCAGAACATCCATTTCCACTGTGTGTATGGACAGACAGATCCGTTTTTTGATTGGCGAAAATTATTGCAACAAATTAGCACAACGTTTACCTACAACCAGAAACCAGATTCACGCAATATTTTTAGACCAATGAACTGACCACGTATAAGCCTTTGTTTACGCTGTAACAAACGGTAATTGGATAACCACTCAGAGAAAAAAACTGTTTCCTCGCACGAACCCCTTCAAAGTGAATTAAATTCTTTCGAAATATTTCCCGACTAGCACACCTCCAGAAACCACTGTGAATGCTTGCTATCAATATTTTTATTATGATTTAAAAAATCATAGCAGTAAAAACAAACGGAAATCAACTTTCTTTTCTTCCTTCAAGATCTTGCAGACAGAACACGGTGAAAGTCAGCAATGTATCTGTACGGAAAATCAGAATTTTCTTGTCTTTTACACAATTGAGCAAAGAAGGGATATAGGAAAAGTTGTTACAGGCTCGTTCTGCACTGTACTTCAATTTTCGCTATTGTAGCAGAAGAGTGGCTGCTGTAGCTAGGTCTGTCCTACGGTTTCACTTTCATCATCATCTCCCTAACCATATTACATGTACATACATAACATGACAGCAGCAGCGGCTCCATTAGATATATATACTTGCAGCACTTTTACCACCTATTTGCAATAAGAGCGACAAGAAAACTACTTCAGAAAGAGAAAGGAGCGCTCTGGCTATATGAAAATTACATAGAAAAATACATACCTACATGTCTACAATAATAATATTCCAAATCAGCACATCGTACATCTATCCCGTTATATGGATCGTTGTGGAGAGAAGTGGTGTTGATAGAATCCTTATAGGTATATATTATATTTTTTACATGTATGGGTTACATGTTGGAGGATGTGTGTGCATGCCAGACTTTCAAAACCAAAGGAAGGAAGGATGGTTGCAAGTCAGAAACTTGTCTGCCACTTTCTCTCCCTATCGTAACATTGCATGGTTTAGCCATCATCATCAGGCAGCAGCATAGAATACGGGTGAACATGGTTTTCATCCACAAGACTGGAATACCTTTTTTGAATTTAGTATTACCAGCTTTTCTCCTGTACTCTGCATTCATCTGAATTTATACATGTCTAAAAAACACGCTTATTTGTATACTGCAAACCCAGTCCGCTTAACAAACTACATTTGTATAGGTTATCTACGTGTATTTGCCAAGACCTTTTCCCTGTACATTTATAAATATAACACAATTATTATACACGCTATTATTACTATTAGGTTTATTCGGAAATAAAAAAGTGGATAGAAAGCAAGCAGAGAGAGAGAGAGCGATTGCAAAGGGATACATTTCCTCACTTTTACGTGAACCAGAACCGTGGAAAAGGTAACCTGCGGTTATTTGTCAAACCAAAAAAGACTCGCTGTGTTGTTACTAAAGTGGTGCAGTAGTCAGCAGTAGTCGCCACTTTTTCAGTCCAGCATATCACAGACATTCACAGACTTGTTCTTTATTGTGACTCTACTATTTTTTTCTTCGCCACCGCCACTGCCACTAGTGGTGGATGTGGGGGAGTATTTATGCATACTACTGTGATGCATCGAAGCGAGCATTCAACAAAGTAAATCAAGAGGGAGACAGAGAGAGAGTGTGTGTGTTTGCAACTCGCATTAAAGGTGTATACAGAAATTTCCTACATGAATCCCCTTCTGGTTAACCATTCTCTGCATCTGCAATGTTCATGGCTTGGTGTGAGATGATAAGTTCCAAAATACAAGCTCGCTCACTTTTATTCCAACAAATACATGGACGACTATCCGTCCACTGTTTATAATGCTCAAAATCTCTTTACTGGCTTCTGTCAAAATCCAAGCTACTCCTTTTTTTCCGCCGTTGTAGATATCCGGTCTGTTTCAATGGTTTAATTCAACAGGGTCTACGAGGGAAAGTGTATGCTATTCATCGATATGAAACAACATCAACCTCTATTTCTGTTCGTGGAAAATGTAACTAGGTATTTTGTTGGACACTAGCAAAGGATAAAATCATGTGAAAACACATGGCTGTACTACCATGCTTGTATCATCGTGTCAGTCTAGAATTCGTCGGTATAATAAGCTTAAACTTTTAAGGAATCTACTTCTCATCTGATGAAGAATCTATTCAAAAACAAGAAATGAAAGAGACACGACATGTGGAAATGAAGCTAACAGACCAATGCAACTGTAAATTCACACATACATGTATAGAAATTCTTGCTATGATTTTCAACATAAGTAAATACGTACTTTTTTAAGTAGCATTCATTAGGCTCGGCTTTAAAATGATTTTATATTAATATTTTCTTATCAATTTATCTCTATGTTTGTCGTACGATTTGCATCTTGTTCTCCAGCAGAATTAAGATCAATGATTCCTTTTATGTACAACCTTTCTACTGACTAAAAAGGAAAGAAACTTTCCTGTTCTTTATGTAAAGCTAACAAAATTAA
Organism: Sinella curviseta; assembly: GCA_004115045.4. Lineage (NCBI taxonomy): Eukaryota > Metazoa > Arthropoda > Collembola > Entomobryomorpha > Entomobryidae > Sinella > Sinella curviseta. Next base: position 42,455,117 of record CM023201.3, on the reverse strand, counting down.
ATTTTGACAATGATAATCAAATTATAAAACGAATCAAAACGTTTGAAAGAGACGCTAAACACTTCTTTGGAACTCTAGTACTTGCCACGCAGTGATACGACAATACACACACTAGTCATGAAATAAATCTTTGTGATAAAAAAAAGCTCACTAAAATTTGTGTTAGTTTGGAAAAAGCTTCTTACCAGCAACACCTAAAACACTAAAAGTCTGACCACTTACCTGTTTCTGATTACTTCTTGGATATTTCCGAAGAAATTCTACTACTCATTAGAAATGGCAAGTGATAATGGTCTCCTGCAACCAATCAAATACAAGCGAGGGCAACACTTCCAAGTGCTCGACCAACTCCAAGTTCCTCACGCGCTTGTCTACAGGGACGTTACGACCGTTAGTGATGGCGTCGACGCAATCAAAACCATGCAGGTCCGTGGCGCCCCGCTCATTGCAATGGTGGGCTGCTTGTCCATTGCAATTGAAATGGAAAATAAGGAGTTTAAAGATGGTGACGAGTTCTTGAAATACATTGAGCAACAAGTGCAGGCGTTAATTGATGCAAGGCCAACGGCTGTCAACATGAAACGAGAAGGAAACCGGTTGATCCAATATGTTCAGCAGCAAATTGCCAAGAGCAAGGACAACATGATGGAGATAAAAAATAAGTAAGACTATTATTATAATTTTTATTTTGCGGTGCATATACATCATAACTAATCTGATTTTGTTTGAAATGCACTAAAATATTCTTCTTCCTTCTAGCGTTTCAAACTGGATTGAAGATCTCCTCCGAATTGACTACGAAACTAATAAGGTATGAACATTTATAACGAACCTGATTGATATCTTTAAGGTCTATGATGTCTTTAAGTACTTTATACACCTGAATTTTCTAATCTTTTTTCTTTAAGTTTTGATATCCAATATTAGTTAAATTCACATAAAAATGGGCTATAATATCTTGCTGTTGTAGCCCCTGGCATACATGAAATTAAAGAAATGTATTTTTAATCCTAAACTGTAGGCTATTGGTGATTATGGTGCTGAAGACATTTTGAAGACAGCTCAGAAGAGCAATGATGGTAAAGTAAATGTACTTACCCATTGCAATACTGGGTCATTGGCTACAACGGGATATGGAACCGCTTTGGGCGTTGTACGGAGTTTGCACACAATGGGAAACTTGAGTACGTTTTTATTTAATTTTAACCCCCGTTTGATTACTGGCTGCTCTTTAATAGACAGAAATGCTTACTATGTAAATCTTAATCTTTCGTGTAGGTCATGCGTTTTTCACGGAGACTCGTCCCTACAATCAAGGATCAAGACTGACTGCTTTTGAGCTTCTTCATGACAAGGTACCATCCACTCTGGTGTGTGATTCAGCCGTTTCGTGGTTGATGAAAAACAAATCAATTGCTGCGGTGGTCGTTGGAGCAGACAGGGTAGCCCGGAATGGAGACACTGCCAACAAGATTGGGACTTACCAAGTAAGTATAACTGCCGACCATATATTATAATGATTCATCTGTTAACTACATTTGCATACATGCATTAAGCAACTTTGTTTGTGCTTTGTTTCTTTAAAAGCTTGCATTGGTTGCCAAAGCTCACGGTGCGAAATTTTACATCGCTGCTCCTTTCTCGACAATTGATGCCGGGACAGCGTCAGGAGATGCTATCGTCATTGAAGAAAGGTCACCAACCGAGGTTACTCACATTGGTGGAAAACCCATTAGTCCAGAAGGTATCCTTTTATTACAACTTCCTTTTCACACCTACGCGTTCTGTGTTTATACTTGAAACATGCCTAATGCATTTTCCTTTTCTTTTTTTCTAAAAGGAGTTAATGTTTGGAACCCGGCATTTGACGTGACACCTGCCAACCTCATTACCGGCATAATTACCGAAAAAGGCGTATTCTCTCCCAGTGAGTTGTCTGCTAAGCTTGACGAGTTTAATGGTCACCAATAATGTGCTTCCTGTCTGTTGATTTTGTAATGTCAGAAATAAAGAAGCAAATCAGCCTTGAAACAAAGTTTTTTTAGAACGTCGTGTGTTTGACTTTTTATTAAAACGTAGTGCTATTATTATTCATGTACACAATATTATTGTAACTTGGCACGACTTCACAATCATTAGATCTAAAACTTGCGGCCTGCGGCTAACAGTACAAAGTGATTAATTATATACGCAGAGCACACTGAGCAACCAAATTCAACATTCAAACAACCTTAACGATTTCTTATTTCATTCCACAGGGACTCTTAAATCTAGTTAAGTAAACGTAATCAAATAATGTTTTGTGACTTTTTGCATGTGACTATATTCATAATTTCAAATATGGTTGGCATGATAGGGTGCATAGAGCCCTATCACCCATGACTTGTCAAATTCTATCAGGCATCTTACAGTTTGTTCTTTACTTAATTTTAATTAAATATAATTTTAATAACATACATAATTTATGTACTTACGAGGACAACAAAGGTTAAAGCTAACGCTACAGTGTCATTCATAAAGGTATTAAGCATCAAGAACCTATACATATCAGGTACCATTATTCTCAAGGGCTACCAACTGTAAAAATTAACTAGAACGGTAAAAGCGTTTACTCATTCATTTTTGATTGACTTTAATATGACTAATTGACTACCTCATAAAATGTGACCCTTTCAAACATTCTCACAGGTAAATTAAGTTTACAATTAGCGAACACATATTTTAGTACATAATCTGCTTAAATAGGTTATAAACTCAAGTTCCTGTTGCCTAAAATGCCAAGTAACGTTCCTCACTGGCGTTTGTAAATGCAATGGTACGATACCGCCACCACCCCTTTTCAATACTCTTTACAAATAATTTACATATTGTAAAAAATAAAAAGAGAATTAATTTTACATGATATCACTCTTGTACCTGCAAAGAGTATAAAATCTAACGGCTTGGTTGATTAAAATTAAATAATTCAAGTAGGATTTATTATAAATATTATTTTCTATGTTATCAGAGCCGAAATGACTAGAAAAAAATACCATTGAATCAATGCAAGCATATATTTGATGTAAGTAGTAACTATTTAAAATACAAGTCAGGTAATAATCAATATTCCCTGTATTTGAAAATCCAGTAATTGAACCGAAAAATTCAATCTACATGACTCGGTACGTAGCTAAAAACAGTATACATATATGAAATTAAAAAAGCAATCAGTCCTTTTTGAAAAAATATTGTATGGATGTTCTTTCATGAAATTCACCGTGAAACAAATACTTTTAAAATTCGCTAATTATAATTCATCCTTCACCATACTGTACACTTTTTAATGGGATTCATCGGAGAATTTTTACGGCAGCGAAAAGTCTGTGAAAACTCGGGTAGATTTGATAACGGCCCTCGAACCCTCAAAGGAGCTGGAACATGGGGGTCATTATCGAGCTGCAGTAATAAGGTCTCCTTCAGACTTGCTGAACACCAAACCTGTTGGTCGAAAACCACACCACCAGTTAAAAGAAAGTGGAAACTCTCTCAATCTAATCACCCTATTGCCAAAGTATGCCATGCTAACAAACTTACTTGTGCGAATGAAATGAAAAATAATTGGTCGCTGGTGATATTATTAAGGCCAGGAAGTGGGAGATCCGCCGAGTCTCCAATCTTTGCAGCCTGGTAAGCGTGAAAGGCTGCTTTCAACCCTCCATTATCTGCGATATTTTCTCCTAACGTTTGCCTTCCATTCACTCTCTCTCCCTCAATTTTGTAGCTACTGTATTGAGAAACGATGCATTCGGTCTGATTTTTAAATTTTTCAATGGTGGAGTTACGCCACCACATGCGGAGATTCCCGTATTTGTCATATTCACGACCTGTATCATTCAGATGAATTCAAAGAAATGAAAAAATGGATGCCAAAACATATACGAGTCATCTTCATCACGGTTTCAGGGCAATGTGCAACAATCGTTGTCAAAGAGTAAAAGAAAAACTTAAACTTTACAAACCTTGATCATCGAAGGCGTGCGTCAACTGTGAGATGTACGTTTGAAATATGTCAATAACGCATGAGCAATTATTAATTATTAAATCGATAAAAATCATGCTAGTCAGCTTTCAATAATACTAGTAACCATTACCTCGTGCGAAAAAACCACCCCAATAGCACCAAAATTTATGCTTTTAGGAAAATTTGGATCAAAAAACGGTCGTTGAAGAATCCCTGCCGGGATTACCATCTGGTTACTTGTTGGAGAGTAATAGGCATTAACCGTCTGAAAATGAAATCCAGAAATTAAATCGCTCCCTACAAAGTAGGTATGTGCCCATGCCCAAGATAAGCATATTTGTCAATTACCGGAGGTGTCATTCCCCATTTGGTTTTATTCACTGGCTCATCCAACTTCTCAAGATTCCTTTTCAGACTGAATTTACTGACACGAACATTATTTCCAAAGTAGTCCGTCTCTGAAATTTCCAACCCGTTGTATTTTTTGTCGAGTTGATCTGGACTCAGAATGAAGTCAGGGTAGCCGATCATGTCAGTAATAGCAGCAGCTTTATCCTTTGCCAACTGACGCGTTTCATCGTCCATCCAGTGCAAATTTTTTAGATTGTCTTGGAAAGCCGTTCGTATTTTCTCTATCATGTGCTGTGCCATTGGTTTTGCTTCGGGATGGAACGCGTCCCTGATGAACATTGCACCGACGGCAAACCCCATGTTGTTATTCGTGTCACTTACACATGTACGCCATTGCTCATCCATTCCTTCGTAGAAAAGATTAACCGAGAAAGGACAAAAATACACATTCCAATCAAACCGTCAACTCCAAATCCTGACTCATGAGAATTGAAGCATATGGAATGGAAACGTGAATTCATGAACGCTGTATGAAAACGTGTCATTACTTTTGTGCAAACATTCCTTAATAATAAACCCGATGAATAGGGATTATTAATATGTAGCTCAAAACAATGAAGCTACAAAAAACTAGCTAACGACTTATCGACAACAATGGGATGGGCACACAAAGTTATATTATGTGCCCATGTAATTCCACTGCATTGTATGGACATTCATTCAGTGGGACATACAAGTGCATACATGTAAGCGTAACAAATTCCATTTCCCTTTCCTATTCAATTTCCCCATGGACTGACTAATTTACCTGAAAATCACTAGTTTTGTAACCCGACTGAAAGCTAATGCGGGATATATTAAATGATATCGTCGTATATTCAAAGTGCGATAAATAGAGCGCCGATGGACAGATGGATAGAAATATAAAAAAGCACCATCAGTTATAAAATAGTACTGTTTTTTTGTTTTGGCGAAAGTACAAAAATAGTAAAATAAAATGGAACATATTAAAGTTGTGAAAATGACAGAATCGATAATGAACATGAAGCATATATTTATAGTAAAAAATGCCCTGACGGCATTTTGTCATAAAAACATATTTTTTTTTGCTATTTGCTGATTTTGTCAACAGAAAAACATTCTTAAGCATTTTCTCGACATGTTTATGCATTTATGTACGTGCACGAACGCGTATATATACATATCCGTGAAAAATATTTTCTATATTATTCCTTGCTTCGGAGAGTGAAAGAAACGAGTCTTCTGGGGATTTTCCAATAATTATTTGCCATTAACTCTGTCAACTCTGACGGGACATAATCCGTTGAAAATATTATTTATTTTGCAGAGGACACAGAGCAAAAAGGAAACTTACCATCTGACCCGAGAATAGCTTTCCTGAGTAATTTTTCAGCTTCTTTAAACGGCTTCGATAGACAGCACGTCATTGCTTTGACCATGTGCCAAACCAAATAGTTGTTGAGCACTATTTTGCCGTCTGCATTGTTCATTTTCTTTGTGACCAACGATGATAAATTGGTTAGAAAGTCAGGCGCATAAACAACGACTACATCATCATTATTGATCTCTCGCTTCGTCTTATCAAAAGCAGATCTGAAGTATTCCACCCAAGAAATCTGCAATCAACAAAATCAAGAATGGAATTCTTAATTTAATTACCTATGTACCTCAAATGAGCTTTTATTGTTTGCTCTACACAACGTTGAAATGCATGATGGTATATTGCTTTCTCTTTGCACAATAATTACCCCTGCTTAAATGGGAAAGTCATCCAAAACTGGACTGGGCTCATGCAATTTATGGTTTTGGGGTTAGTTATTCGGTGGAAAAACCTAATCATTATGGATGACACAACGGACATAAAACATAGCTTTTAGCGTGTGTTAAGAAGGCTTTGCACAATAATTTACTTGTCCTTGTCGGAGAGAGAGAGGAGAAAAGGATGAAGGAAAGTATGATAAATACGGTTTTCATCATCGTTCTAAACAAGCTTACGGCACGCCATCACGTTGTACTTGTCAAGAGCACTATGTATGGGAATCACAATTCTTTTCTTTTCCTGCTCAGCAGATGCCAAATTCCCTGTCTCAAACAGAGGCTTCAATAGCTCTGTTGTACCTAATGGAAGGTTAGACTTTTTGTCTACTCTGGAAAGATTTCAAAGGTAAGCCTTTCCATATCGATTTTCCAACAGGTATTAGCAGTGATGACAGTGTTCTCTAAAAAGCAAGGACAAGCATTTACACACGTAAGACACTTCTTTGTCTTGTTTTGTCTCTAATTCTCCATTTTTCAAATTATGCATGCATTCTGTAATAAAATCAAGGCACTTGCTGGCCCCGGCTACATGGAAGTAATAATCTTTTAATGGATCAAAGAAAACAATTTCAGAGAGAGATTTCCTCTAGAATTTCATTTTGAGAGACAAAACAACACGGTTCTAGACTTGCTTTAAAAGATCTGTTCAAGAACTACATTATAGAAATCGTTAAAGCATAAATTTCCATAAAATACAGAATTAAATCAGTGAACAATAAAAAAATCCTTTGCATCAGAATAAAAGCAAGTAACCTATAATTGTTTTTTGAAATATGAATCCGTGTTTGCTTGAAAAATGTAATGTAATATTTCACATTCCCCAAAAGGAATTTGGCGTACCGTTACTAACTGTTCGCTAATACGAAAGGATATGCCGGAAATGAAAGGAAGCAGAAAGGATATAGGAAGCATTTGTGGAAAAAATCCAATAGGAAAATGTTCGTCGAATTGCTACACTGAAGGAAATGGGAAAGTAATAATCACATTTGAAAGAATAAATTTGCATTATTATTTTCTCCAGTAGATTTGTAAGTAAATTGAATAGCTTGCACATCAAGCACGTAGCGTAACGCGCAATCGAAGATGATAAAATGCGTGTAATGTAAAACACAATGGTATTCGACAGAAGAGGCATGCGGTAGTTTATTACCTCTGGAGCTAGAATCTGGAGTTCCGTGATGTTCAATGCGTGGTACAGCTTTTCATCGTCTCTCCGCTCGTCTGAAGGTGCTGTGATGTTTGCAATCTCCGTCTCAAACTCTAAAATTCCTTTCATGTACCCTTGTGTCTGGCTGTCGTTTTTCGCTCCCAGAAGCATGGCAATCTTGTGGTTTTCGGTGAAAAATATTGATTTAAGAAAGGAAAAAGCAGAGAAATATTTATGCTTGGATTCAGAAAATAAATGAGAGTCGTGCCCCGACAACGTAAGAACATTTTTTTCTTTGACATTGTAAGTTTCTGAAATCTTGTACTGCTCTCTAAATTGCCCCATTGTGGGTTCAATTGCGGTATTAAATCTCATACCTTGATCATGTAATCCAGATAGACCTTACGAACTTGTTCGTGGGTTTTATTCAGATAATAATCTCGGGTTGGAAGTGTAAGCCCACCTTGGTCCAACTGCAATATAATTTATTTAAAGTATGTCATGAATAGTGTAGAGTAGACTGGCTCAATGGATTTCCAGTTTTAGGAAAGCGAAGCAATTCAAATCAATTGCGGAATTCTCCTAAATTTTACACGCTGTACATGTATTTAACAGGTAATGGTGCTTATCCGGATTTTACCTGAATGATATGTGTACTTGAATTCCTATCGTCCTCGCCAACAGCCCAGGTAAAGAAACCACCCATGTTGTAGTCATTGTGCAGTAGCTGTAACTGAGTCTGAAATGCCCAATTACTAACATTGAATCCGCTCGGCGATACTGACCATCCACCAACCTTCGTTAGCAGTTCTATGAGGGGCTGAGCTCCCAGCTTTTCCTGAGTCTCGTTTTTGTCCATACATGATTTGTAGTATCTCCTCGCTTTCTCCTCTGCTTCACTATTCAGTTTACCATCACGTTCTGTGTTCAGAATAAACATCGTCTATTTGTCGACCCATGCTATGTAGCAAATAAGGTTGTATAGAATTGTGTGTAGCGTATGTACTCTGCAGATGTGTTAATGACTCCCACACCTCATGTTCAAGTGGAAAGCAAATATTACACTTTGGGTCAAAGGCTCATTTGCATACTTTATGAACAACAGGTATATTTGATACCTTGCTGGTGAAGTCGTTAAAGTTGAAAGGAATTTCACTGGAAATAGTGTGTACCTTGTCTACATACCACTTTCATTTGAACTGGATATCATTATATCACGTACTTGGGTTACAAGTGAAAGTTGTAACAGATACAAAATTTAAATATTTAATGAACATTTTCGGATATATATACTTACCTCGTTAGTATTTATTGCAAAATCTAGACACATCAAGCATACCTAATATAATGTGTATGTGCAAATGCCTATTTACATTGAGTACCCAACTACGTGCTTTCACTCTGAAAATAAAGTGTGGGATGCTTTTTTCCATGTATTTACAACTCTCTTGTATCCGATCTTACATCGCCATGTTATACGTGCACCAGTACATTAGGAAGCTAAAAGCTGAAAAAACTTACCTAATGCTATTTTTATGACAAGTTGATTTTGTTGCCATAATTTTTGAAATGTGCCCCACGAAGATTTTCCTTCGGGAATAGGATTCTCACGCACCCAGCCACCACAGGCGTACTGGAAAACGACAAATTGCTTTTTGAGTAATTCATATATGCAATCTTCAAAACACATTGCTTGTAGTCATGTAGTGGTATTTGCATAAAGCTTAATGGAATGTCATTTTGAACGGTCAAAATATCTAGCTTGGTATAATACATGGGAGTTCAGGAGAAAGCTAAACCGAATATATTTATGCCGTATGTCAAACGGGATGACTACAGAAGGTTAATGCTTGTACTATTTTACATCTATCTTTGTATATGACATTTGTAGTACGGAGATCGTTTATGTCCCTAATAAAACCTGAAATAAGGACGATTAACCTATTTGCTTTTTACACAGACAAATAACACACGTGGAAGTAACAAAAAAGTTGATAAAATAACGGGACAAATAAAAGATTACAAAATATTCTACATCTCTCCTGTAAAGCTTTCAACTTTCCATTTTATCTAGCTGAAAACATTTGTGTGTGTAACATCGCCTACCTACGCGAGCCAATTATGAAGTCGTAGGCGTACGACACACGACACATTATAAAGCCAAAGAAAAACATGGAAAAATTCTAGAGTAAATACTTGTCCAAAATGAGCATTAATTTTGAGTATATATACCTGATAGAAATCTTGGCAAGGATCCACTGAAGTGTCCATGGACGTGAGCATATTAGCTGACACTTTAACACATGTTGGTGTAAGACATGTATCTATAAAATGTTGAAAAAAATATATAGTCATTAACGAAGGAAATACATAAGCTATTTTCATTTTATCTACTGATTACTACTGGTGCCACTATTAAAAGTCATTATATTTTATTGACTAATTCGAACGAAAAGTAAACTTTCTCTCAGATACAGGAAAAGCAAATCAATTCGTCTGCGTTCAACACGACTACATTAAACTACAAAGGCAATATGCATCGTGTATATGTATAATATGTATATATTAGCAATTTAAGCTCATGTTTACTACAAATCGCGATATTAACTATGCTTATATCGCTGCTTGCATAATTTCAGTAATTTCACTTTTCATTATGCAAGGTTTAGGATTGCGCTGTTTATGGGGCTAGATGAACGGATAACACATTAATGTAATGAACTTGAAATGATGGTAAATTTGACAGTACTCAATATTTTGATTAATCATTCATCCATCCTAACTTTGTGAATCTAAATACTGCTGTTGTGCTGACGCTATGCTACAATCGCTTTTGGATCTTTTGATCAAAACCCATTATGACTGTAAATACACAGATTTCCCATTTCCCTCCGCAGTTGTAATGACTTGTGGTACTGCATACGAATTATCGGCCGAGCCACTACATACTACTACTCGTATAATGGTTATGTGCAACCATTTGTTGGTGGATTCAGTTGGAGAGTGAGTGAAACTCATTCGCAAGCCAATTTGTGATCTGAATTCCTAACTAGACTTTCATTTCCTTTCCCCTACTACTTGTAAAAGCCACTAAAAGTAATAGGTTTGTTGATTGCTCTTTCTATCCGGAAAGAAAGAAAAATACTTTCACCAAAACTTTCTCCACTCCAGAGCTCCGTTTCTATCAGCTAATCGGTTCTGATGTTCTCCTTCATAAAATACGCTTAATGTTGTTGAGTGTGATTCTGCTTGCTCTACAAAAATTGTTATTAACGGACATACGTAATACGCAGTGGTAAATACATTAGTGTAAGCTGAAAGTGAAATTGACGCAGGAACAGGCTCAATGCACCACATATGTACAGGTCATTAAAGGTTCATTTTTTACATTAGCTACAAAAACAAAATTGTTTAAGTTTCTGTACTTTTCCCACAGATACTTTGAGACGTTTTCTTTTCCTTTCTTTCGCATATTTCAAAGCGATAAATTATATTTTTAGAAATTACTGGTAAGATGTTTACCAAAGTTTACTTAAAAGGTTCACGAAAGAAGTCACCACAAAATCGAGTGAAAGAATGGAAAAGAAAGCCCTCATTTACAAAAAAAGTGTACTTTGCGTGTGTACCTATGTTAGGTGGGAATTGGCCGTGAAAACAACTACCTACAACCTAGCTCTAGATTTGTTTCATCTTCTCCTTTGTACTTTTCCCACAATAGGCTTTTCCAATTTGCACTGTAAATGCTGTTTTCCATTAGAATTGAAGAGAGAGAGAGAGAAAGAGAGAGAGAAAGAGAGAGAAAGAGAGAGAGAAAGAGAGAGAGAGAGAGAGAAAGAGAGAGAGAGAGAGAAAGAGAGAGAGAGAGAGAGAGAGAGAGAGAGAGAATCTCGTAAATCTTCAAATCTTCTACCCATAATGCCTACTTTTGTTTTCATTGAAGTGCTCTTTTGCAGAAAGAACTCTTTAGAAAACTGTTCTATCGAAAACAGATAAGTATACATCTCGATTAATTAATATATTATCGCTAACAAAGTGCCTCGTCTAAAAGTTTCACATAAAGGTGTGAGGTGATCATACACTCAATATACATTTTTGAGTGAAACTAGTTAGTATTGTTATAAACAGTGATTCCAATTTAAAAGTGTAACAGTAAACACGCCTATATTACATGAGCATGTATAAATTCAACATAAGTTTATCTGTGGCCATGCAATAATGAAAGAAAGTTAAGCTGTTACAAAAGAAAAGTTTTGAACAAAAAAGTGTGGCCTTGTTGTTACATCGTTTTAACAATACAAAGAAAGCTGCAGAATCTGAGAAAAAATATAACATATCTTCTTACCGTGATCCCGGTGTTCCACATGAAGCACATACCAAGACTTCCATGCTGACACAAGAAGGACACAAGTTATGCCAATGCTGAAGAGGAGAAATGCTGAGAGAAAGAGAAGCACTTTCTCCAAAAATGTTCGTGAGCTCCACATCCCGGGAGGTTGAATGGGCAGAACGTGAGTCTTCAAGTGATCCAAATGGACTGAATCATCTTCCTCAGCTAGTTCGGCCCGTTTATACTTGGCCATCCTTCCTGGTAAGCCAGCATGTAAGTCAAAGAGAAAACAATCTCCATCATGTCAAGGAATGCTATTTCGGGTGCAGTTCAAGATGTAAAAACCAGAAATTTATATAAATATATATATAAAAGGCGCGATAAAAAGAGGTAACAACATACATCTTTTACTGTAACACATGTATTTAAAAAGCCTGCCTTGTTTTATGGTAAATCACTACAAATAATGGAAGAGTAACAGCGGGTCGGGTCGCCTGATATGCCTAATATGTAGCACGTCACTGCATCCGTGCTGAATGTAATCTACATTTTAAAGTATTTTAATTTAAAGTGGCTACAACAACCTAGATTTCCATAAGTAGGTCCTCTTACATCCTCCAAGAGAGCAAGCTGTCTACATTTATGTAAGTATAATGGTCTTGTTAAGTACCACCTGCATTATGCATAATATGCCCCATTTAAATGTTGCCAACAGAATGCCCATAAATGTTCATTTTTGTTTGACTTGAGGAACTATTTCATTAAGTTGGAATGAGATACTGAGAGTGAGAGTGTATACCATGCCTAGTTTTTTCCTGGACAGCAAAAAGTTTTATTTTGTGGCAAAACTCTGACTGAGATTTCATTTTATCACGAATTGAAAAGGCTATGGGAGGGTAAGTCTAGGGAAAGTTTTGAAACAGTACATAGTAATTTCTTTACATTTTCAAGAACAATAATCTTTGTGGTTAGTGAGCCATAGCTGATTCTGATTTATTTATAGCACAATGAAAAAAGTTGTGGACAAACTTCCTACGACATATTAATTATCCTCAAAAGGGGTTGCTAACCCAAAAGAACAGCGATCCATTGTTTCAAATACAACATAATATATGTTGCAGTATAGGGAGGAAAATGCAAAACTTTTACTTTTATGCACGCATTATTAAAATTATATATATTGCAAAACTAATGAACTGACTGTTGTTATTTGCAATTGCAAATTTATTATTCATACGGCAAGGATTTCAATACTTGATAACAATGAACCTCTTAAAATGCAGACAACAAATGTTTTGTTCTTTATAGCTGCGTCTACGCATTTTTATAACTTTGGTCGAAACAGTTTGTTGGGGGCAATTAAAAAGGATTATAATACGTGTGCATTAAATAAATATATCACTAGCTTGGGCTTTTTTTGGACAAAGCAGACAAACAGTATTATCCATGAGACATGGAGCGATCTATAAGTAATTCCAGTGCACATGAAAAGCACACGTCATGCAGTGTGTGTGTTGGAATTTTATGGAGTATCTCGTTACTCCGATGGATTACATTCAGCATAAATACCTACAACCGCATCCTATGCTACTTGAGCATGGTATACTCCCTTTTACCTTGTATATAAGTGTGGATTTTGCTCTTGAGTAAGCACAATATAGCACACACACACACTCCAGCATGGAATGTGAATTTAGCAATTCTGTTGTCAAACATTACTCTTCCATTTACCCTGACTGCCTTTTGCAAAGACTCGTGCTGGAATTCAATACCCACTCCTACACTGAATCATCTACTATGCACATATTTAATCCTAAAGGGTATGTGCATGGCATGAGCATATTATTCCAAGTATATGGCGCGTCGGTTTTTTGAGAAGTCACATATGTACATATTCATTTCATCGCTGACAATAGTCGTGATGCGATCATGATAAAAAAGTGCAAGCACAGAACATGCAACATTTCATTGTGTACCTCCAATTGCCTTTGAAAGCAGTTTCACATTACCTATTACTATTACAAAGTTTACATTCTAAGTACTTGTACCACAAAGCCAAATTGCTTTCATTGTTATTGCTAAAAGTACGTCACGAGTGTCATTATATGCCGGGCTAAGAATAATAATATGGTTTTACTGCGCTAGCTATTCAATAATTATTATTTTCACAAGGTTGAAGCCAAAGCATCATCAATTTCATACTTTGAGTTGTAAACCAATACCCAAAACTTGGTGGTGGTGGTGGTTGTGTGGGGTGTTTCATGACATGACACTATTTTCTGTTCTAAAGTATCACTAAATCCGCCTTAAGTTACAAGGTCGCTCTTATAAGTACATGCACAACTATTAGCACAAATATGGAAAGATATCCATATACGTTTCGGTCCTTATGTAAAGTAAAGCATCATTCATATGAAATATTCTTCAAGAGTCAACTTATCATTTACGACAGCAGCATTTCATGGGAATTGGTAAACCTCTTAAACAACTTGTATTATTTTGTGTAATAGTAAGTATGACGTTTTAGAAAGATATAGATATACATAAGTAAGTATATAGGAAACAAATTTTTCGCTTGATTGTTATCACAAGTGTATTAAAGTTGACTAACCAAAAGGTCGAAGATTCCTCAGAATTGTTAAGAATCTTCTTAAAACGTGGTTGTTTGCTTCAAGAATCTGAGGCTGTGGATTTGGTTCGTTTTCATCTTCCTGGATAAGAAGTGACATGGTGGAGCCGTTTCACTTTCCTCTTCCCCACTCAGGACTCTCACTATACATGCAATTATTAGATACAACGCAAGATTTATGGTTGGAAAATTGTAGAAAGCAATTATTGTATTTAAACTATATTTCACTATAGTATGTAGAGAATGAATTATTTTCTAAAAATTAAACTACACTGCACTCGTTTCTGCTAAATGCATAGGGGATCAAACTGTTTATTCTAATGTGCACAAAGTACCAACCACTGAGTCTAAAAACTATTTATAAAAGGTTGAGGAAATAATATTGACAGCTTTTTCAGATCACTTGAACTTGAAAGATTTCAGTTCATAACACATCATTCACTGTAAGTGGCACCATTACACGTTTTTCAGTGAAACACTTGAAGCAAACAGACAGTCACTACAACTTGAGATTATTCAGTTGTAACCGGATATATAAATGGTTTGTCGTAATATGAAAATAGTTTCATTTCAATTAGCACATGAAATAGGCTATTAACTGTTTGAATTGAACTGTGTATTACTCAATTCTATCTAGTTGTGGTATGGCATGCGGTCCATGTCGTTGAGATTTATATGATTTTTTAAACATTTTTAGAGATTTTACTGATTAAGCGTCAGTTTGTATATATTCTTAGCTTTTATCGCATCCGGCTGTGCGCGTGTTGCTTCATCAGGCCCAACAGATAAAATCAAATGTTGGAAATTGCAAACAAAATCTAGGCAGAGAGGGGCTTCCTGTTTTCTCGGTTAACTTTAGGTTTTGTGGTAATGCATGGCTTACAGAATACTAGTATGACTTATATGACTTTGTTTTCGCGTAACACAGCACACATGTACATATATGTACATCATGAAAGTGTTCATTGCATGCACACAGTCCAAGCTTATGTGTATGTCTATAGCTCAAGGAAAACTCTGCAAAATTATTCTTTAATAGTTTAATGCTGTATTGAAACGGATGAGCGGATGGCATTGACAGAGCATACAACTTCCATTTTAATCTGCTGCCATTCAATCAATGGACACCCATTTCAATATTTACTTGTGATTACATTTTGATGATGCAAACAAGATCTAATTTCTTATTTTAATATGATAGTTGATAATGAGTGCAGAGCAACTTTCCAAGTACATCAATTTTTCCAAACATAAAAGTAATACATATATACCTAGACCTATACTGATATTTAAAAAATAAGCACAACACTTGAACTTGTAATTTGCTGTTCCTGTATCAATCAAAGTGATATTATACAAAAACAAATGAACTGAATGCACTAGTATAATCACATATTATTTGAGATAAGCTGGACAAACACTTTTTATATGTAAGCTTGCACTTGGCTTCTGGGGAGCGAATTGTATTTTCATGGACAGCCTCTCAGCCTCGTCAATAGCTGCAATCATTATCTGTCTGTTATCTCAATAACATGAAGCCACTTATGCATAGTTATTGATAGTTTTCGAAACAGCAAAATAATTAATGAAGAAAGCTGTCGACCGCTTTTAAAAATGATGAACGATAACGTACACAGAGTTAGGTGCATTACTGTCAAGAGTGGCGGTAGTGCGATGTGATTGGGTAAGGTCTATGTGGAGTAGTTAATTATTTTCGTGGAACAAAAAAGCACACTTTTCTTCCTCCCTGAAAGGATGATGATGAGCCAAAAGAACTCGTAACAACACACATCTGCAACTTTTACAGCGAATTTATTTTTACTATCCTAGACAGACAGCTACGAAGTTGACAGTGCAAAATTTCATAATAGCATTATTTCTTGACGACTTGACGAGTGAGAACAGAAAGGAAAAGGAGACAAAGACTATTATGTATATGTGCTCGTCGCAAAAAGCTTTTATAAGATCGATGGGTAAGCGACTACTACAGAAGAGAGGCTAGTTAAGGTTATATCATTATCTTTACTGCTCCTCCCTGATGATAGCAAAAATGTGGAGTTGTGACGGGGTAATAAGTATGCCTATATACAAAGAAAATGGTAAGTAGAGACCATTTCGGCATAAAATTTATAGATGCTACTGAATTGAACGCGCGCGTACACTGTTATCACTAGAGACTGTCCATGTGCAAGTTTCTGTCTCTCTATCTCTTTCTCAGTCAGAATTAGATTGCTTTATTGTATTAAAAAGGAACTTCGTTTTTGATCTTATTAGACTCAATTATTCTTTCTATGTACCATGTTTTCTACGTACATTATATACTAGTTATACTTTTCCATACCTCGTCAACACGCGGTTGACTGCGTGTGTTGCGTTGGTGAGCTGAGTCGTGAATTGTGAAATGACGAACGAGGCAAGCATCATTATACGTACTTTGAAAGTTTTGGAACGGTGAACTGAGCTGCGAGAAAATCTAAAACATTGTCCTTCAATACTATGTTGCTTCATTCATATTGTCCGCTCATTCCAAGTTAATCAAGCTTGAACTCTTGTTTTGTCCGATGATATTTACAGCAGCAGCTTTAATTTCACTTTTTCATAATAATAACCAGCTTCCCTCTATGCGAGTTCATATCAGCACAAAAGCACACGCTCAAGCGCGTATCCGTACTTAATCTAATTATATGTGGACGTAACAAGACTGATTTCATATGATATGCGATAAGGCAGTTCTATAGTCACGTCTACTCAGTTTCATTTAACTCTTCCCCTCTGTACTTAGCTTGACAAATTAATGAGCATATCATTTTTCTTGTATATAGGCAGTCATGCAGTCTACTAAGATGTATCATTAGACGTAATACTATGCATAATCAAATGAAATTTTAAAATCAGACGGTACAATTTTCCGTAGACGACGCAGCGTTTTATGATGATGCGACAACAAATAAAATGCGACTCATCATGCAACTAATAACTTTTTATTTTGCTATTCTGTTGTGCATTATTGACAAAATGCCAAGATATCTGTTATGTCACTGACTACTGCACCTATACTATATTATATTATTAACATACATACAAGACAACAACAACAGTACAGATAAGGGAATGGATATCATATCATCGATCTACTGTAATAACGTGCCATGGACCGTGTAATCTTGAAACTTTTTTTCTTCTGCGGAATACTTGCTGGGGTGCATAAGAGTTATGTGCAAAGTAGTAAGCAGTGGAAAATACTATGAAGTGATATGAAGTCACAGCAGTTTCGTCTGAAATGCTAAAATTGAAATTATTCTTTTATGAATACTCAAAGTATGCTATAATCCGTTTTATTTCTCAAGTTTAGCAATCTTTTGGGCTTTCCAACCCATTCAATAATAGAATACAACAGAACATCTTTCATTTCAGTAGCAAACTACAGTGTATTTTTCACTGTGCCAAAAGTGCCAGGCGTTGAAAACAATAAAGTACTTGAGCAGCGTATATGTAGCTTGTTTTGTTGGGCAATGTTTGTCATAAAGGGAAGAGCGTATACCACTTGACTCAAGTTCCAAGTCAAGTGTAGTAAAAGTAATTGAATATGAAGAGGCTACCTACATTAAATAAATTGCGGGGTATAATCGGATCGGGTATTCCTACGTGCGTTGTTCTTCAAGGTGCATATAAAAAGTTCTCTGGTTGACATAAAATACATGTGTGTGTCACGCGAGTACAATATAAATTCTCTTCTCTACACGAAAGTTGAGCTTGGTTTTGTCAGTGATTTTTCGATTTCCGAAGGGGAAAAGTAAAATGTATCGACAAAAGAAAAGAAAAATTTACTAGATTAAAAAAGTACATTCATCAAAAGTTACCTGCGTCAAGCAGAAAGTCCTCGGGTTCGAATGAGGCGGACGTGGTGAAACCCTCGTAAGTTGACACGTTCCACAAAGAGAATGAGAGTGGTTTTATCGGAACCAAGACTCCGTGGCGGATCCTATGGCTTCAATTTAATAAGTCACTGACTCAATTGCTTTGTCTTGAAAGTCATCCACAATGCAGTCTCGATCACACAAGAAAACTTTTACCCGAGCAATTCGTGGGAGTTGTAATATGCTTTACGGGGCTCCTGAATCCCAACAGTCTGAATCCGCGACCAAACGAGATGCGTGAATCAATAATAAAATACATACATACATACATGGGAGCAAAATCAATGATCATCAACTTCTATTTGATACATTAATTATCTCTTATTCACACGAGCACCCAAATGTGTCCAAGAAATACCATAAAGCTCCGATACTAATTCCATGCTTCAATTAACAATAGATTTCCAAAAAGACTACGTCAACCCTTTATTTTCCAGACTGCACACTTTGTTCCGGAGTGGAGAGATATTATGTAAATACGTAGGTATACATGTGTACAATGTCAGGGGATAGATGGTTTTGTTCTGATCTCCGCTCATTGTCATGCTTTTCTACTTCATCTATCCTCAAGCACCCTTTGCGACATTAATATGATTATGAAGTACATATTATTCAATGCTACTGTGCTTCATCTCGTCCTTTTTCATGTGAAGAGGTACTCCGAGGAAGCCATGAGTTTCCAAAGAAAGCATCTGCCCAACTGAATAAATGCACAGATGGTTGGTCGTGATAACCCCTTATGCCCGTACGATTTCATTGCTTTTCCTGGTAGAACTCTGCAAATGTTGTAAACGTACGTAAAGTTTTTGTTCGTGATCGTATGGCGTGACTTCATAATCTACTAGTATGTATATCCATCATTCCAATCTTTTCGTAGTATTTACAACTTTGGTAATATTATGAATGTAGGTAGCTACATCAGATATATACATATGTACATGTACATATACCTATTCCCAAATCAAGATGTAGTTACAGCCCTGAATTCTGAACAGAGTTCCAATATTATCCAGAATTATCTTCTTTGCCTGCTGCCAGCATGGATATTGTTGAACCTGACTGACTCAAAATATTGCCAGGTATTACCACAAAACTACATGTTCGGGATTAAGTTCGCAAAAGTTTATAGCATTATATGACGGTAATATAATAATATGTTGCATGCAATCACTACCACCGCCACTTTTTAAGCAAGTGGTCTGTGGTGAAGAGAAAATAGTAGTCCTAATAGTCTTAGCAAAACTAATCAGGATCTTCCAATCTGGCATAAAATTGACATGATAGCAGCACACGGTAATAAATTGAAAGCCATTCAATGATAACTATGAACAGGTTTTCTGTTTTCTCCTATCTACTACAGAGAGCTTTGTTGCATAAACATATAATATGTACGTACCTGAGTCTATTCAAGCGTACGTGAAGAAAAAAACAAAGTGTTGCTTATATGACATGGCTTGTTGCTTTCTACAACTTTCTCCACACAAATGCTTTCATCAAACAATTCATTTTAATTTCTTTGTTATTCTCAACGCAATCTTCACAATCAGATAAAATACAATCGGTTACACAAATATTGGATTGCTCTGTGTGTGTTTATTTTAAGTAAGAAATTCTCCGCTATATGTAAACGGCTAAAATGGTTCATATGAACACACTTTCTTCGCTAAACAACCGTACAAACGGGAGACTACTTATACATGAGATTTTTCCTCCTTCGACGAATAATATCTGAATAATGTATTCGGCAATCTTGCACTGTTCTACCAATAGCAGAATGCGTAGATAAATGTCTGCAAAGTAACCTTCAACCTCAAAAGAAAGGAGTTCATGCAACCTCTCTTACGAAAGGACATCTTTATCAAAACGGCATATACTATTTCATCCTTTTCCCTTGCCACATTGCTGAGAGACTACACATGTCTTGCAATCATGAATTAAAACTTGTGTGGAATGGGAGAAAATGTGAATAAATGAAAGAGTTTTCTTTTCTCAAGGCGAATAAAATATGTGCATGATGATGATGATATGTACTTATGCTAGGTACTCCTGTACTTATACTACCGCAAACATTGCCCATAACGCAAAGTAAAGAAAAAGAATGGGAATTTACAGAAATACATATTATAATATTGGTAAAAAAGTTCCAAGAGTCAGACCTGAGAATGTTCCAAGTATCTAGAGATGAGATTCCTCCAGTACCGGCTGTGCTATACCAGCAAACCCATGATCCTTCTTGTGCAAGGGAAGATCCTGTAGTAGTAGAAATGAGGAAACTTTCACCGCCTGCCTTGTTTCAGGACTATGGAATGTGGTTTAATATCTTAAAGGGACTTTGAATATTTTTTCTTCAAGTTGTTAGTACTTTGTGCTCCGGTTGGTGGTAATTACACTAATTATATCAGATCAACCGACCATGAACGACTAATGTCAGCATGCTGGGAGCACTCGGCGATTTCCCTCTATGAACAAATCGAGAAAATCTTAAAGTTTTGTCCATTTTAAGTTTTCCAATTTCATGCTGATTAACAGAGCTGAGTGGTGGTGGTTAGCTTTTTGCGGTATAAGAATAAAATTTTACTATTATGGAAAGTGATCTGCTTCCTTGCAACAACGATAGTCAGCCATATAGAGAGGCACACTGACTGACAGGAAACAGGAATTGCAAAATGATATTTTTTTAATAATATTACGCAGAGAGAGAGATAGAGAGAGAGCGCTAAGAACTGCGGAGTGTGAGTGTGAAGGTTTTGCACGCAACTGAGAATGTGTCTAAAAGAGTCGTCTAGATTTACTAGCAAAAACGGGAAGACTTGTGTAGTGTTTGTGCATGTTGTAAGTATGATTATGAATGTGACTGCTGCCGTTGTAATGATGATGATAGTGATGCTAACCAGACGACTACTAGCAAAAAGAACTGTACAAAATCCTTCTTTGAATCTTTTGCAAACCGAATCGAAAAGACTCACCCAACTAAACTGACTGACATTGCTCCTCGCATCAAATATATAAGAGGAAAACGTGTGCAGCAATACGAGTACTTGTTCTCTCTCTGTTTTATGGAACACCAAACACATACACACACACACATACAGACATTCCCGAAAAGGGATTCTGCTGCTGCTGCTGTTTTTATACGATTTTCAAGGTAAAATGAAATATACTTTACTTGCACACGAGAGTTTCGATTTCGGCATATTGTTGTGTATTGGGCTGCAACGAGAGAATGCGTATAAGTATTATGGGTGCGAGAAAACACGTACTGACGGAACCTCCACTGCCACCGAGAAAGAATGGAGTGAAAACAGTAAAGTATGTAGTTATGCTGTTGTACTAGTAGTAGTGGTGGTGGTGGAGATGGTCGATGTTTCTCTGCTTCGATGCATGACAGGAAGGAAAAAAACTAAACTCGCTTTTGCTTTTTACTCTTTTCTCCTCTTCTACAGTTGCCACTTAATATGTGTGGTAGTAAGAGTGACATGAGTAGTGAGCCGAAATACATGGCATCTTGGTTAACGTTTAGAACTGTCTTGCTTGCATGCATACACTTACTTTTTAGTTGATTGCTATGCTTGCCTTGAAAAAGGAATACGGAATTAATAATATCCTGATGGTTTCAATAGATAGGGAGATGGATAGTCATCTAAAATGAAAATTGAAAGGAGCAGAACAATATTGACTAAACTGGCAAAACTTTCACAAGAGAGTATTATCATAAGTTTGGATAAGAAAATGTCGTATAATGTTGCTTACTACTAAAATACATGTTGTAACGCATTGCTTAAAGCTATCTTTCGACACAAGAATGTACAACAGCTATAAAAACATTTTTTTCATGACAGCAATTTACAGTTTGAAACTACGTTGCGGGCGAATTTTCCAGTGACATTGAAACTCTTTCTATAAGCTTAAGCTTTCTCCGATATTTTGTAATGCTTTCAAAGTACAAGCTGCTTGAAAATACATGCCTTTAAATATTTTAGTAACGCGTTTTTCTTATCTAGCAAGTTGTTTTCTGGAGATAATGAACAAACAAACTATATATATTATGCGATTAAATATTAAATGTTGCCTGTTGCTGCTTATTAACATTTCATTGTCAGCCATTTCCACAGTTGATGTGTTTGGAAACAAAAAGCGATGTAATGAATACATGCATACATTTCGATAACATGTATGTACACATCGTTATATTCATATGAATTATGAATATAATGAATGTGTAAACCATTTCCTACGATATAGTTCCTTACACAAACACAAAAATCCTTCATACTTGGAAAGAAAATGGATTATAATGTTGAATCTAGACTAGACCATATAATTATAGGGGAGAGCTGTTTGCTCATCACCAGCTATTGGTTCACCATCATCAGGCTTACACATCGGAACACTTCGGCCACTGGATTTTCTTTTTACCCTATTCCCAAAAGCATTCAAAGTAGGTACCTAAACTTTATCATCGTCCTCGTGCCATCGTCTTCCTAGGAATAAACACACCTGTAGAAAAAAGAGTTGCTTTACTTGTGTTAACTTTATCGGAAAATTATCTAATTTGTTGCTTGTTTGCTTGACAGGAAATTAGTGTGTCAGGACTGTCAGGAAGGCGTATGCATTTGATCAATTTGGCTACAAGGGCTTAATTTTTTGGTTTTAGTAAAAATCGAGATAAAGTCTCGTAGCTTGATATTGCTGTCGGTAATCTCGTTAATCCGCTTTTATGTAGCTAGTAATCCTTCACGAATCTGAGCCTTCAGTTACGAAACTCGTGTTGCATAATTTGAAATGATGCGACGTAATGTATTTACATTGCAAGGAGCTGCGTTAGAGGAGTGAAGTGAAAGTGGGCATGAAATAAAATGATGTTGAATGACTGACAAATTGTCACTGACAATCGTTTATATTAATAGAATTCTCATGAATCATTTTCTGCTTTATTGGTAATCTTATCGTTTTGATAAATATAAAAGGATAAAAATATCGGTGTAAATTAGATAATCGATAATTCAACAATTTCGTATGAACAATAAAAACTAACAGGTACTAATTCGTATTTACTAACAATGAACACTTTTTGGGGTCAGAGTTGTGTATTTTGAAGCTCAAAAACATGAAAATGAGAAACATCTTTCAAAAGTCATATGCATTCTACATACTTTGAAATTAATTCAAGATGGGAGTTCACGCTTAATCTTTAATAATGGACCGGATGTTGTCTCGATTCTGCAAAACGATTTAAAAATAGAATGCATTAATTACGACTGTGTATACGCCAGCTAAAAATTCATTGGAATAATGAATACTAACATCACATAATTACATAAAATATAGAGTAACTAACTGTGTCACATCCCCGGATCCGAGTAGGTCATGAATGTGGTAAGCAACTCCGAGAGGCGCCACCTTCTTCATCGGCCTTGACTCCAACTCCTAAAAAAGTACAAATCAGACAACTTTGCTGAAAATGTCCATTTCATGCCATCACGATCACGGAATAAGGTGGACTATAAATACAGACATAAGTGGGGTAAAGTGATAATGAATATGGATTCCTAATGAAGTGATATATCTACTATGAAAAAGTTAGTAATTTCATAGCTTGCCGATACAGTTAAAGTTCTATACAAAATAAATAATTTTAGTTAGTTTCAATAATATATGTACCTTTTGTAAAATTGCACTGAATTTAGCCCGCTTTATAGCATTAACAACCGCTTTCTTCCCTTTCTCGTACATTTTCACAAATTCTCCAGCAGCAGGTAAGCTGAGACAGTAGTAAGCACCTTCTTGAACCCCCAAGTATCCAGCGTTCACAAGTTGACGAACTTGGTCCTCCTCAAATTTCCACTTCTTGAGCAATGCCTCCTTCGAAATCAGTTTAGAATTCTCTGCTGAGCGTCTCACGGCACTAGTTGGAATGTTTGCACTAATTCCGACCGAAGTCTTAACTTCACTACTCTTCTCCTTATCATCTTGACCAAGAACTTCATTAACAAACCTCTGAAACAATCCATCCCTCTTCACAGCCACAAAGTCCGAGTAAAACACAATCAGGTAATTAGTCGATGAAAACATTGAAAACGTAAGGATCTTATTTTCTCCAGCAAGTTTCTTCAACTGATGGTCAATCACTGCGCGGCTGTGAACCAACGAGGAGAGCTGCGAGTACAGAAAAACGGGGGGAAGTCTCCCCCCGAAAAGCTCGACCGGAAATGACGCCCGAAGGCTCAATAACGCTGCTTCCGTATCACAAGGAACATTTTTCAATTCCTCCAACTCTTCCGGTTTTAATAGCTGCTCTGACGAGTAAGCATTTTTCTTGGTCAGTGAACTGCTGGCAGACTTTCTGAAAATGTTTGGAATGATTTCCTTCATCAAGGGAGCATTAAACTTGCTAGTTTTGGAGGATAACTCATCCTTATCCCCTCCAGAAGATTGCCTTTTACGTGTCGCTTTTCCCGTTAATGACTCCATTGTTCCTTTTCATGTGTAGTTAAAGTAGCAGCAAGAGGAGGACACAAGCAATGCTATAATTGTTAAGATTCATCGGCTAACTTTCCCCATTAAGTTTGCACAATTTATAGTTGTCCTTTTGTACGTTAATTTAACAAGAATAGCGGCTTGCGTGGCGTGGATGAAGCAAGTATGGAAACATTGATAAACAACAAACAAACGGTCCTCCGTAAGAAATAATTTCCTTTTACATTTTAGATAACTTTTCCTCCAGTTTCCTTCGTGCAAGCAGATGCACGTATACTTCTAAAAAAGATGCACTTGTGTGAGCAGCGTATTGGATAGATTGAGGCAGATCATCAGATGATGATTTGCATTTTGCATACAAGTTTAGGTACGAGGACGAGCAAGCACCCCGAGCCAAGCTGACTTTCATGTTCATGTAATCTCATGTACTCCTACTCGCTTTGGTATGAAGGTAGTAGGTGCATGCAAGTAAGGCCAAGGTTATACATATAGCGAAAATTTATACTTATCAACGTTTGATGGTTATCAGTGTAGTATTCCATTTCATTCATGAGCCACGATGAGCACTGGTTTCTGAAGCACATTTAATTTTCCCAGTCAACAATGAGAAATGAATGAAAGTGTTTGATGGTGTTGCCTGAGCTGAGACAGAACTCCGGAAATAATGTACCTATGTAATGTTAGTATTTTTATTATTTATGCTCTTCAAAATGTTGATTTGTGATGTTTTCAGCTAGATATAGTTACAGGTTGTTTGAAATAAATAAGTTTTTATTTTATTTCTACAAGGCAGTTTATATTAAAGTACAAGTGCAATGCAGTAAAGTTATAGTTTCTCTGTAGCTTTACATCAAGTAATCGGTTTGTCGCTTGCGTTTGGTCACGCGCGACGGGAATAATTATGACATGTAAGCGAGTTTTTAATAAATAAGTGAATGATTTACAAAGTTGCATTTAAAACTACAAAATACTTCTCGGTCGGTTTTGAATTAAGGTATAAAGTCAGCACTCAGCACCCTGCTATTTTTCAGCACCACCCCAGAGGGGAAGGTAACTCGACCATCCTGCTCCATCACGAGGATGAGAATTAGGATCTTTACCTGTTATTTAAATAAGGCAGGCATGGATTTAATATAGCGTATCAGAATCATAAAGCATGAATGAATGTTAAAATTAACCTAGTGATAATAAAAATACCTTTTATGCAATTTTCTAGTCGTAATATTTCCTCGTTCGTCAATTGTAACATTGTCTTCATGACTGGGATTAGTCTTCTTCTCTCATCTTCGCCACTTAGAGTCATGAACTGAAAGGGCGACAGAAACAACTTGCTTGTATTTATGTATAATAAAAGGTCTACTCAAACCATAGTTATCATCTTTATCAGGTGAACACGAAGGATTCCGTCAATACGTCTTACCTTCAACAAAACATTTTTCAGGTACTCTGTATTTTCCTTTAAATGTTCCTTTCTTTCCTTTTCCCGTTCTACTCTACGTATTTCTTCCTTGAGAGCTTCACTCAACTGTGCTAGACGCTCACAGTTGGATTCCGATTCTCGAAGTAGAGCTGTAAGATGGCCCACTTGATTCTGAGATCTGACAAGTTCTTCTTTTAAATTGATGCCACTTCTATTGCCCTTCTCCCCCTCGCCATCAAATCCATCTGAGAGAAATTAAAATTAAAAATGAGTTACATTTCATAAAGCAACATTTGATCAACGAACGTCCATAGATTAACCACGACTTACTTTTTGTGCTCGAATCCAAACTTGTACTGAGTAACTGCTCAAATGACATGTAATTATCAACACTTACTCGGGGAGTAAACGCAGAACCAACGCTTTCAGAGCCCTGATAAGATAAGATCAAGTTCGTTATGTAAAATTGTAGTTTAGTTTGATTAAAAATTCCAACGTCCAGTGCTTTACTTTTCAATTTTCTTACCTCACATTCCCCTCGAGGAATTAATCTTAGTTGTTCAAAGCTTAAACTTCCTGTGTCAATAGTCAATGGTTGGTGGTGGTTTTCAAATACAGAATCTGTTTCTATGCTCTCTGAGTTTATTCTACCGGTGATCGCAGGAGCGCCATCCGTTACCACTGGCCTAAATGCAGAGGGTCGAGCTGGCGTCGGAATTGGATTTGTAGTTGGGACACCAGAACTTTCCCCCACTTCGTAAATACTGGAACTGTCAAGTTGCTCTTGTAACAAATGGATTCTACTTTCGTATTTGTCTTTTAATTCTTGCATTTTTGACTACAAGAGAAAAAATATAAAGAATATTCATTCCATGATAACATTCATACCAACAATTCCAAACCAAGTACAACCAAAATTGCAGGGATTTCTGTATACCTCCATAATAGCAACTGTAGCAGCATTCGATTTTTCCATTTCCTCAATTTTAAATTTTAACAGGTCCTCTTTTTGTCTCAGCTCCTGCTTGTATTTCTGCAGTTCATTGTTCAGACGAATTTCCTTTTCCAAAGCGTCAGATTTTGCTTGATTTAATCTAAGACCCAGCTCACTCTTTTCTATAAGTAGATTGTCATTTTCCAGCTTCAGCGTTTGCAGATCCGTTCTGAAAAAATCAATTACAACGTTGACTATTTGGCCTTGTTGACTACAAATGAGCCGAGTTTTCTTTGAATCTCGTTATCGTATTTTATAATGACTAACTAACTGTATGCAAATAGATACCTTAATATGGAAATATCCGACTGAAAATTTTGTATAATTTTCTGCAAATTCTCAAGTTCATCTGACGGTTCGTCGTTGGTTGTTGGTTTCTGTGATTTAAGCATTGCTTGTGCTTTCGTTTTGTAATTTGTATATTCAGACTCCAACTGTTGAATTTCGAGTTTCAAATTTGCAATGTGTGATTCCCGACTTCTTTTAAATTCCTCCAAAGCTGATATCTACCAAAGTATAAACCAAAATCATGTAAAAAATGTTACCAATTTGTGTGAATGCATTTACTAAAATACTATAAACTTAATGATTCTTTTACAAACCTTATGTTCAAGAGTTGCTATCAGTCTTTGAAAACTATCGCATTTCTCAACGAGTTCTTTAGACTGAGAGGAAAAGGCAAGTTTTGCATTTTCAAATTCCTGCTCCAACTTAATATATTCCAGGTTCTTCTCGGATAACTTTTCCTTGATCTTGTTCATTTCATCCTGAAGGAAAGATATTTTCTCCAGCTTTCTTTGAATATCAGCCTAATTAAAAAATACATGAAAATCCATTAGCATTAACAAGTAAACTGAGGGTACAGCTTGAGTTTTTATGTTCTAAAGTATTTGAAATATTACCTGTAGACTGTCTTTTACTCTGCTTAGTTGATCTTCTCTGTCTTTGGATGCTTGCATGGTTTGCTCCAGGTCCTCAACAATTCCACTCCTCATAGATAAATCAGTTCTTAGTGCCTCAACCTCAGCCTTTTTCTCTTCCAGTTGTTTGTACGAATCCTCCAGCTTCTTCTCATAGTCAGTTATTTCTAGCGACAGTATAGCGCTTTGTCTTTTCTCTTGCTCAGCATTTGCCTCCGCGTCCTTGGCTTCTTTGAGTTCATTTTCAAGCCTTTCAGACAGAGTTTTAAAATGGTCCAGCTCCAAAAGGTCTTTCTCTAATTTTTCAACCTTTTCTCGCAATGCCTTATGAGATGAAGTTAAGCTTTGCAGCTTTGCTGTATCTTCCGACGTCTGAACTTTTAATCTCACATTCTCATCCACCGCAATCTGGATATCCCTCTCCAGTACTTTCTTTTCTGCACGCAGTTTCTCTACCTCATCTTGAGCTTTGTCAAATTCCAGCTGAATTTTTGACGCGTTTTGAT
The DNA here is from genome assembly GCA_004115045.4 of Sinella curviseta. Taxonomy (NCBI): domain Eukaryota; kingdom Metazoa; phylum Arthropoda; class Collembola; order Entomobryomorpha; family Entomobryidae; genus Sinella; species Sinella curviseta. Next base: position 42,426,590 of record CM023201.3, on the reverse strand, counting down.
ACTTTGACTTTTCTCTTTCCAACTGTGAAATTTCTTCATTCTGCTCATTTATCCGTTTCTTTAATTTCACGGCAATAGTTTTAAGTTTATTATAGCGTTCTTCCAGTCCCCCTTCTTTATCGTCGACGGGCGCTGGAGATTTTACAGCTTCCATTGGACTGCTCACCGCATTTTCTGTCACTGCAGCCGGTGCCGGGCTTTGAGGTTCATCCATGATAGTTATCGCCCGGGGTTAACCAAGCATGAGTTACGTTTGGGCTTCCTGAAAAACAACAAGTTTAATACAAAATAGTAGCTAGTTTTTTTGCACAAGTTAACTTTTACATTAACCGTAAAATAGGAATCGATCTCCTTCAAAAATTACGTTAAATTTGCAGTTTCACCCCACCCACCCAATAGAAAATATAAATGCTTACCCAGTAAATTTGTGAACTGTGAGTAATGAGAACAACCGTCTCGTCAAAATCCTTTGCTACTACTAACACTCAATAAAGTTAACTACTTTAACCGTTTCCGTGTCCCGTTATTAATACCGTTCATGTTCATCTTTACACTAAACTAACTAATCCCATATTACTGACATGACGTTAAACAAACAAGCCGCAGAACCAAAAACGCCAACTAAATTGTCCTGTATTCTATATACACGAAATCACGGCAAATTTAAACGTGTCGTTATTAATTAAACAAAATAGAATTTCAGGTCAAGGAGTCATGTAGCCTATAACTAAACTTAACCAACACCTTTTTTACCACTTTACACGGTTGAGGGTAGAAGAGCGTTAACTGTATTTACTGTCATCAAAGCAAAAAACATGAGTGTAGATGCAAATTGAACAGCTGCTTGTCTGACGGATTGGGTTAAACACACGAAGCCACGAACACAAACAGACTCTGACTGCTTGGCAAAGTAAACAAAAGGCTTTGCAGACGATCATCTACGCAGCACGTATTTGAGTGCATGAAAAATGCACATACACGAGCTACGACGCATAGAGACTTTGTGTTTTGTTTACTGCGACCGCCAGTAGCGCAACATCGCTTTCCCAGAAACGTGATCTGTCGTTTTTGTGATTAAAAAGTTAATTATCTTAATTCTTGACTTGACGCTAATTGTCAACCTCCGTCTTGAAGACGCTGAAGCAACTTAATCGTTGTGGTTGTCAGTCGCGAAATTCACTGGCTTTGTTACGTGTCATATAAGGTACTGCAGTTGATGATAATCATTCAATCATTAATTTAATCAAATCGAAATCATTCATCAGATTCTGTTATAATTGGTGTTTTGTATGTGCCTTTGTTTTGTAGGTTTAATGTCAAAGTCAATGTCAACGTCTGAAAATGCATCCCGTTAAGCGTCCAAAGGCTGGGGACACGGAGGAGGATTTACTGAAGGAAGAGAAGGAGTTTTTGGAGGGGTTAAAAGCAAGGAAAGTAGTACCTGCAGCTACAGTGATTAAATCTACAAAGAATGACGCATCCGCTAATTTAAGTGAAAAGGGTCCAGGAAGTGCAGGAAGAGAAGAAGAAAAGATTGAAGACGATGATGAGGATGGAGATATTACGATTGAGCATCCAGTTGAAGCCGTGCTTTTTGAAATTAAGGAACGGGCTTTTGATCCTCTCAAATTAAAGGATTTTGGAAGCATAAAGGAGTTGCCAAAAAATTTACCTGTTCGAAAGAGTGTTGACAGATCTACTGAACCGTCGTCGTCGTCTAGTGGGACGAGAAAGAAAAGTTTGTTCGCCAGGTCTTTTGATGCGCGGAAAGCAGCACAAAAAGAGAAAACAGGCCAAGTCCTCCAATCTTCTAACAACGCCAAGAATGACATTAGCAGTTTACAAAGTGAAACTCGAACAAGTTCACGGCTGGAGGCAATTGGGGACAAAATTCATCCTTATTTGGCTGGAATGACTGAAGATGAAATCCTAGAAGAACAAAGAAAATTGTTAGAAAGGCTAGACCCTAAATTGGTTGAGTTTATACGAAGCGGGAAGCATAAAGTACCCTCAGCAAACTTGACTACAGTTGGAAAACAGGAATCATCAAAATCTGTACCAATGGAGGTAGACGACAGTGCTCCTACGAATATTCAAGATCAAATTGAAGAGAAAGACCTACCCATAGATCCGAAATTAGTGCAGCAGTATCCAGGTATGGGTAAGATTGAGCTACCAAAACTGGAATGGGCTGGTGTAGTGAAACAGGACAAAGGAAAGGGAGAAAGCACCCAGACCGTGGGTAAAAGTGCAAGGTTCGACTTTTCTGGCATGCTGCTTCCTGAACAAACTAATGATCCTACAACATACGAACGAGCTCTGCATAATCATGGAGAAGAAATGGATAGGCCGGGCTATACTATTGAGGAGTTGCTCACTTTAGCAAGATCAGCTAATATACAACAGCGATCTATTGCATTAGAGACTTTGGGTCAAATTTTTTCACGGGCTCATACCGGTAAGTCGACATAACTTAAATTTGCCAGATTTGATGTATATTTAATATGAATGCATGTTGCAAATTTTTGAGCAGGGATATACGATGATGTGCTGGAACAAAGCGTATTTAATCTGATGGATTATATCGACCTGATTCATATCGCTCGCAAAGGACTGGATAATGTGGATTCAAATACAATCAACTCTGCTCTTAGCTGCCTTGCGTCCCTTATTTATCCTGATCTTGAAGAGGTATGATGATGCAACACTTATTTCAGCAAATGCAAACGCAACTGGAGACTGCAGTTTAATAAAGATCGCTTACAACTATACGTATCCATTTGATTTTTCATATTTATAGGATTGCTTGGATGCTGTTTACCTCTGGCCTGACTCGCGTCCATTTCCTTTGTTATCTACAACACCAGACGAAATTGTAGACGACAGGTCTGCTGGAAAGGAAATGAAAGATTTTGAATTTCTTCAGCTGGATCTGTTAGAATTTCTAATTTCACGATCTGACCTACTTGTTCGAATTGAATACTTGCTTACCACAAAGTCGGATTTGTTTACCGAAAAAGGAGTGACGAGTCTTTTAAAACTATTAATTCGTCTTGCTCGCCATTCGCCTTCCTCTGTAATAAAATATGAAAAAATCTTAAAATATATAACGGGATTTTACGTGACACCCAACTGGATTACGTTAAGTAAGTAAGAATAGGTGATACACATACATGCAATTGTTGTCATTGTATTTCGGCTCCATTAAGTTAATACACCGGTGACGATGACCTCATACTTTTCAGGTGAAAAAGATAGAGCATTGAAAGGAATTCCTCTGTACCATGCACTGAAGTTAGTTAGGATTCTGGTCGAGTCTAGTGTGACAAATGCAATGAAATTGTACAACAATTACAGTATACTGCCGTCTGTAATGTCCTATTTGGCATATGATCAGTGGTAAGTATTTTGATATATTACCATTACATATTTTGAGTTTTATCTTTTCGTGGTATACAAATTTTATTTAAAAATTTTGCAGTAAAGTTTATAATATAATCTTCATAATATTATAATCTATTTATAATTACTATTTCACTACCTGACTTTTCTAGGAGAGAACAGTCCCATGTGCAGGAAGTCGAGCGACTCGTATTAGAGGCATTTAAAATTTGGATTGGCTTTCTTTCCTTTGGAATTGCAATTGACGAATACCTGTAAGACAGATTGCAAGTCGTTTTCGTCCCATATAATTTGTATATTATTATCTAGCAAAAATATCAACTAATGATTTTTCAATTTTTATTATGTAGGGCTCTCTTTCCCGTTCTCATGCAACTTCTTACATTCTATGGACTTGCCAGCGACCTGAACTCATTTGATCTTCATCATAGCTCCCATCTTTTTGCTTTGTTGACGCAAATTTTGTGCTTTGGGAACGGTGACAAACGGGGCCAGAAAAATGTGCACTCGCATTGGAATTTAGTGAAAGATGCGTTATCCTTAATTGAGAAACACTGCATAAAAATGCTCAAAATACTAGCCTCACCGCATCTTCAGGGCACCTACAGTATTGTAAGTCGAACCTAGCGAAACTTTTCATTGCTCCTGTTTTGTATTTAGCTCTTGATGATGCCGTTCAGCGTTCGTCATGATTAGGTATTAAATCAAAATAATATTTTTTTAGGATTTAGCAGTTCTGTCTCTGGGAAAAGGTATTGAGTTTTTAACTCACACTTTAAAATACTGCGACAAGGAAGCAATGAAACAAAGGCTATTGCCGGCATTAACCGAGTTTAGCCGCAGCAATACTTATTCAACGTTGACTTCAAATTTACTGTACGTATAACATTTTTATTGATGAATTTAAACTGGCGTACAATTATTTTAGTAATGTGACCTATTTCTAAACTAAATTCTGCTTTTTTAGATCTCACTCTGTTATTCTGGCCAAATCATCGAAACAAACGAGATACCCGTCCAACTATGCTTCCGTTGGTGGAACAAAATGGAATGGAGAACTTAATCCTATAATGCGTCCCAACTCTCCTTATCACTTTCTCAAGTTCTTTATTGCGCATACTCGTTTATTATGCGGAGACACTTCTTTTGAAATAGTCATTAACTCAAATATCCACAGCTATCTCTCCGCGTTGCGCCGGAATACTAGAGATTGTGTTGACTATTTTATTCGTTTCGAGTTAAGTTGCTTGTTTGAAATTTTAACTACGCTTCCCAAGGACTTCAACGGAAAATTTCTTGTCGCTTACAATTCATTGGTGTTTGTTCCTTCGTGTTGTGCAACAATATTTCGAGATTTGCTGAAAGTGGCTTTAGAAACATGTTGCAATCTCAACGATGTAGCGGCAGTATACCAGTTTTATGTTTCATATTTTCTGGGAGCAACGGCAATTAAATCGGAATTAGACGATAGTGAGGCATCCCCCAGCAAGACAACCAAAGTAAGATTCGACGATGGTGGGCATCCTGGAGATGATGAAATGGACGAACCTAAAGTCCTCTTTCAGAAATGGTCGCAAAAAATAACTGAAGCGCACTGGGTATTTCATCCCCTCGAGAATTTATACAAGCGTGCTACCTCCGCTCCAGGATATGTCAAAGAAAATCTACCAATCTTGGAACAAGAGACACGAGGGTGTCTGTCGTTTATTAATCAGTGCTTAAAGTATCACAGTGATTCTATTCTGCAAACACCGCAAGATGTAGTAACGGTTTACTGTAGAATATGTCGAATATTCATGCTTGGTAAGTTGCAGACTTGCTCTTGTTTTGTTCCTTTTAATTAATCTTAATCTTTTAATCTCATGCATCTGCTTGAAAATTTAATAAGTTTAATTTGTTTTGCTCGAAACAGGAAGCCCTAGTGTCTACATTGATAATGCTACGATGCCTATATTAGGGGAGATTCTGAACACTTTGTTGAACGCAAGAATTTTGGAAACTTGTACGGGACCAATTTTTTCCAAGCACAAACCTTCCAGCAGTGCAGCAGTTTCATTTTTCGACTTGTAAGCTCCTTAAGAAAAGATTTAGACAAATTATGATTTTCTGTATATTTGTGAACGGGAAATGATTTTTGCCTTCTTGTAAAAAAAATTATTTAGCTACACGGAACTCGTTAACGAATATTTCGATAATTCATACTTCAATGAGATGTTCGCGTCGTATCTCTTTCTGCCTCTACGGTCAGCAGAAGACGAAAACGTCAAAACTTGCTTTTGGAGCCATGAATACCTCAGATGCGTAAAAGTGCCTAATGGAAAGGTATCAAGTTTAAGAAACATCAGAAGCGACGCTTGTATTACCTATGTTAGTTCCAGGTTTTGAAATGGAAGAGTCAAATCATGATTTTGATATTTTTTATTTCAGATTTCTGTACCGGTGGATTATCTAACTAGAACTCCTGAGAGGGATCAAAAGATGCTAATGATATATACTCATCTCTTGAAGAAAAAAATTGTATCGTCTGACAAAAACCCACTTTTATATGAAATTGTAACAACACATTTGAAAAATTCCTTGGAGTTCATGACAGAAACGTTAAGATACGACTTCGACTCGCTTTGTATTTAATACTAATAATTTACAGAAAGATATGTAGATCAATAACAAAAAAAGATTACTTTAAATTAAATTGCATTGGAAATTCCTTAAAATCGTAAATTGCACGGTTCGTCAACATTTGGCTAATTATATAGTGTTTTATAACGTAACACTTTACAAGGAATACTATTGTTAAACTTTATATTAAATCCGAGTTCATAGTGATCTCCAGTTCAGAATGGATTTCAGAAAAACGTGGTCGCTGTTCCGGATCATACTGCCAGCATCTTGCCATCAACTGGTACATCACGTCTGGTGTTCTCTCTGGAGCAGGCATGCGATAGCCGGACTCTACCATTTCTCGAGCTTTTGTGTTTGACATCCCTTGATACGGTGTTTGACCTCTTGAAAATATCTCAAACATTAAAATACCGTATGACCATACATCACTGAGGGACGTATACTTGCCATAGTTGAGTGCTTCTGGAGCTGTCCATTTTATAGGGATCTGCTTCAAGCCATCACTAACGACATACTCCTGTTCTTCTCTTGACATTCCGAAATCCGAGATTTTTACTGAGCTTTTCTCGTCTAATAGGCAGTTCCGGGCTGCTAGGTCTCTGTGAATACAATGCTTTTCTTCCAAATATTTCATACCGGCAGCAGCATCAATACACATTTTTGTAAGCTGTCTTGCTGTTAATGAAACTCCTTTGTTTTTGAGATGCGTTAATAGTGATCCTCCTATTACAAATAAACACAAAAGTCGTAATGAGAGCACAAAACGGATCGCCACGTATCATTAAAATTTACACATGCATTGTTAGTTTAGTGGAATTTTAAAACTTCCGTGCGTACCAGTAACGAGTTCCATCACTATCATAATGGGTTGTTTCTGAACACATATACCAACAAAGCTGACGATGTTCGGATGGCTATACTGCTTCAGAATTCGCCCTTCCTGAAGGAATTTCTTCTTTTGCTCATCTGGCAAATTTACTTTGCACGTTTTTACAGCTACGAGTGTGCCATTCAGCGATGCTTTGTAAACATCTCCAAAATTTCCCTACAGCAATAAAAAGTCTATTTTGAACCAACGGAAAAGAAAGTTCATGAGGATGACATTTAACACAACAAGCACAAAACAAAATACTTCCGAGATTATTGGAACTGCTTTTAGAAATGTCTCAATGTGCCCCGAAAAATAAATTACTTGACATCAACATTGAAATGCTTTCCAAAAATATTAATGTAGAAAAATATTTTTGATGGTCATTCGTTCATTACCCGCCCAATCTTTTCAATTAACTTGACATCGTCATTATTTAGTTCCCAGTTCTCCCTTTTCACTGGCTTCTTTATCACAGCACCAGACCGACCTGTGATTGGCATTTTGGTGCTCACATAATCATCTATCAGCTCCTTCACGGTAGGAAATATTGGACCTTCAAATCTGAATTGTCCCTGTATTTAACATAAATAAGTCAAGGTATTAATAAAAGCACGAAAAACATAATATCATGGGCTATAAGATACCAGAAGAAATGTTACATACATCCGGAGTAGTTTGGACAATAAAGTGCTTCGGTCCGTTCCAAAATACAGAGAGCACTATCTGGCGTTCATCATTTTTCATTGTCTCACGAACTAAGAAATCTCCATCTCTGCAAGCAATAAATCATGAGTACATATTATTAATAGCAATGAATAGTTTGAATACAGACACACACTATGATCTACGAATAGTATATTACTCTTCTGTTTTTTTCTGTACAAACTAGCTTACACTCGCAAAAGTCGGACAACATCCTCCCTTGGTAGCACTCCATGAAACCAGTCTTCATCCAAAAGAGCGTTCATATTTTTATCAATAGTGGAAATAGAAATGGTGTCCGCTTGATCACCAACAGAATTTGAACTGTTGTGTATAACGATTGAAGATTGTTCATCAAATGACACGGATTTCTTTCCTCGGTTTCTAAAAAATGTCGCCAGTCTACTCGCTCCCTTTTTGACCGACTGCTCACTAATTAAGGAAATTGTCTCATCCAAATGAGATTGAGATACTTGGGACGCGGTGTCGTTGATTTTAATTTTGAATAAGTTATCGACATGGCTTTTTAGAGAACGAAGCCTGTCCGTCTCACATTTTACCATGCACAGCTCTGCACCTTTCATATCAGATACCCTGCAAAATAGAATGTATGAATGTATACAATAGTTTATATAAAATACCAAAACTCATGATTTTGATTATTAATGGCAGGTAATTTCCATTAATTTAATAGTATTCTGTACTCACAAGGATGGCTTTAATTTGGTGATGTGATCTGCCCTGTCCTTTTGACTGGTCTCACTGTTCTTCAAACGCTTCTCAATGTCACTCAAGCGATTGCGCAGAGTATCCACAGTCGTTGAGTCCACAATGACTGTAGATTGTGCAAACGGTTGGTTTGAAAATACTGCTGGCTCAAATTTAAAATTAGCTGCTTCCAGAGGCGTCGTTCTGTAATGACATAAAATCATAATTATATAATACCATTCGCGAAGAAGTACGCTCATTTTCCATCTTCATGTAATTAGATTTTTTCATTGTCCGTGTGAAGAAGCTCTTACTTGTGCTTTGTGATCAGTTCCAAATATTCCTTGGCAAACTCAAATTCTTGAAGCTTCCCTTGTATAGACGTAAGGGGCGGAGAGTTGGACCATATCTGATCTAGAATGTCTCTCCACTTTTTAATCTGTTTTTCGCACCAGTTTTGTTGGATCTGGAGTAAGCCTGGAAGAAGAATCGTTCGCAAATCCCTGTCATACTCGGATGCTTCGTGAATGTGTAGCAGATAATCAGCGTGAGCAATGTTGAGGCGCTTTCTAGCTCTGAAGAACTTTTCTCGCGTCTCATCAGATCGCCTTCCAGGTCGTCCTTTGAAAAAAAGAACATAATACCATCTTATTCTTTATTCGAAAGTTAGTTAATTATAAAAGCAAGCTAATCAGATCATTTCCTAATTGTATCATAGTTTATAAAAGTTTATTTTCCTCAATGCAAGAAAAAACATAAATTATGCATTATGCAGTTTGAACGTAGCCATAAAACTAGGATCATTTTAGCCATTCAACAGAATAGTTTTGCGAATAAAATGTCCAGCAAAAAGGAAGTATATATTTTATTGTGATGCTGATAGTGCTTCCTCTCCACAAGTCATGGCTTTCATCTTCATCACCTTGATCTTGACCATAAAACCGTCTGCATCTCTTCAGATTCAGAGTGAATTACTTGCGAATCTTTGAATCAATTTGCATAGTGATGCGATCATTACATCGAATGGCAATATTCGCAGTGCGCAATCAAGATGAAGAAGGACACCTGGTTTTGTCTGTGTGCGGAAAGATCGTGTCATGTGTGTCCGCGTAAAAGCGTATAAACGCTATTTCGTACCATGTAATCAATCTCAAGTGGTTGTTGACGGTTGATATCTTGTTAACAACTGCTGCTGCATCACTTTATTTTGGCAATAACGAAAAAATGACGAGAACGATGATGTTGATTTTTACTTGTGCATAAACAACAATGCAGCGCAACAAACAAGATTTTAGAGAACAAAAGGGTGTGTAATCATGCCCTTGGGGCATTCCAAGAATAGTTAGTAACTAGCTGTGCCAGCAGGTACGCAGTAATGTGATCGTCAATCATGACTCATAACCGTTTGCATGTGTTAAAAAAAGTAAATTAAAAATGTGAAATGTATGCAAACTAAAACAATTTTACATTCTGTTGTAAAATCTTATTAATTTTTCATGTCTCCCTCAACTCCAGCAAATATATTGTATTGTAAATACAAAAAAGGTGAAATATGCTAAATTCGGACCCGCATATTTCTGCAAGTATGCATATTACCTGTTATAATACCTTTCCAATGAGACTATTTTAAGGAATACCAAAAGTTACAACACGATCTTTCACTGTGTCAAGATTGCATGATAACACCTCTATCCAGGTGGACAGGGTTGGGAAAAGATAAACAGTATTTTTATTCGCTGAAAACCGGTTCCACGGTCCAAAATGTAACTGAGAAAGCTGCAAACTCGTATTTTAAAAACCAAATTAATGCACCAAGTCATAATAATGTATTCGTTTCATGCATACAAGTCAAATAGAAAGAGTCGTCATATTCCCTATTACATATTAATCTCAAGCTATGCCAAATGCCAATCCGTGTGAATCATCATATCAAAATGCAGTAAATCCGCCTGTTGCCCAACTATTTCGCAGTGAGAAAGTTTGCATTGCAAAAATACGGACTCACGGATCCTTTTATTGTTGCATGTTTGAAAGATGAAACAAAGGTAGACAGCAAGACAGATGGGAAATACCCTTGACTAAATTACATTCTAATTTTTTATCTATATAACCAGCCAAGAGCCAACAAACAGCCATTGTTGTGTTTGTCAAAGTTGCATGCAGAATGGAGACCGTTTATTATGTTTGTGTACGCATATATATGTAACATGCATTTATATATGCATACCTACCTACCTACATGAAATAAAATTAAGCGTATTGACAATGAATAAATTCTGCCTGCTCAAAGGCGAATGGTAAGGTGTGCTAAGAAGTAGTGGTAATAACTCTTGATTATATTTTTACAAGCCCCTAAAACCAATCCTCCTATCGCATTTTAATTTACGAGAGCAAAAAATGTAACTGACCTTTTGGATTTCCTTTGGCGCAGTGCTCCTCATATTTATTTCGTGCTGACTCATACGAATGAAAGCACTTGAGATATGCATCGTGAAATTTGTTTACAGTTTCCTTGTGCTAGAAAGCAGAAAAATCGGAAATCATTACATATTATTCTTGGAAATGTTTAGAGGGCAATAGCTTGTAAATTGGTTCGGTGTGAAAAATGATTATCCACTGCGCCACTGCAAATACGTGAGACCTCCCATAATAAACGCCAGTCTGAATCCTTACCTGCTCAAGTTTTCCTTTGATTTTATCATACTCCTCGCGAGAGAGTTTCAGAAGCGTTTTCTTCTCATGAATGAGTTCACTTAGCTGAATTAAAGTTGTTGAGTGGAGAAACTCTGAGTTTTCTTTCACGGTTGTCGCCGCAGACTGAACCTCTTCCAGAATATGCAAACAAACTTTCGTGACGACGCTGTCAGTGGTTGGCTCTGATGCGTGCGAACTATCAGTAAGATTTTTCATGGCAGAACTGGATGCATTTCCAAGTGCTACGGAGTACTCACGACCAGCTTTGATTTGAGCGTGAAGAAATTTCTTGAGATTTTCTAGAACGCGCACTTCACTTTCCAGGCGACCCATGATGGCCTTTTGGCCACCGTCAGATTGAAGATGCTGAGGGAAGCTTATCGGCGAGGATGGCGTAGGCACGCTGGGCGCCATTGTCACCGTTGTTTGCGTTTCTGATACTTTGTTGGACGTCATTTTTTTCTATTTCGCCGTACACAAAACGGTTACTCGGAAAATTTAGTTACTCATAATTCCACTAATGATGGCATTTTTAGTTAATATGCATTAATAGGCAATATTTTTGTCTGTATATGTTCAATTCAATTGCATCTCACGAGCATCGTCGATAAAGCCACCAAATACTTTTTTTCAGATGATATCCTTTGTACTTTTATTTTGCTGCTTTGATAACTTTGAGCAATTAAATATTATATAGTATACTCGATCTGATGGATATAAATACTAAGTAAGTACCGATATTAATGCTGTTTAGTTTAACAGCGTATTATGTAGTTCATTATATTTTAGTTTAGTAGGTATAAATTTGCATATAGGCTGTCTATCACGTTTTATGTTTTAGCGTACCCCATACAGGTACGTTGCATTATGTATTAATCTATAAAAATAACAAGTTGATCAAAATCAAGATCACAATCGTCTACTCCTTCCTGCATTAAATAAAAGTCTAGTAAAGTCACCGGCGGAGAAATATCATTTTATACAAATACAAATGCGCATATTAAGTACCTAATACACGTTCAGCCAGCGTTATAGTATCGTACAAGGTCGTTTTTTTACTGCATTCACAAAATGCGTAACGTACAAACCATGCTATTACGAATCGTGAAACTTCCTTCAAGTTCATGAACAAATACGAATCTCATCATACATACTTTAAAAGGAAGAAGTAGAACTAATATATATTTGCATGAAACTTAAACGTTGCAGAAAAGCAATTCATTCCTTTATAATTACGTAAATTATTATATCGTACACAATTCACATCGTCAATTGTAATTGATCATTACTATGAAATATGCTACATTTCAATTTTTAATTTAAGTTTAGTTTACGTTACGGGTCTTCATTCAATATCATCAGAGAGCTGGATACTTTGTACATCTGTACTTTAAAGTTAATCTCATTCCACCACGCATGCACTATAAGGGCAAGTCGACACTAACTGTGAACGTTATATTTCATGACATTAACTTTTATGATTGCTTTACCACACTAGAACACAAATAATTTAGATTTAAAAGATTTTTTATGAAAAAAAAACTACTTGATATTTTATATTTTTATGTGTATGCACCACAGAACAACACTGCATAAATGAGAGATCAATGTCTCATGGATTGCACAACTTCATGTCATGAGTGAAAAAGAATTACTATTTCGTATGCTATAACTACTTTACTCTATATTAATTAGCAGCACCCATTGAATAATTGTAGTAATTTCTTTAAGCGAGCACAAAACATATACGTCTGCAAAAATACTCCCTGCTTTGCTGTTTTCTCGCGAAAGATTCCTTCCGGACTCTCCCGGAATAGAACTTCACGTAAGACTGATGCCAAGACAAAGGCATGTTCGTTCAGTTCAATTCAGAAGACTGTTTTTTACTCCTTGCTAAAGTTGCGAATGAAATTGAAAGTGAATACGTCTCCGCTGTTTCGCTTTTCTAGTTATCCTGAGTGTTGTATTTATGAAAATTGGCACGAACATCATCTTCACCACCACCACCACTAGCAGCAGAAGCAGCACCAACGGAAGTTTGGAAAGTAGAGGAGTATGACAAAGTCATGGTTTTGCTTATCGTTATAAACACATCAGGCAGACACTCACGCCACACTACTAGTGATGTTTGCGATCTTGTGAATGACTATGAAAATGACTTGCAGAGGAGGATAAGTATAAGGTGTACGCACTAATGTAGAGATAATTGAAACTTGAAATGTATATTTTTGAGCTATTCGTAGAAGTAAACCTGGCAGTCTACTATAAGGCTTGTAGTATTTGTATTATCTTATCATTGGCACCACCAACACTGCTTAATGATGCAGTGCAAAAACAGAATGGCAAATCATCACGTAAAATAAAACATGCAAAAAAAACAGCACACAAGAAGTACATGCGCTGCTAGAGTATTGGATTTGGATGAAGCTGTGAGGTAAGAAAAGACAGACTGGCTAGATTTTCGTCTTCGAGGCAGCTTTACATGATATCATCATAACCGATGATGTGAAGAAAATGAAGTTTAGAGTTTATAAAAAATGATGAGATACTCATCATCATCATCGCGAGATGACGATATAATATTATTTTTGTACCCGTAAGCATATGAACCACATTTCATGAATCCAGCAGACAAATTCTGGTTTCTATACTGCTTGTGCTTTCTTAACGTTCGCTTCGTTCATCGATCATGATTGCTTTTTATGTGCATCACTAAACTAAAATTCGATATAGTATTTCTACCATACAACTTTACAGACGATATTTTCATTTTATTAGTTTGTTCTAATGCAAGAAGTAGAAGACTAGACCTTTAAGGTAGGAGTAAGGACATTGCATTATATTGTTACTGGGAATTTGATCTACGAATAGTATTATATGGCCAATGCAGATGACAATGCAATTGACACGCAGTGGAGGAGACATCCGATTGCCATACTGTAGATTATGATATGTATTCTGTGTACAACTTTGAGCAAGGCCACAAAAAATCGCTGGATAAAAATCGCTTCGTTGTCATATCTGGGATTTTACGTTGATGTTTTTAATGTAGACAAAGATTAGACGATAGAGGAACGGTTGGAAATACCGTCATCCCATTGTCATAAGACTTACCATTAGAATTAGCATATGAAGGTATTTATGTAGGCATAATATGTAATGAGTCTTACGGTAGCTCATATTATAATGCGGAACGAAATCTGTCTTGCAACCAGAAAAAACTAGTTCACTGACTTCCACCGTACCCCTTTATGTGTAGGTTATTTTGGTGATTAGCTGTTGTCATTCTTCCCCTTCCCGTCTCGAACAGTTTTCGGTTATGTGCAGTGGAAATTAGAGAAATCTCATATGACCCCAAAAAAAGAACATCTTCATTTTATGTGACGAGAGAAATAATGTTGATACTGATTGTTATTACTGACCAAATATACTGGTATATTTGGACTGTATGAATGACTCTGATAACTGAACTGAACTAAACACGACGGTGTTTTCTTTCGTTCCAATGTTCTGAAGTTTACTTTACCTACTTCTGAACCGACCAACATCACCGCACAACAGCACGATTGCACTATAGCGTAGTCTTAATAGTATATCAACATCAACAGTATGAATTCCATCACTGTACCGAATAAGAAACTATCAACGATGTTCGGCGTTTTGTGTTACTACACACAAAAAAAAACTTCTTGGGGGGTTTTGTTGTATTCAGATTAAGATCCATCCGCTCTGCTTCTTATGCATGCATGCTTATAATTGTAAACTAGCCTATATCATGGCATTGCATTGTAAGTTTCCTTTTAATATCATCGCTTATTAGATATACATTTATGCATTATATATTATATCCAGGAGAGGAAGAAATTTCCCCTCACTTGCATGGTTCAAAGTAATACGTAATGTATTAAAGCACTCAAAACATGCTGAATGATTTAATTAAATTCAGAAAAAAATAAAGTTTGGCTCGGTCAACTAAATCATTTTATGGCGATGGTATGATCTCATAATTATTAAGGCAAAGCACAATTAATAGAAAACAAAATGATTTATCCTTTTATTGGTAGAAAACATACTTCTAAAGTGTAATTACAATAATTTCAAACAATGTTTATGTTACAAAATATAGCTATTATAATCGAATTAAATTATTCTATTAACACATCACAGTCGTTGCGAATTTACTAAGAGGTTATCACAGTCCTCTTCACAGTTCATCGAGCTCTCACTCGTCACAGCAGAAAAGTCTGTTTCGTTTGTTCTGAAGTCTGTTAAGTCTAGCCTTCGTCGCGGATTGATTTTCCTAGTGGCAAAGATGGTTTCGCAAATTCATCGTGTTGTGACTTCATTTCTTGGCTTCCATCAGAGGCACTTTGTGAACCATCTTCAGACGAGCTTTGACTATTTTTTGAGCTTGGAGACGGAGAAAATTTAAATTTCCATGCTAATTTTTCCTCTTCACTCAATTTGAACCGCTTTGAAGGGACATCTTCCTCTGCATGCGAAGTACAAGCGACAATATCGTCCTCATTTAATGGGCTCTCTAAATCTACGTCCATTTGATCCGTCTCGTCTCTTTCTTCAATGCATGGTGTTGCGGGAAGTTCAATACCTTCAAATACATTGCGGGAAGAACGATAATCTTCGAATTCAAAAGAAAAGTCCGTTACTGAGCGAATCGCGGAATAAATCTAAAATAAATAAAACATTGCTCATGTACTAATTTTCAATTTTAAGTTTCGACCTAAATTTGATTATAATTAAAGCTAACCTGTGAAATGTCAGTCCCAACAGGTCGGACTAAAGGAGTGACTATACGTGGCTTCAAATAGTCAATGGTTTTTCCTATTTCATCCAGTGAACTATGCATTGAATAACACAACGTCATATTGTGCCTTCCCCTCCAGGAAATCAAGGAATCCCGGTTCGCTTCCTTGGTCCTTGTATACCAAATTGCGGACAAGCGTACCGTCATTATGTTGACATTGTCCAAGCAGTACTGTCCATTGCAACATATTTATTAATTAAACAATCACGAAATGGAGCGCAAAGAGTAATAATATAGGTATGTTTACGCCTTTACCCGGTCGCCACATAAGTGAAATTGTGTTTGATTATCTAAAGTTGCGATTTTGAGAATCTCAGGTATGTGTTTATATATTTCCAATCTTTCCGGGGTCACATGTATTTTCTGGTTGAATATCCTGTTGATTTCCAGAAGCACGTATTCATGTGCAAACTTAGCTGCATATATTGAAACAAAGGGAATAATATCTTTTAAAAACACGCTGTTGTGAGAAAGTTGCCTTTTTGATCCTAACAAGCTAAAATATTTACTCACCAGAAAAGGAAAAATTAATTATATGCTGATTTGACAGGTTTATCCAGTCCTTAATCTCATCAAAAGCTTCTTTAAGGACCTTTTTACGGTCAGGAAATAAGTTTGCAGATTTGCAACAAAACGTTGTATCTATGTAGAGATGATCGATGTCCTTGGGTATTTTATTCGAATGAAGCAAAGGCATTCGTTTTAAATCATCGATTCCCAGTCTAAAATCTCCAGTGTGCAGTATACGCACAGTAGGTGTTTCAAACATGAGCCTACAATTACAAGCAAAACAAACACATTATATTAAGTGGTTCTGTATACTTGCTCATAGTAGTTCATTAATATGTACAATATAATTACATTAACAAAACTATATTACATACATAATCGACCCCGGACAATGTCCCGCAGGCAATAGGGTCACCGTTACATCTAAATGTCCAGATATTCTGGGAATCGTTATCCGCATTGGCTTTTCAACATCCAGAGGAACGATTTTCTTATCAGCTATTAATTTCCTAATTCCATCAGGACCTTTCAGGTATCTATTGAAGGAACCCAGGAGAATCGGTGTTATTCCATGACAGTAGAGTTTTATTCCAGGTTGGCGCAGTCTTCTTAGGAATTCTTCGGTCTCAAGACCAACCAAGTGATCTTCAAAGAAAAAGTGTAAGGAGATTTTGGTTGTTGGTTGAATGTTGATTATATACAATAAAATGGTATGCATATTGTCATATAATGGATAATTAAATTTTATTTATACCGGTGTGTGCGTGTGTGAGAAAAAACACCGATGAGTTTAAATCACTTCCAAAGAAGTGATCAATACATATTTCAGGTATCTCCTTTAACGGTCCCGTGTTTATATTGTTTTCTCCATACCTGAAGCGCACTAGGTCCATTATAATTTTGTTATGTTGTGAATTTCTATAATTGCTTCATATGTCCTAGTGCAATTGCTTTGTGTTTGTGCTGGACAAAATGAAACTACGCACTTTCCCCGAGCACGACTAGTGGCTACTGGTACTCGAGCCAGAATCCAACGTATTACAGCTGAGATGAGTGATGATGAGTAAGAT
The DNA here is from genome assembly GCA_004115045.4 of Sinella curviseta. Lineage (NCBI taxonomy): Eukaryota > Metazoa > Arthropoda > Collembola > Entomobryomorpha > Entomobryidae > Sinella > Sinella curviseta. The sequence goes on along the minus strand of CM023201.3, from coordinate 42,409,186 downwards.
TCCATGCTGCAGATCGCAGTTCAGTGGAATGCAATGTACTACTTTGCTTGCTTTTTGAGAGTTTCACTCTCGACTTTTCGGACCCGAAGAAAATTGACACAGCTTTTATCGGAGCTAGATGGAACACAATATACAACCACCTGCTTGACAAAGACACTTTTCTGCGGGTCATCAATAATATCCGCCTGCACACATGACGTGTTTCCAATTTCGAGCAATTTTGAATCGAACGGATAGTAAAAGTCCACCAATCCCTTATCTGAACCGGAGTCTATAGGAATCAGAAAAAGGAAGGGAACCTTAATAATGAATTTTGATGCTTTTTAATGACTTTTCCATTATAATGATTTCAAATATCAAATCACATATTTTATTGGTGCGAGTGACAAATACAAATCATACGAAGTTATACATAAATATGATGCAGTGCATGCATTGAATTCTTTAAAATATTCCATCAATCGTGCATACATGCATACTTAATTTTGTTGTTTTGCATACATTAATTAAAATCTTAGCTTGTGCTGTTGGCTATTGTTTGGAGACCGTCAGCATACTGAAAATTCCCTGCCATTTCGTAGTCACAAATGTCTAAAGCCACCACGCAACTTTCCTTCACAACTCTTCTATCGTCCTCCAGAAATTTCTTGAGTATTTTTTCACATTCCGGATTTCCTATTGCGCCTAATGCCTCTGCACATTCATGGCGGACCTAATATAATCAAAAGAGTGATGTAGAAACTCGTACATATATGCATATAATATAATATGTTTGTGGAATTTAAAAAACATCATTATCAGCATTATTATTATTAGTACCATCTCGTTTTCTTCCAAATCTTCTAATGCGCCAGTTAGAGCCTTGATGGATTCGGGGTTCTGAATTTGTCCAAGTACGAAAGCTATTTCATGTCTAAAAAGAGCACTCTTGGCCTGAAATCCTGTAAAATATCAAATATAATAAGAATTAATGTTCAAGCATTTAATTATGGTTTTTCATACTCATCATCGTGATTCGTGATAATCATTTTATATTAGTAGGTAAACATACCTCGACAAAGAGATTCAATACTCTCCTTTGAATTCAGGTCCCTTAGGGAAAACATGGCTTGGTATCTCTGGTAAAGTGGCAAATTTTCATCAAGTAAAATTTCTCGCAGCTTTTCGACATCTTTGCAATCCATTGGAAATGCTGGATCAACACTCAAATAAGGACTAGTTTGCTCCAACTGCTTGCTTTCCTTCGTTTCCTTGATTCGACCTAAAGCCAGCTCCACGGTTTCGCGTACAACTTCCTCGGGGTCATTGGCAAACTTTTGAAGTACTTCCAAGCACTGTTCCGCAGCGATTGCCCCTAGCGCCTCGGCTATAAATTCAAACAAAATAAGAAAAATGTATTGCCATAATCCATAAAGAGAATATTACCACTTGATATGTGAAGCAAAAAGTTATTACACCGGCGACATGTCATATTATAAAATTATAATTTTACCTGCTTCATGACGAACCATAGGATGCTCAGACATATCGCTCAAAACTGCCGTTAAAATTGGCACCGCCTCCGTCGACCTCATTTGCCCAAGACAATACGCCAACTCATGCTTCAGCAGTGCGGAAGTGTCCGTGAAGCATTCTCCAATTTGCTGGATGGACAAACTGTTGTTGATATTCCTGAGCGTAAACAGAGCTCGGAAACGAGCCTTCAACGGCTTCTCAGGGTCTCGCAAAAACTCCCCGACTTTCCTAACCTGCTCGTCATTTGCCACTGGAGCTTCTATAGTTGGTGTCATGCTTGCTAAATTACTAATTACTTTGGTAGGAACTGATTAAATCTCAAAACACACTATGAACAACCGAACTGATTAAGCTGCTCTACCAAAAGGACAATGAAAATTGGGCAAGCACAACCTAACCAGTTGATGTAGGTAAACAACTATGATGAATGATGACTCACACACTTTAATTAAAATCGTTAACTAATTAATTGAGTATTGAGTGTGTTTGTGGAAACTGTAAGGAAAGAAAGGGATCTAATTCTCCATACATGTGTCTGTGACAGCACTGAAATCAAAGCAGCCCAAAAGCACTTTTCCCTCATTTCTTTTCCGTGCACCATGATCCATCCAATGTGCTTTTGTGACGTGACCAATGCACAACGCTTTGCCGTCTAGTCGTACGCCATTTGCATGCATGCAAAATGTTCGCTGCGGTAAAGCAGATATCATCATTAACTTTTTAATTAACTTTAAATTTACATAATATTATAGCTATTACAGTAATTAAAACGAGAACGTATGAAACTAAAAATCTTAACTGAGCACAGTTTAAAAAGATTTTAACAAAGAACAGGAATAATCAGAGAAGGTTTCAACCATCAGCATAGGAATGTAAAGTGTTCATCATGGCCTGGGATTAAGGTCATTGTTGGAGTAATAGGGCTCTCCAAATTCTTTGCTAAGTGTCGAATGTTGTACAATTCATTACAGTTGGCTTGTATGCACCTTTCTGACTCACAATTTTCTCTGCTAATACCCTTGATTGATTGATTTTAGAGATGCGTTTAGTATTGCATATTATATATCTTATGTACATCTACATCTTAAAAGATATATAATTGACGAATTAAGGTACTTAGTTATTTCGCGTGCAACTAAATTAACCTGAACTTGAACTGGATAGATAAGCCCCAAAGATGAGCGTACAATTATGATCAAGGCATTACTATGACCTTACAATTTACCTGACACCTGCACATGCAAGGATGAGAACGAGGATCATCCAATAATCCGTCGGGATGAAATCGGAGTCCAGTTGTGTTTTTAAGGAGTTGGACTGTGGATATTATTTTTCTCGTATCTTTGACATTTGACACAATTCAGTTTTACCTAACCTGATTAAGATGAAGATGTTTTCATGAAATGAAGTTGAATGCATGAAGCTTTTAGGTAATATTTAAACAAACATTGATAAAATAAACTATAATACATGGCAATTATTTCAGATTTTAGTCTAGCTTTGAGACAGTTAAGTAGCACAAAAGCAGTAGTTCATGAATGATAATATGTCGCTGATGACCTTGAATGGAATGATCTTGTTACCAGCCATTTTGACAAGCAAACATGTCATCTTATTCATTATTATCTTTCATTAATTATCATCATCACATAAACTCTAAAAATAATTTCTATCAAAACAAACACAGTTCAAGACTAGGCCAGCAGCGGAATCAATTTTGTTACTCATCAAACTCATCATCATGTATACCTATTTTGCTGGATTTTTTTTTCAGTTGGCTATCGCTTTCTCCCATGCAAACATCTCAAATCTGAATGGTGTCCAACTAAAAATATTTAAAGATGAAGTTAATTGCCATAATTGTGGTTGTTTTGCTATGTGCTTGTAGCACTTATGCGAATGTAAGACAATATGGTGGAAGACCAAGGGGATTTGGGAGGCAAAGTGGGTCGTACCAAAGTCAACAGAATCGTTTCCCATCCTATCCGAACGATAATGAACTTGAATACGGTGGTTTGCAACAGCGACCAGGGTTTGACGGGGATGATGACGGAGATGGAATTCAGCAAGTTCTCCAAGAGGAAGATTTCCTCGGAGAATTTTCACAGAAACAAACCGAACCTGAATCACCGGAAGCCGTGACTCCAAAAGGAACCTTTATTGGTCTCAAGCAGACAATTAATGGAACCAATGTTTATGCATTCTATGGAATTCCTTACGCAAAACCGCCAACAGGGGAGTTGAGATTTAAGCGACCTGTCCCGTTGGAACCTCTTCAAGAGCCTTTGGACGCAACTCGTTTGCCAGACACTTGCCCACAGGTATGACACGACATGGAGTATGAAAATTATGATTACCTATTCAGAATACTTTTTTCAATGTATTTTTTGTTATATTATGACCGCAGACTGTTGCTGACATTTTTAACAATTTTCCCGGTGAGAGAATGTGGACCCCCAACACCAACATGTCTGAGGACTGCCTTTTCTTGAACATTTGGGTTCCAGAAACAGTTTTCAATCAGAAAGAAAAGGAACTTGTCCCCGTGGTATGTATTATTCTTCATATGGTCTATGCCCCACTGATCTGATCTATGGCGTGGGTAATAATTTTATTCTGATTTCAGTTGTTCTGGATTTATGGCGGAGGATTTTTCAGTGGCTCCAGCAGTTTAGATGTTTACAATGGGGCGGAATTGGCAGCCACCCAAGGAATAGTTGTAGTCAACGTTCAGGTAAGCATCACATTTTAAAAGCCTGCTTGGTTAATGTTGTTCAGCAATTGTAAGAAAACTAAATTATCACGGATTCTCATTTTGCCCCAAAAGTACCGACTTGGTCCATTAGGATTTTTATACCTGGAGCCTGGACAAGGAAATTTAGGTCTTATCGATCAGGCATTGGGCTTGAAGTGGACCAGTCAAAATATTGAATACTTTGGAGGAGAACCAAGTACATCCAATTTGTTATATGTATCATCATAAGGCAATCTTTGTAGGAGTGTGAAAACTAATTTTAGTTAACATTTTCAGACAAGATTACGGTAGCTGGGGAATCTGCTGGCTCTGCATCAGTTGGTTTACAGTTGGTGTCTCCATTAAGTAAAGGTTACATTAAACGCGGGATTATGTCTTCAGGCCTTCCCGACGCCAAGTACGCCTTGAGACCAATTGAGGAAGTGAAAGCAGATTCACTTAAACTTGCTAAGCTGGCTGGTTGCGAACAAAAAGTAAGCTATAAGACCGAATCCTGGATTTTTTCCGAATGATGCAATTAACTGATGAAAAACGCTTGGTTAAAATTTCAGACTATCCCAGAAATTATGGAATGTCTCAGGAAAGTTGACAGTGACAAGCTTGTTAGTCTTCAATGGAAATTATACAAAAATATACTTGCATTCCCTTTCGCTCCTGTCATTGATGGCTACTTTCTTACGGATCATCCCGATAACCTCATCAAAAAAGGAAAGGCTAAACGTGCTGATCTAATAATGGGAACAGTTCGTGATGAAGGTATAATTTGAGCAGTGATTTTAATAAAGCAATAATTACTGTTGATGCACATAATATTCTAAGTTTTGTGCTCTGATGAATCATTGCAGGAACTTACTTTATCCTGTACCACTACGTGAACTACTTCTCCCATTTGAAGGCGACATCGGTGACCTATGATCGCTTTGTGGAAATCATGAATGAGCTATTTCATGACTACACTGAAACTGAAAGGGAGGCCATTATTGATCAAGTGAGTTAACATGATTAAAAAAAAATATTATGAATTTGGTTAGCTAGTACATAAATGGAATCAGTCTTTTAATTTTGTTTTGTTCATTCACAACTTAAACAGTACACTAACTGGGAAAATCCCGAAGACGGATATGTCAATCAACGAAAAATTGGAGAAGCACTGGGTGATGCAATTTTCACATGTCCACACAGGAAGTTTGCAGATGTCTGGGCCAATAGAGGTTTGAGTGTCTACTACTATCATTTTACTCAGGTAATTTGTCTACCAAATATTCACTTTTGCTCAAATGTCTTCTGGTTAATTCTATTTCATGCTTCTTGTGAACAAAAGTGATGACGAGACTCTCTATTTCATTCCATTTATATAGCGTCTTACAGACAATCCATGGGGAGCGTGGATGGGAGTTATGCATGGCGATGACATTCCATTAATATTTGGAGCAGCGACAGAAACGCATTCGGAAAACGAAAAGCTAATGATTAAAAACTTTATGGACATGGTCGGAAAATTTCTCAAAAATGGGTAGATATTACGATATTACTAACTAACTATAAACGCTAGTAATTCAAAAAATACTTCACATAACATACCTTCATCCATTTTAAAGCAAATTACAATGATGATTTTCAACAGAGTACCATCACAAAATTGGGAGCGTTACACCAGCGAGCACCCAGTATACCTTGATGTAAACGCGACCACTGTCTCCAGCGAAAGCACTCCAAATTTACAGGGTCCAAATGCGAATGCCTGTGCCTTCTGGAATAAAATCTTGCCTTTAATCAAGAACTCTGCAGAGTGCAACTTCCAAAACGTTGAAGCGTTTTATCCTCCTCCAAGCATGCATACACATCAAAGTTTCCAAAATCCACGATGTTCTCCCCCCATGTACCATCCCCCACCACCCCATTTCCAAACGGCCCACCAAGAACAGTGTTCAGCGCCTCCAACCACCTCAACCTCGTGCAAATGCACTGTTCAAGAAGGACCGACTTCAGAACAAAATGGATTTGTTACACCATCACCCGCCATATACTAAAATTCGAAGCATTTAATAAAACATATATTATCGTGAATCTTGAAACATGGAAGCATTATTGTTAAAGCCATTTGGGATTTTGGTGATCTGACCTGTAAATTATTATGATTTAATTGATACATACAATAAATTATGACATCTGAAATTACTGAATTATTAAAATCTGAAGTTTACTTGCTCTTATTTTTATTTTAACTTTAACTGACATCACATTAATAAAATTTGATTCGATTCGAAATATCTCTGTTGTACGAGAAATGCTAAAAAGCACAAATGAACGAACAAAGACGAGTATGAACTGCATTCACCAACAAGTGCTTAGAATGCCCCGAGACAACTTTAAACGCTTGCCGCACCATTTAAGACGACCACATGCACTCTGTATTGTCTCGGCTCCGCTCCAGCATTTTTCCCATTCAGCCTCTTGTACAAAAATGTACATAAACATGAATGAGCTCCTACGCTGTGCTTTATAGCAACTTGTGCATGTGGCATACGGCATGCACGTAAATACACCAAATGCCATGCTTTTAGCATCTCTCTCGGCTTCTTGTACACTTGTTTGTAAGTAAAGTTAGGAGAACCTTTTCTTCGTTGTTTTGTCTGCCGTTAATTTTAATATAAAAATTATAAATATTGGTAAGAATACAATAATCAGTGATACTTTTACCGTAAAGTTGATGATTTTGAAGAAACATAAAGTATTTACTGCTGTTATAATTTAATTACATTCTTTTGACTCTATTTTTACTTTTCACAGATTGTGAGCTAGTGTAACTGATTATGGGCCGACCCGGTAAGTTATTTTTCGTTTAAAATTAATTTTATTACAACATAATTATGGATCAAATCGACAGTGGCATCATTTATGCTGTTATTGACAGTTAGGCCTCTGAGCATAATCATTACCTTAATGAAAATATTATATTTAAATTTACAGGGTTTGGCGGAGGAGGTGGCGGCCGCGGTGGTGGTGGAGGTCGTGGAGGATTCGGAGGAGGTAGAGGTGGTGGGGGAGGCGGTCGTGGTGGATTCGGAGGAGGTGGTAGAGGTGGTGGCGGAGGTCGAGGATTCGGTGGTGGCCGTGGAGGTGGCGGACGAGGTGGAGGAGGCAGGGGAGGAAGAGGTGGTCGCGGAGGAGGTACGATATTGTATTGCTAAATTTAATTATAGTTAATTGTGGTATAAGGAAGGCAAAAATTGACATGACATGATCTTTATTGTTTACAGGTGGTATGAGGGGAGGGAAGAAGGTCATTCTTGAACCTCATCGTCACCCAGGTGTGTTCATTGCAAGAGGCAAGGAAGATGCTCTAGTTACTCGGAATATGGTTCCCGGAGAATCCGTGTATGGAGAAAAAAGGATATCTGTTGATGTAAGTGTCTTCTCGCCTAAATGACTAATGAGGTCAAGCTTTGTAATGGATGGAAATGATAAAAGTTTTTGCAATTTTTCATTTTCAGGAGGAAGACGGAACCAAAATTGAATACCGTGTATGGAACCCTTTTCGATCCAAATTGGCTGCCGCTATTTTAGGTGGTGTCGACCAAATTCACATGCCACCTGGAAGCAAAGTCCTTTACTTAGGAGCTGCATCAGGCACGACCGTGTCACATGTATCGGACGTCGTTGGACCCGTAAGCTTTTAAATATTACGGGCATAACCTCAAATAGTAGCTCGATAGTAGTATTTATGTTCGTTCGAACTAACAAATTTTAAATGTCTACTTCATTTCGGGTTTTCAGGAAGGCTTAGTCTACGCAGTCGAATTTTCTCATAGATCGGGACGTGATTTACTAAATGTTGCAAAGAAGCGTACAAATATTATTCCTATCATTGAAGATGCTCGTCATCCTCACAAGTACAGAATGTTGGTGGGAATGGTGGACTGCGTGTTTGCGGACGTTGCACAGCCTGATCAAGCCAGAATCGTGTCCTTGAACTCTCAATACTTTTTGAAAACTGGAGGCAACTTTGTCATCTCCATTAAGGTTCGTATGTAATATTTTCATATCACGCATACATACTCTACTACCCAGCTTCCCGACAATTAAATAAATTTGCTCTGCTCTTTAAATTCACAGGCAAATTGCATTGATTCCACTGCCGAGCCGGAAGCTGTCTTTGCTGGAGAAGTAAAGAAATTGCAGGCTGACAAATTGAAGCCACAAGAGCAGCTCACGCTTGAGCCATATGAGCGTGATCACGCCGTGGTAGTTGGAACTTTCAGAGCAGGGAAGACCAAGGGAGGCTAATGCCGCCTTCTTAACTTCATTTATAAATACTGTTATCACGTTAAATACAATCGAAATCCACTAAATTTTGTGAACATGGAGTTTGTGAGAGATGAAGAGTGATGTCTGCAATTTTCTGACTTATTTTAGTTTGATTTACTTTTTATTGCTTCTTATTAGGCGTAGACGGTAGGTGTTTTTAGTTTTCTAAGTTTTTCTTTACAGATGTTAAATTACTTTTCATAACATACATATTTATACATTTTATGTATAACGTAAACTTCAACACTGTTATTATTAAACTAATAAACTGTTTTTGACGTTTTGATCGTAATTTTGAAGCAGTAGTCGTATTTTTTCTCATACTTTTGCTCAAAGAAAGCCGATAAGGCGATCACTTGAACTTCAATGTTTATCATTCGCCATGTTATCATGTCACCTTCATACAAACGTGACAGCAAGCATGTAGGTATGGCATATGACGTAATATGATATCATCGTGAGTTAATTAATGATACATGGCTTATTCTGCAATGATATCTATTTCTGCATCAGCAAAATCTTAGTACAACCTTGAAAAAATTGCATCACAGAGATACAGCATAAAACATCTACATAAATGATAATGATAGTTTCATTAAATAATGCTGCTGCTGCAGAGACTGGTTGGTGAAGTGACAATGTTATCAATACACATGGCTGGTTTTATGATGAATATTTAGGACATAAATAAATCATATTCTGAACAAATCACGCATCTTAACATTACTAACTGACATCCAAACTAAGTTTTAGGCAGTTTATTCTTGTAAAACATTTCCTCAGAGAGCCCAGTAGAAAATCCGTTGCGCTGCTGCTGCAACAATAATCCCGTGTTTTGGTGTTCTGTTTTGTTTTTGTGTCTGACTCACCGACGTGCGCTGCGCTGCAGTCTTTCTTCGCATCTCACAAGCAGATGACAAACACATGTGATTATAAGGTAGACTCTCTCTCTGTGACAATCAGTTCAGAAGAAAATAGTCGCAACTTACAACAATGAGCCATTGAACATTGAATATTTTGATTGCATCTGTAAATGCACTCTTTTAGAAAGCAAAGTTATCATTGTTGTTGCGTGTTCACAAATTTATTCAGCACAAATTGGCCCTGACCTTAGCAAGGGATGCCAAAATGTTGTTTTAGTTGTAAAAGTCAAAAGTGAAAGATTTCAGGCAAAGGTGAAAGTTTGTGACAGCAGAGATGACAATGCGCAATGTAGGCATTGACACTTGTGCAATGAAAGCACACTAAAAAATTAGGGAAGCGGTGCGACACCTTGATCTTGAACGATTTGTTAAAGAAGTGGAAGGTCAAGGCTGAGCCTGACCTCCGTCAATGAACAAACTAGGAATGGTTTAATTGTTCAACGAAAGTTTGTAGGAAACGAAAAGTTTATTACAGGATAATTATCTTTCCCTAATAAAACTACATATTAAGATTAATTAGGATAACTTTATTGATGACAAACGTTAAGAGGATGAGATGATAAGAAGCATATTATTCTTGTCACAGACTATAATTGTGATCGTTCCAAAGTAAATACACATACAAATTTTTTAATTAGTCCGGAACTAATTGGCAGATGTAGTGCCAAATGTCTGAAGAAGATACACGTGCCAGTCAATATGAAGAAGTTGAAGCAATCAAGGCGATGTATCCCGGGGATGTCGAGGCTGTGGAATCGGGGACTCCACAGTTTACCATCAGTTTATATCCTCAAAGAGGGAGCAGCGCCGGTGGGGCTCCATTGGAAAACGTCACTTTCGTGAAGCTTCATGTCACATTCCCTCCAATGTACCCTAAAGTGTACGTAGCGTTCATTGTAGAACAAATTTTCTCTTTCGAATGGCATGTTCTTTTGTCTGAATGAGTTTTAATTTAATATATACTAAACTAAATGTTACTTATTTGTCATTCCCACAGAATCCCAAAGATGACCATAAAGGAGTACAAGGGTCTCTCTGCTCAGGAGACAGAGGAGCTTAATTTGGAATTAAAAAAGAAAGCAGAAGAAAATATAGGCGAAGTAATGATGTACACTGTGCTTTTAATGGCCGAAGTAAGCTCACGAATCTCAGGACAAAATGGCAAATTCTGAAAATAACGCCATTTCGTTGAAAAAGCTAATATGATGTAATTGTTTTTCGTTGAAACAGGAATTTTTGTACGAACATCAAAAGAAACCTACCGGAAGCTTCCATGATGAAATGTTGATGCGCAATAAATTACTGCAGGAGCGAAATTTGCAAATGCAGATGATGTTCAAAGAAAAAGAGGTAATGGAAAGTAAATGTAAAAGTAATGATGTCCTAAATAGCTACAGTGAAAATGCCACAATGCACTGACTAATGCCGATACTGACAGCACTTAAGCGTTTTTTTTCAAAATTTATTTCAGCGACTTGCAATAAAGGAAGAAATACTTAGGAAGCAGGAAGAAATGAAAGAAGAGCAGAGACGAAGAAGAGAAATTTGGAAAACCCAACAGGGCGATGACATTCCATTTGACAATTTGGAATTATCTCCTACGAAATCTGATTCCTTTTCCGGTGGCATCAGACCATCTGTCATAGGACGAAGAAAAAGACGGTCGATTTCCTCCAGAAGAAGAAGGAGCAATTCGGAAGGAAGTGACTCGTCAATATCGGAGGGATCTGACTTGATGCTGTTGGAATTCGTCAATGGGAAGTCGGTGCAGTACTTTTATAAGGGGGAAGTAATAGGTATTATGACGTAAAATTTGACATTTTTAAAGCAACTGAATTCTGAATCAGCATTTTGTGATATTTTCCACTGCTCCTTACACAGGTCGAAGTAATCGAGGCAGCACAGTTTATGCAGGAATATCAAAGAATGGCTCGTTGGTTGCTATTTATGAATGGAGATTTGCAGTACCTGTTGATCGTAAAGGGAAAGCTGTTGGATCCGGTAACGATATATTGACAACTGAAGGCGTGATCAAACAAGTAAATTTTACTAAATCAAATAAATGCATCTGTGACTAGTTAACCGACAAAAAAACTGGCAGTCTTTAATACTTTGGCATTGTTGTTTCAGCTACAAAGTCTTGAAACTGAGTCAAACTTCATGCAAAAATTGGAACATTCCAATTGTATCCTCTACCATGGCATGAAAATTTATCCCGCTAGTGATGAAGCTGGGGTTGTGTATCTTTACTTGGTGGAAGACCTCGTGCGTGGACACTCACTTAGATCTTACTTACAGGACCCTCAGGAATTGTGTAGTATGGCGCTTCCTCTCCTGAGGCACATCACAAATGGAGTACTGGAAGCATTGAAGTTTTTACACGCTAATAACATAGCACATCGTTTTCTAAGAGATACAAGTATTTTTCTAGACGTAGGAGGTAATCTTTTTTTTACATTTTGTAGTAAACTGTATTAATTCAATTTCTGATTGTATTATATGGAATTCATTGGAATAGAAAATAGCTTCGTTTATACATAATACATAATTTTAATTTTTAGATGAAATTAAAGTGTGCGATTATGGAATTGAGAGGAAAGTATATGAACTGTACAAACTTGTTGATCCGAGCGCTACAAACGACGAAATTTTCCCACCATCGATTGGTCGGGGAGGAAAGAAGGGTGATATTTATAGGTTGGGTCTAATCGTTCTGAGTCTATTAAAAGGACGTTACGTGGATAACCCAGACATACCGCATAGTATACCTGATGAATTACAAGACTTTTTGAAAAAGTGAGTACAATACAATAATTAATGCAATGTATAGTCGATTATCGACTGTCGATATGACGTAAACCTGCCAAAATGACCAACGCTACTTAATAAATTCGTTTTCTATAGATGCTTAAGTACCTTAGAAAACAATCGTTGGACATCTGCGCAGCTATTGGATCATCCATTCTTGAAGATGTCAATTAATAAGGGACCTACCATTCATCTTGCAGAATCACCAGTGCCTCCAAAGGTAAAAACGGAAATTAAAAGTATGCATAAGCAGAATCAACAGACTGACTGATTGAATATATTGATTGTATGTTTAAAACACAGGAAGATGAAGGGAGTAATGATGAAGCACTTCCTGACATTCCTCCTAGAATAGCGTCCACCATTCCGTTTTCTTCACATTCCAGACTACATAATGAATTTCAGGTTTTGGAATGGCTCGGCAAAGGTGGATTCGGTGACGTGCTAAAAGTAAATAAATGGCCTATTTTTTGGTTTTTGTGCAAAATTTAACTTCTGTGTTTGCAAATAGGGATATTAATGATACTTGATACACTATTTTACAGGTGAAAAATAAGCTTGATAGTAGAATATACGCATTAAAACGGATTAAACTTAACCCAAGAAATAGACAGTTAAACAAAAAGATTACTCGTGAAGTCAAGCTACTTTCTCAATTAAACCACGAAAACGTAGTTCGTTATTTCAACTCGTGGATAGAAACAGTGGAGGAAGATGAGGAAACGGAAACAACGTCTGATACAATTTCTACAGAACCTACATCGCCCGAGAAGAAGCGTACAAAAGAGCCCAGTGTTAGATTCCAGTTAAACAATATTAAACTCGACCAAAATAGCGTAAGTAGCTATAGTTTAAAATATGTCGTACTCGCACTTGTAGAGCTAAAGTCATTCATAAATTGAGGTTTTAATTATGATCTGATTAAGTATGTAATTTTGTTTAAAAATTTTAGCTGGGAATGTTTGACAATATCGAAGATCTAGCTCCTCCTATGAAAGATTCAGAATGGAGCATTTCTATGGCTCATGATGCAGATGATGCGGACGATTCTGAGGATAGTTCTGATGAAGTCGATTTATTCGGATCATCATTTATGTATGCTTGCTTAATTAAACTAACACATATTCATGCATGAATAATTCTTCAAAACTAAATGTTACTACTTGATTTCAGGCGTCTACCAAACGATGACTCTGACGCTGTGATATTTGAAAGCGATAATGTGTCAGCTAGAGCTGGAACAAGTGAAACTGACGATACTGCCGAAGAGTCATCTAGATCAAAGAGGTTCACAGTGGATCTAAATCAAAGCCGTAGTCCTCACTGCGGCGTACTTATTTCTAATGGTTCTCCTAACACCGGACGACTACGGGAAATTCAATATATGTATATTCAAATGGAATTTTGTGAAAAAAGCACTTTAAGGTAGGACACAATGTTAATAGTATTGTAGTTTATTTTTGTGTAACGTAAAAGTTACATTGTTTTATTGCTTTCTCCAGGACGGCAATCGACGACAATCTTTATGAAGACCTTGATCGGGCGTGGAGATTGTTTCGTGAAATTGTTGAAGGCCTTGTCCATATTCACCAGCAAGGAATGATTCATCGAGACTTAAAACGTTAGAAATTATTCTTCAAAATATTAGCGTTCATTCTATATCATCACAACTAACTTTAGTATCATATTTCTTTTGCTATTGTAGCTGTAAATATATTTTTGGATTTCCAAGACCATGTCAAAATAGGCGATTTTGGTCTCGCAACGTCCAGCATATTACCCAAGTGAGTTAATATGGATTATCATTACGAATGACTTCGCGTAACTGTCCTCAGCATAACCTATTTTGACAGCAATAATAAAATATAACAAACTAACCTCTAAACTAGGTTAAATGTCGGCGATCTCATCCCCGAAAGGCCGGAAGATCCACAGTCAGTAGATTTCCCAGACGAATCTCAAACGGGGCAAGTAGGTACAGCACTTTACGTTGCTCCTGAGCTTATAACGAAAGCCACGAAAGTTTCTTACAATCAGGTATGACTGTTAAATTGTTAACCTTTTCCTTTTTATATCATGAAAATGCAACATGAATGTGTAGTAATTAAGTTTTAAATTGCAGAAAGTGGACATCTATAGCCTGGGGATAATTTTATTTGAAATGTTCCACCGTCCTTTACCCACATCAATGGAACGAGTCAGAGTAATAACGGCTTTGCGACAACCCAACATTTTGTTCCCTAAGGATTTCGATGAGCATTTAATGCCACAAGTTACTCATATGACAAGGTCCGTTCTGAATTTAAATAATAAAAAATATGTTCTAACTAACGCCGAAACTGTACGGAAATATTTTTTGACAGATGGCTTCTTAATCACGACCCTGCATGCCGGCCTACTTCGTTGGAATTACTCCAGTCTGATTACTTACCTCCGCCACATCTTGAGGAAGCTGAATTACGTGATATATTCTCGAGGACGCTCAAAAACTCTCAAAGCAAGGCCTACAAGTTTCTTATTGCTTCCTGTTTTCTTCAGAAAGTAACTCCAGTAGAAAATTTCACCTTCGACATGGAAAATACGAGATTTCCACCAAATGGAAATTATGTAAAATGTTATCATTTCCTGCACAAGCTCAAATTAACAGTACAAAATGTTTTCGCTAAACATGGTGGGCTGGAGATTTGTACTCCCATTTTGATGCCCAAAGCAGAGCTTTATGACGATAGTGACACGGCCGTCAACTTGATGTGCCATAGCGGAAATATTTCTTCCCTTCCTCATGATTTGAGGATTCCTTTTGCTAGATACATCGGCCGGCACGGAATTACTCACATGAAGCGATATGCTATCGAGAAAGTATTTAGGGAACGAAAAGTTTACGGCCTTCATCCCAGAGAACTTGTCGAGTGTGCTTTTGATATTATAGATTGTACAGCAGGTTAGTGATTAGCCCAGTGGAATTGTTTAAATGCTACTTTAATTACTTTACTAATTGCGTTAAAATTTACTTTAACAGGATGCCTAATAGCGGACGCAGAAATCATTTCCATTGCTTTAGAGGTGATTCAGGAATTACCCTGGCTAAGAAACAAAACGTGTACCATCCGCTTAGGACACACCAAACTATTGGAAGGGTTACTAATTCATCACGGGATTGATACAAAGTATCATGGTTCAATTAAGAAAACACTCTCCGAAATTAAGGTATGTCCTAATCTACAATTGTCTTAGAGAGTAAAAATAAAGTTTGAATTTAGTTGTTCATTGTGTAAATATTTGTACAGGTTGACAGTTCAAGTTCAAAGTCTCAAATCCAAACGTACTTGTGCAGCCGCGGACTTCCCGAGCATTTCATTACGATGTTGTTTGCTTTGATGGAAGTAGAGGGCTCGTTACCAAAAGTTTCAAATATTCTCAAGAGCATCACCAAAAGAAAGAGTGAAGCCGCTTCCCTGATCAAGGCTGGTCTACACGAGTTGGAAATTCTGAAGAATAATCTCGAGCATTTGGGGTTAAAGGTATCTGAAGCAAAGTTATATTTGGAATGATTTCATGCATCACGCCTCGCGGAAAGGAATTCTAATGAATTGATTTTTTCTAGTGCGGATTGGCAATAATACCAACAATGGTATTTGGGAGCCATATCTATACTGGTCTCCTGTTTCAAGTGGTTTGTAACATACGAAGATGGAAGAAGAACAAGATGACGGTAGACGTTATTGCTGCTGGGGGTAGATACGACGCATTGCTTGAGAGTTTCAGGTAAGCTCTTATTTTTTGCTCTCCTTCAACCGAATGGCACCGAATCAACAACTCACATACCAAGACTTCCAAGCTTATTTTTTGTTGTTTTATTTTATACAAAAGAATTCAGAATTCAGACAGATTCATTATTCATTCAATACTGTTCAGATAGCGTGTTAATGATGGGAAAAGTTCAGAAAAAAATGATGCCAGTTGTTCAAATTGACTAGCTCCGGTTTTGGCAAGTTGTCCCTCAGGTTGATCTAGAGGCTCATACTTCAGCAGCTCAAGAGACTCGCTGAGTAGTTGCAGCACTTCCTGTGAAACGGACCATACTTTTGTTTGACATGTAAAAGTTTAATGGCACATCAAGTGGCGTTTGTGTTGCGGTAGAGAGGGTGATGTACTCATCATTACGTTAATGTTACAGTGTCAGACAAGGCATGCTTTTTAAAGATGTACTCTGTTATCGTGTTATCATTATACTAGGATTTAGTTTTAATGAGTCATTTACCCATTACCGCAAACCTTAGCCACTTATGACACAAACAAATTATTTATGTTCAGAAAGAAAAAAAGAATTGAAACCTCTGCCAAATTGTGTAAACTATCCGTCAGTCCACTTTGTTCTAATTGATTAACTAAAATGGCTGCTTTTGTTATTGCCAACTCATAGGAAATGGTCCCACGAAACTTGGAAATACCTATAAAACAATAGAGACATATTGTGTTTTAGTTAAACCGTTAATCGCATCATTATAAACCACGCAGATGACGCTCATTTTTATTGCATGTTCTACACGAGCTGTTTCAGTATCAGCTTTCCTGTCTGAAAAATGTTAAGTGCGCATACCACAACGAGACTTGTTAAAAAACAACCTGTAAATAATGGTTTTGTTGTTTTGAGAAGTTGTGCTCCCAGACACTCTTTCCGCTTCAATTGCCACAAAGTACAGTTTTCATTGGGATATAAAAGAAACAGCGTATGGCAAGCGTCCAGCACCAGAGAGTTTTGCGGGTGTAACAAGAGCGTTGTTCTTGCAGAACAAGTATCTGTTTTCCTTCGCGTAGCAATTTCCATCTGGTTTGACTCATTGGTCCCATTTCTGTCATCGTTGTTATCTTCACTGCTACACGTCTGATCAATCGCGTCTACAATCTCTTCCATGACTGTCCATTTGCTTAACCATTGCTAATGAAAAAAAAATCCAAAATGATTCATTCATCAGCATCACTGCATTTTTAACCTCGCACGTGTAACAAAACAATAAATCCGCCAAGACTGAAAAAAAATGTTGATATATAAATGCGCGTGAGATTAGCTTTCACTTACTTCGAAGATAGGTGCGAGTTCCAATGACGCATATTTATCAAGCTCTGTGAGCTCTTCTTCCGCTTTCCTAAAAGTCATTTGGCACTCCAAAGCCGGAAACCGGCCATTGCACATGGTGCAGTAGTACTCCTTCATGACATTTGCCCAATTGTCTTGCTCCTTGAAGACTGGAAGGGCTAGTGCCATTGTCTGGGTTGAATTGTAGCACATGGTGCAGATATAACTGGCTAATTGAGACTCTAGTTCAGTTGCGGATTGACATCGTTCACATGAGCAAGTGAAAAATTTGGACCACTGAAGATACTGCTGTCGATGCCATGTAGGCCAGAGTATGTCACAGTAGGTGGTTGATATATGAGTTCCTTTTGGAATGTCTGTCGCTGCTCGGAAGGTTAATTCCAAACTGTCACCTGATGCAAAAAAAAGGAAACATCTTGCCATGTAATTTATCAACTTCCCGACGAAAATAATAGCCGCTTTCACTTACTGCATATAGATTTATGGGTATTTGGAGTACAGTTATGTTCCGCTAAACTTCCAATTTTGTATGCAGCTTGAATGTTGGATTCGGCCATTTGAACTTCGTAAGCGTTTATATCCAGTATCGCTTGTACCTTGAGAATTTCAGACGATGGAAATTCTGCCTCTGAAAATTCGCACTCATTCCGTATCCATTCTTCTGTAAGTTTTGCGGGGAAGTACAGGTTGGACCTGTAATAATTTCAGCAGAAAAAAGTTGTGTACATGTCATCTCGCTTTATTCATACTGTTATCTCTACAAAAAGGGAGAAAGCAAACCTAGACCAACTTTCCCAGTTGGGTTCCATTTCTAACAGAGATTTCCATTTTCTTGGATCGATCCTTTTTAGCAGCAGACACCTGACAATCATTAAGCATCCTGACAATCTATTCCAGTAGGCTTCACTATTTTGCTTGTTGGGGTCTCTGACCTTATCACGATACAAGGAGCATTCGAATTGCTCATGAATTTTTGCTCCAGGACATTCTGAACCACACATTGGCCAACGGCAATAAGTACACTGTAAAGATTTAGGAAATAGGATAAATGTAGCCTTTAGACGTAGCTTTCACTTTATTGCACAATGCCCCAATGAATGCATGTCATATCGTGGCCAAGCAAGGGACCACGTAAAAACTTTCACCTTGTTTCACAATGCCCCAACCCGATCATTTTATACAAAGTAAATGCATACATATTTGTGAAATTTTGGAGTAAATTATATTCGTACATTTGTGTTCGGTGTTCTATAGCATCCCGGACAGAGTAAACTTGCTCCTTTGATAGGTCCACTCACGACGGGTTGTTCTTTCAAAATTACTTCCCCCTTTTTAATATCCGTTGACGCTACCATATAACGACCAAGTTGTGGACAATGAGCAATTTGATAGTTTGAAGGGGTACCTATTTCACAGTCTTCGTTTATTGAGCTGTCCATTATGTCACTGAGAAAAGCATATTAATAATATCAAGTTGAAAATAATAACTGGATAGGTCGATTATATCAATAATACTTCTTGCTTTCTTTTTGTACTTACAGATCCTCGTTAGCTTTAGAGTCAGATTCAACGGCAACTCTTGCACCGAAGGAGAGTCAATTCGGTGTTGGCATAAGCATTTCCTTTGACAAATTGGTAGCGGGATATGATGGAGAAGATTGTACAGACTGGAACAGAGTTGGAACTCGGGCCGTTGACGTTGTTATCTGTTCCGTGGGTCACCCCTTATCGAAGGAGAAACTGGAGCTTATGAGAGAACTGTGGTCACACGGGATAAGATGCACTGTTTTAGAGTGTTCACAGGTGAGTAAACTTGAAATAAAAACTTCGTGATGTGATTCAATTAAAAGTGTCACTGTAAAACCAAAGTTAAGTATTTCTCCCTTTTCTGTGTGTATTTGTAGACGATTGAAGCTGCAGAAGAGCAATGCAAAGAACTTGGAGCAATTTTTATTTTGATATTAAAAGATAATGAATTCTACAGCAGCTTGCGTGTGAAGATGTGGGAACGGGACATGTAAGTTTAGCACTGATACTTGATACACGACAGATAGTTCACCAGCAGAAAGTGAAGGATGGCTGACTGGCTGACTTGAGAAACAAATTGAGTAGAGTGTGGCAGTATGTAAGAGAACGTTTTAATATTTACGAACCGAATAAAAACATTCTAGGTTTCAAGAGCGGAAAATGAGCAGACAAGAAGCAGTAGAACTTATCAGCAGGAAAGTCTGTGGACATGTGTCAAATGAGCAACTGGGTAGCTCAAGCAGTATGGGAATCAACCGTAGTGAAAGCCTGATGAAAATGAGCAACTCTATCGGGACCGAGTCTAATTCAAACTCCCTCGTGGCAAACAATACTGCTCTGCCTCTGCTCAATATTTCATTCGTGGTTCAGGAAAAGGAGAAATTGGCTAACTGGAAGAAACGATATGAAAATCAGGCAAGACGAAAGCAACGAATACGTCTATAAGTTTATCTATAAGATATCTACATGCAAACTTGCATGCGTGCCATTCCGAAATGTCAAGTAAAGGATTAAAACAGATTATTCGAATGTGTAGGTAATGCATCACATCACAGATGTGCTTCCCAAGCTGGCTAAGCAGCAGCACATTGAAGTTCTTGGATTGGACGTCAACAGTTCTGTAATAAATACTTTGGCAGCGTGTCTAGTTAGTTCGGATAAAGATGAATTCTACAAAGGCGTGAGTGACGTTATTGAGAAGTAAGTGATTTACCAACTGCCAACACCAAATATATTTCGTTATGCCAATATTTCATATGATATATAATACTGCATGTCACAGGAAGCCAAATCCAATTTTTCCACTCGTTTGTTTCTTCTTACAGGCATCCTCGTCTCCGCAAGTATTTGCAAAATGTCTGTGATGAAATCTATGAACTATGGTTCGAGAAAAGTGCCTCCGTGATCATACTGTATGGTCTGTTAGACAATTCCTACAGGGTGCTCCTATAAATTTTTGGCTAATCATGTCAAATTGAACAGTTATATCGTAAAGTATCGTACAGTGTATACATTCGTGTCTTCCTCTTTGCTCATCCCACCCAGCCTACCACCACACAACAATTTATTAGTTTATGAGTGCAATGTTTAAGACGTAGTAAATTCAATTTCATGTTTTTTTCGTTCACAGTTTGTTTACTTAGCTTTACAAAAGTATGTCAGACCAAAAGGAAGCGTTTTAAGATAAAAGGTCATAGCTGTTTCGATTTAAGTATGTAAACTGTGCCGTTTTGATATTATGATGTAATGATGTGAGTTTGAATCAATGCAAGAAATTTATTTCGGCTTGTAGTTCATAGTTATACAAGTCAAGCGTGCGTTTGAGCGAAGTGAGGAAAGCTTTACAATCTTAAAATGTGTATCTGCTGCGTGCCACAAAAGGAATCATATGTATAGTTTACTAATTACCAATAAATCACTTTACTTTTTTGACTTTGTTCCATTTTCACTAGTTGGAATTTTTTAATGAGCCTTCATCCAAACCTCAAAATATCATCGCATCCGACATGGCAAATAAAAATTTGGAAACAGTTTAAAACATTCAGTCAGCTACAAAAAATACAAAACAGGACAAAGGATGGCAAATAATTGGCAATGATCCAATCCAAAATCATCTAAAATCTTTTCTTCCATTTCCTCTGAACTAGTTTCCACCAGCGCTTTTTGAGCTATTGATGTTACAGCCCATTTTACAGCAGAAATCTTATCATCTTCTTATCGATATACTAACATTAGTTTGCTTTGACGTCTCGAACGTTGGGGGAAATGGATAGCCTGGCCTGGCTCAGCCCACCCCAATATCCTTATACTACGTTACATGTTACGTCGTTACTACTGCTGCTTTATGCTTTACTTACATGCTTTGCGACATGAATGCGGAAGATGTAATTCAATATCTTACGATTTTACAGACAAGATAAAAAATAATTAATTAAAAAACTGTTACATTTACATATTGTACGCAACGTAAACCACTAAAATTGGGTTATGTTATATAACTTATGTAATAGCATTTAACACAAAATGGGACAATGTGACAACTTTTAATTGAAATTTTATGTAAAAGCTGTCCAATGATATGACACATGGAACAGGAAATTTTATCATTACAATCCAGTTCTAAATTTACTAGATACAAATGGATTTTGATGTTCCTTGTGAAAGGAAATATGGCATAAAGAGGTTTCATAATATCCATCTGTATATTATGCTCCAGCGGTTGAACTCTTGCTAATTCCAAGTTCCATACAGTTTTAATTGTTAATATAATTTTTCTCGTAATATCTAATTTAGCGAATTTCAAAAAGATAATTACATATGAATATTTTATTGTGCTTTTACGCGAACAGATGCAACAAAGACACCTTATTACGTTGCCGATGCGGATTGCACCTGCTGCCGTGTGTGAGCCAACAGCCATGCAAGATCTACCTTCACCCCTGCCAGTCGAGCGGTGAAAAGGCCGAAGATAGACAGGATGTGATGCTGTGAATTGTAAAGAAAGTGCTCTACTGACTGGAAAACTTGTCTTGAATCTCTCGGAATCACTTGTCACTTCACTTGTTGTGTTGATAGGTACCTTTTAATACATAACATGCATGTACGCATAATTTGTGTCAGCAAATGACAATTGTTTGAATAATTTGAGAGTTTTGACCTTTTAGATTCATTTTGTGTTTTCAGTTGAGCCGCATCATCAATCATGTCAAGTATAGAAGGAGAAAATATTCCGAGTGCCAGCAAGCGTCAGAAATTAATTGCTGATGATGAAACTGTGGCAGAAAATAATGGCCACGGTGAGGAATCGATAATTCCTGAGGATGAATCTCCAACTGCAAAGAGTGATACTGATAGCAAGGATGATGATAAGAAGGTGGTGGAGGAAAGCAAAGATGACGAGAAAAGCAATAATCATAACAATGTGAATGCCATCGAGGAAAATGCATGGTTCGCCACTGGGATTGAGACCAAGCTGGAAGATGCCAAGAAATGTTGGGCAAATTCCGAGGATTTTAATGGTATTTAAAACATATTTAACGAAAATGGGATCATGAATAATGACCACGTTTTATTAGCCACTGTGCTCATAATATGATTTGCTTCATTGGATAATTTTGCAGATGAGAACCTGAAACTTGCCCAGCAGCCATTTAGACATGGAGAAATTAATGACTTTGTGAAAAACCCTGATTTTGTTCGAGAATATGTAAAGCTGTTTTCCAAGCTTCAGTTTCATCAAAAGGCCAGCGATTTGTTTCAGTTTAATCAATCAAACGACTTGAACTCGATAGTGGATCCTCAGATTTTTGCAATCAGGTAAAATCAAAATTAGTATTACGTAACACAACACGATGCACTTGTTTGTATGTGCCATTAGGTAATTTACTACTGTTCTAAAGTCGTCATGTTTGTGTATCATTTCAGTGAGTACTTGAAAGAGAAAGTGCTCCCTTTCATGAAGGAAGTCACTGGGCTACCTTTGAATCAAACGATTGACATGTTCCTTTCAATCTATAAGCAAACGGGTAACTATTAAAATTAATTAATAGCACAAGAATGTATTTTATTAGTATGCTAATATTGCTAATTCATGCGAATTCTTGTTGTTTCACTTCATTGACAGATTTCTTGCTATGTCATGATGATGAATTGGATTCCAGAAGAATAGCATTTATATGGTACCTTTCGGAGGATTGGAAGGAAGAATATGGCGGAACCTTGGACCTCTTCTCATCTACCGGTTAGTTTAGTGGAGGTTATTATATTTAAAAACCTTTCATTTTCCTGTTTTTGTACCTAAAATATGAATTTGTTGATAGATTCATTTCACCCCGATAAGATTGAGAAGAATATTGTTCCTGCTTTCAACAAGTTTGTGTTCTTTGAAGTTGGTGTCACGTCATTCCATCAGGTGAGCACTGGTGATTCGAAGGGACCCAATGACCATTTTTATAATTATGGCATTTCATATCACCGTCTCCCCAAAATACGTATGTATTATAACGTTTGCAGAAGAATTTAATCGATTTGCGATTGTTTAGGTTAGTGAAGTACTACAAGAGGGGAAGGAGAGACTGGCCCTCAGTGGATGGTTTTATGGGGAACCGTTACCTCGTCCAAAGGTGGAATTTCCTTTTGAAAAGTCTGCCAATATTCTGGAATCATGCCAAGACACAAACGTAAGCGCATTATAATTGCACTACTGCACCATAATCATAATATTTTCAATTTTATTTAAGCCCGGTTCCCGATTACTTACTTGTGGCTCACTCATTTGTTTTCTGAACAGGGAATTTTCAAAAAGATGTGCGCAGAAATGTATTTAAACGCTGAGATCTATACCGAGATAAATGAGCAACTTGGTGAAGAGTCGGAAGTATTAGTTCCAGGATTTTTCCGTGATGACACTTACGAATCAATCTGCAAGAGTATTGTCGATCTTGACGTTTCCAAATCATTCTTTACACAATGCGGTCCAGCCAATATTGCGCGTTATGGAGAAGCTGTCATTGGTCCACCAGCATCATCGGACATTGCGCCAAGCAGCTCCGAAGATACTACAATTACTGTCGATTCTTTACGAGAGTTTTTCTACTCCAAAGAATTTCTCCAGTTCATGGAACATATTACCGAATTTCCCTTCACAACTTGTGATATCAATAGGGCCACATCATCACTGCAGAAATTTTCTCATGGCTCCTACAGTTTATTACGAAGCGGCGGTACAAAACAAACTGGTATTAAACCAACTCCAGATGAAGTTGCTGATGAAGCCGAGGAGGATCCTAACCTGGTCGATGTAATGTTTTTCTTTGCAAACAGTTGGGATGAAAACCGGGGAGGCTCTTTAATATACTTGACCACAGAGGGGGAACAGTTAATTACTGTGCCACCTGAAGGGAATAGTTTAGCAGTTGTGGTACGGTCGCCTACTGTAAACTCTTACACGAGTTATGTTAACTGTTTAGCGAAAGATGATGTTTATTTTGTTTATAAAATGACATTTGCTTTCGATGGGAGTATTTAATGAATTGACTGGTTATGTGATTGATGACATGGACTTTTTACGTTGACACATGTAAAGCTGTACATAGAATTGGTATTCCTAATTTAAATGATCAATTAATAGTAATAAATCATGTTTAAATATTTTATGATATAGAAAAAATGAAACAATCATCGTCAAAAACAATGCATTTTTTTAAACATTTCGTATCACGCAACTTTATTTCTCTATATATAAAGATGACTAAAAACCACAAAATAACAAATCTCTGTACAATACAATACAGAAACCATCAACATACTTATCAGTGAAAGTTTGTAACGTCCCCATTTAAGGAACTGAACTAGGTCTCTTAAATTATGTAAAAGAAAGTAGCATAAGTTTATAAAGGGTACACGCGCAAGCATCAAACGGGTATAAACGATCCAAGCACGCAAAACAATTGATTACTGATAACGTAATAAGTTCATTCGTTAGTACAACACAACCCTTTATATAGCGATCGATAAAAACCTGATGCACATCTATTATCCTCTGTAAAGTTCAAACGCGCAAGAAGTAGAAAGTATGTACAAAAATATACGTAAATAACAGTAAAGCGACTAAGTTTCATATTTAACCATGAAAGATCAATCTGCATTGAGAAATTAAGTTCAGAAAATAAAACTTCATTTCCGTACGCTAGGATGAAGAAGGGGTAATTATTTTTGTTACACTGATGACATCACTTATTCTTCAATATATCAAAATTATTTTCTAATTTCTACGGAAGAGTACGACTTATGGAATATGATTTGGGCAGTATGAATGAAAGTTTTGCGAGTCCATCTTCCAAAACTTCCGGAGAGCACAAGGATAATGAACAGCTTCTTTACAGCCTCGTCTCAAGCATCCAATAGTTGCACCGTTCTTTCCACAAACCGTACACGTCTCTTTGTCTGCATTTGTAAGTGTTTCCTCCAGCCTTCTGAGATAAGTTCCAATTAACAGTAATCTGCCAGCCCATACTGCACAATCTGTAAGAAGGAAATGACAATTACAATCAATTGCATACAATGTACCGTATAACCAAGTTGAAGTACAAAGACATAATTTTATCTAGTTTTGCTTACCACCATGCATCCACGTTTCCCGTTTCGACGAGGGGTTTCCATATATTGATGGCAAATTAGCAAAATATGGTCCAAATAAGTCTCCTAGTTTTTGTGCATGTGGACCCAAGTGGCACAAGCTGCATATCCACGGCACGGCATTATCTGTTTGAAGTTGAGTCTTCTCCTGAAAATAAAATATAATCATCGAATAAGTACACAAAGTTATATTGAGCGTTATCAAATTCAATAGCAAATCATGTGCTATAAAGCAGTGTAATATATTACCTTTGGCAGCTTTGGGTCAGGGTCCACTTCATCAACTTCACCTCCTCTGTAGAACTTGGATCGCCCCCATAAAACTTTTAATGAAGGTGCTTCTTGCGCTCTTTTCTTTTGATTGTCATCATCCTTTGCTCCATCAGAAATAGGGACAGATTTACTAAAGACGGTAGGTTTCTTGTATGGTGTAGGTGAGATCCTGGGGAATAATTTTGAAGTAGATGGCAACTGATCTACCAGCGCAGCAGCGGATGTCGATGGCACTGCCGTCTCAACGGAAGTTTTGGCTTTTCGTTGTCTTTTCTTTTTTGGGGAACCTTCTGTGATTGAGGTTGATGGTAAGTTTTCCGTCATTGGCGCATGATTTACTGGTACATCGACCTTTAAGCACGCTTCATAAGTGAGGTCAGTAAGTAGGTTACTGTTTTGCAATGGCGTTTCCGACGCTTTCTTTAATTTACGTTTTCGTTTTGGCACTGCAACCGCTGAAGGAGATGGGAATGACATGGTCGAGGAAGAAGGCAGATCCAGCGTCGAGGATGATGGTAACCCAACTGCCGATGAAGATGGTAATGGTGCCGTAATATCAGGAGATGTCATAGCCGTTTTGGGTATCTTTCCCTTTGTTGGTGTTTTCTTTTTGTCCACTTTAGTTTTGATTTTAGTTGGGACCACTGGGGAATCCATGATTCCTAAACTTGAAGCTGTGGGGATATACGCTGTTTTGGCAACTTTCACTGGAGAGCTTGGAGGAATTGGGTCTGCTTCTAAGGATGGTACCAAGTCAGCACTGTAATTTGGCGAGTTGACGTCTGCGTCTGTTGACTGTGACAGGAATGAAGAAGGCGTTCTAGGTTTTTTGGCATTTGAAAATCGTCTTGCTTTCGAACCTTTTCTCTTTATTCCTTTGGGAGCAGCCTGTAACGTGGTGAAAGTATCCGCTTCTGGTGTGAGCACTGAGTGAAAAGCACTGTCTTGAAGTACAGCAGCATTGTCAACAGAACGACGTGGGCTTTTTGAAGACGCTCGTTTTTGGCCCTTACCCTTTTTCTTTGTGACCACCTCCTGAGAATCACCACTGCCACCTGGAATAGACTTTGCTGGACTTGGACTTTTGCTGCTATCCTTTAAAGCCAGTAGCACCTGAGCCACCTCCTTTTCCAATTCAGCTTTTCTGGTTTGAAACTCCTTGGTCTGATTCTGCTGTACTCCCTTCAATTTTTTCTTGGGTGGTCCATCAGGTTTGCTTTTTGTTTGACGCTTTCTCTTCTTGGTACGTGACGTCGTTTCATGAGTTTCTACCTCTTCTTTCACACTGCTAACGGAAGAGATAGGCTCTGGAGGAGATTGTATGGGTTGACAGGGAGTAAATGGTGTAGTTGGTGGTGACTGAAGACGACTTAAGCTAGTCGAAATTCCAAGCAGTGACGTATCTCCTTGCGTAAAGGTCTGCACAATGTCAGTTAAAACAACAGACACATCATAATCTCGACTAACGGACCGCGAATCTCTACGTTGTGCTTTAGATGCATTTGAAGGACTGGTACCACTGGTAGACGCAGTCGGCGGAGATTTGCTTTTTGGGAATACCATTGTTTCATTTTGAGTATTTAATTTGGCACTGACCTGAGTATTCGTTGCACTACCCACAGAGGATCGTCGACGCTTTGGAGGAGCGATATCTTGAGTTAGACCTCCTTCTAAACTTTCTCCTGTAGTACTAGGTGCATTAATAGACTCAATAGACGTATTCCCTTCCGCAGAAATGTCTAATGCTTCCACAGTTTTCGCCGCTCCCTTTTTGGACTGTTTGCGAGTTTTAGCAAATTTTACATTCTTTTTTGTCACACTGGCGAGATCAGGTACAGGAATGGGAATATTCAAAATATCAGTTGAGTTATTTGGCAACGACTTTTGCTTTTTGGGCCTTCCCATCCCTTTTCGACCTTTCGGCTTCACTACCAACGTCATACTGGGAACATGCAGCATAGACTGGTCCGTACTTTCACCCAGACTTTCCCCCAAAGTAGATTCCGCAGGTGTTGAAATTGCAGCTGTAGTTGTAGAGCTCCTTCGTTTGCCTTTCTTGCCCGAAGTTTTTCTTGACTTTTTGGTTTTGATCTTCACTGCTGGAACCTTTTCGTTTTCTGTTAATAGTGAAGGTTCCGGGGCGGCTTGAATTATTGCAGCAGGTTCCACCTCCGCTGGTAATATTGCATAAGAATTTTCTACCGAAGATCTTTGGGATTTTGACTTTTTGCCAATCTTTTTTGCTTTACGACGTTTGGAGGGGGCTGGCACCGAAGTAGGAATTACGTTTAACAAGTTATGTTGATCCACAACTGGGGCAGTGTTGTCTGCACTTGTACTAACAGAAAAATCAGATGGCATTTCTAAGGAGCCGTCGGATGGAATATGGGAAAGTGAGGAACTAATTGGATTAAAGCTAGGTGATGATAAATTGTCTGTAGAACCGGTCACGGAGCCTGATTTTCGGCGACTAGCTCTTTTACTAACAATAACAGGAGGAGATATGTCCGAATCAGCAGATAGTCTCACTTCACTTGCTGCTGGTTTACGGCGTCCTTTCTTCGGAATGTCAGCGGAATCTAATGATTCTTTAGAAACTTGTCTGGATCTCTTTGTGAGGGGTGGACTTATTACTTCTTTTTGAGCTTCAGGCGTCTCTGCGATCAGCGCTTCATTAGCTTTTTGTCTACTGCTACTCCGAATAGCTGTTTTGTCTTTCTCCGGACTTTTCTTGGGGCTGCGTAGGGAAGGACTTGATAATGGAGTTGTAACGGTACTTCCAGTTTCCTTTTCTTTGGATGCTCTAGATCTGCTTGTGGAGGCTTGACTCGTACTTGCCGCAGGTGTAGTGCTCCTTTCCTTTGCTGCTCTGGGACTGGATATTCGCAGTGGCGGACTTTCTCTTTGCTTTGGAGACCGGGATCTCAGTCTTGGTAATTCCCCTCGTTCAGGAGAGACAATCAGTTCCTTTGCCACAACTACAGGAGTTGCTTTCTTTTTACCACCTTTTGAACGCCTAACAGTGGTAATTATTTCTGCTTCTGGCTCCGGCGTTGGGACAACAGCGGCAACAATTGCCGATTTTTTTCCCTTCCTTTTCCCTTTGGCTGTTACTGGGGTTGACGGCTGAATAACCCTTAAAGCAACAGACTCAGCTTCTTGTTCCGAGATTTTCGAGCCTTCGATTGAGTTTAGAACAGATGAATCAGGAGGAGGGGAATCAGTACTGTTACTGTTATTACTAACATTGGCAACAGATTTTTTACTTCCCTTCTTCTTACCAGAATTCTTGCGAGGCAACGATTCATTCAATGAGCTTTCAGCCGGATGCGACTGCTCATCATGTAACGGCGGAGAAGAAATGAGATCTGCTGGTGTCTCAACCGTAGGCAATTCCTTTACATCAACTATTTCACTGGACAACTTTGACGAACGTTTCCGCGATGTCTTCGTAGCCTTGCGTTTGACGCTGGACGCTGCTTCAGGAACAGTAGGCACCTCGTTTACTTCGGCATCCAGAGAAAACACATCGAATACTGGGTCATTCATTGGTATGTCAACAGGCGTTGGCAGTTCTGGCACTACTTGTGGGCTATTTTTGGTTTTCTTTGGTGAACTTTTGCTTTCTCTTTTCTTTTTGGGTTTGGCGGCAGCTGGTTGTCCTGCTTGTGCAGCGTCTTTCCTTGGCCGTCCAATCTTTTTACCTGACTTTGTGTATCCCGGACGCACAACCACTGCCGGAGTAACAGATGCAGAAGAATTCCCCGGTCCTGTGAGATCCATATTGATTGGAGACATTGGCATGAGAGAGTCGTTAGATGCGACAGAAGATACTGAATCCTTTTGTGCCTTCTTCTTTCTTGATGATTTAGCAGGTTTCTCACTGACTTGCTTTTGCGCTACTAGATCCAATACTTCAGATTCTTTGACACTAGCATTCATATCTGAGTTTATATCCGTCCCTTGTCCATTTGGAGTGGTTATTTGCTGCTCCTGCATGAGCTTCTTCATATTTGCTTTCGTCCGAGCACCCTTATGCATATTCTGAAACAAACAAAAAATACAGGAAAATAAATAAATAGCTCCAACATTAACGTTTATGAATGCGATCAAATTTTCCATTTGAATGATTGCTCATCCCTTGTTCATTTTACACTACAGTATTTTCTGTACTAAACGTAGCCAGTAAAAATTACCCAATGATAACGCAACAACGCAGAATGTACAACAAAATCGCTGCAGTCTTTCCTACATTCTGGTCCCTCCTTTTAAATATCACACACACGCACGCACAATTGCGAACAAAACTAAACTTAATATTAACTACTACGACGCAGAGTCGAACACCAACTACATAATTGACTTTTGAGTAAATTCCAATCACAGTTCACCACAACACAGACTAAAATAGTCCTCCTCGCGTGGCTGTATTTAGTTAGTAATACTAACTTAGTATTTTACTTTTTTTCTACTACTAGCTCTTGTTGTGCCATGAGGTGTAAAAATCCACCACCTTTCCATATGACGACGAGAGCTGATTTAAATGACTTCTACTACTTACTTGTATGCATTCCTCCTAAAAAGGTGTTAAAAATGCTGAACATTGTAGCCACAGCCAGCCAGCCAGGCAAGAAGAAGGAACAAGAACAACTGTGCAACTTGTGGAAGGAAAAACGGACTCGGTCGGACTGCTGCTGCTGCTGTTCAATTATGCAATGCGAATGCGAGAGCTTACCTAATAATAATATGTAATGGTAAATCTGAGTTTATAACACGAACTACGAACATACGAGTTGTACTAAAAAAGTTGCAAAATAACTTTAACGGAACGGCGGACTAGAAGAGGAAAGAGACGAAGGAAGAATACCTGCCCATGTTCCTCGTGTTCGTGTCGCTTTGCTGTTGGCCTTGTGCGCTCTCCGCTGTACTAAACCCTCTTCTATCCAACAAAAAACAACTGTGAAATATATTATAGTTTTGCACAAACGGCACTCATTCAGTTTTTAAGAGCCAGTACCAGCGTTACACATAAGCAAACCCAGCGAGTCAGCAGCAGAAGCGAGGAGCCAGGGAACTGAGGAAGAAGAAGTGAGGCAGACAGCGAGAGAGAATCGAGCAGGAGCTCTCTGAACGCTAAAACGCTGCTGCTGCTGGTCGGTCGCTCGCTGGAGTATGTAAAATGTAAGGCAAGTGCAATTGACCAAAAATGCCGTGGTGTTGGAAGTAACGCGGAATGTGTTCAGTTCAACAGAGCTGGGCTAAGAGAGCTACAAGACAACGCAGCGTGCTTCAGTCTCTTCCAGTACTAGAAGTGTTATAAGTGGCACTAATAACAATATAAGCGGAGCTATTATAACTTGCTTGCTATATATAAGTTGCATATAAGTAGCATGTAAGATGTTGTAATAATATGATTTGTTACGTTATCACTGCCTCGACAAGAAAGAAAGAAATATTATGAAGTGGCGGAGCCACTTTATAAGATCGAGATGTCCGTCCGTCTGTCTGTCTGTCCGTCTGTCTGTGCGCGCTCTAACTCAAAAACGGTTTGACTTTTTTGAAATCTGTTTTCGGCAATCAATAGCTGGTCACCTCAGAAGGGTCCAGCGTGATTTTGAAATACGTAGGTCAACTGTAACCGTTAGAAACCGTTACGAGGTCAATTTTTTAAAGGCTAACATATGGCAAGTAGCATATCATTCGACTCGTCTATGACCATAACACATAGATATGAGGTCATTTCGGGGTTGACGGTTACTGTTTAACGGTTACAGCGATTTCAAATAATTTTACACTTCATGCTATCCTGCTTAAGTGGCTTGGAATTTTCCACTTCTGTTTTCAACAAATGACTTCTTTTCACAAGAGCTTTATGTGACAAGCGTGACAGCGATAACGGTCAACGGCAACCGTTTGAAACCGTTACGATTTCGAAATTTTCAAATGTCACATACGGCATGTGGCATATCATTCGACTCGTCTATGACCATAACACACAGTTATGAGGTCATTTCGGGGTTGACGGTTACGGTTTAACGGTTACAGCGATTTCAAATAATTTACACTCTCCTGCTTAAGTGGTTTGGAATTTTCCACTTCTGCCGCAATGGATAACTGGTCACATGAGAAGGGTCCAGCGCGATTTTGAAATACGTAGGTCAACGGTAACCGTTAGAAACCGTTATGAGGTCAATTTTTTAAAATGATAACATATGGCAAGTGACATATCATTCGAATCGTCTATAATCATAACACGTAGATCTAAGGTCATTTCGGCGTTGACGGTTACTGTTTAACGGTTACGGCGATTTCAAATGATTTTACACTTTATCCTCTCCTGTTCATATGGTTTGGAATTTTCCATTTCTTTTTTCGGCAAACGGCTTCTCATCACAACCGCTTTATGGGAGAAGCTTTATAGCCATAACGGCCAACGGCTACCGTTAGAAACCGTTACGACTTCGAAATTTTCAAACGTCACATATGGCAAGTGACATATCATTCGAATCGTCTATGAACATAACACGTAGATCTAAGGTCATTTTGAAGCTGACGGTTATGGTTTAACGGTTACGGCGATTTCAAATGATTAAACAATTTATGCTCTCCTTTCGATGATGGGGAATTCGATGAGCACGGTCGCGTGACCCCTTGACATTGTTTGGCCCGTGTCAAAGGTCAAATTTATATAGAGTGTGCCAACGAGCTGAAACTTGCGTAATTTAAATAAAAAATTATGTAATTTGAATAAAAATTAGGTAATTTAAATAACAATTACATAATTTAAATAAAAATTACGTAATTTAAATAAAAATTACGTAATTTAAATAAAAATTACGTAATTTAAATAAAAATTACGTAATTTAAATAAAAATTACGTAATTTAAATAAAAATTACGTAATTTAAATAAAAATTACGTAATTTAAATAAAAATTACGTAATTTAAATAAAAATTACGTAATTTAAATAAAAATTACGTAATTTAAATAAAAATTACGTAATTTAAAAGAAATCCCGCTTTCGGTAGTTGCTTCTCAGGGTTTACACCCTTCTCGTTATCATTGGTAGTAGTCAGTTGATTATTTTTGCTATCAGTGGCGCAGCTCCGCCACTTTGCTACATGTTAGCTTGCTGGGTTTATTTTAGTATGGATGACGGATGATGTATAAACCAAACACTGAAGATTGAAGATGAGCTCCTCCGAGTAAACGTTGCATATTATACTATGCTTTTGGCCATGTCATATAACGTATTTTTTTAATTGACGCACAACAAATTTTCCACTAGGTGGACATAAAAAAGCCAGTATGACGAAAAACACTGGTTATATTTAAAATGAAAAATCTCAGTCTCAAGAATAGTTTACTGTTGAAGAGGAAAGTGCATACTGAAATGAAAATAGGGATTGCGCTGACATGCATTTCTATAAATTACGAATATGAATATTACAAATCAGAGATCTCCAGCATACAGCTACAGCGGTAGCAGACAATATTACATTTTTATGTTTCGGCCGGACGAAATGAATATCATATTCTCTGACTACTGACACAACACAAAATATTACGTTACACGACACACGTTTCTCTTGGTTGGACATGGAGGATACTACTACAGTGTAGTACACACAAGCAGCGTTTTTTACAGTCAAGCTTCTTCAGCAGAAGTTTTAGTAGACTAGTCTTGTATGTCATTCATCATACTCGTTTAGTTCAATAGCTTAAAGGATCAGGAAAAGTTACATGTCGACTCGAATCTCGAATAGTAGTAGGCATGTAAGCGAATGGGAAGGGAAAATCTATATGGACGCTTTGGTAGTGTTGGCATGAACTACTAAGCAAGCGAGCATGTTAAAAAGTGCAGGTGAATCGCTGCACGCTGCATGTCGTATCTTTGCACTTGCAATGGCATTAAAATGGCCAGCTGCTTAAACAAACCATCATGAAACGGACAAGACGATACGAATAAGGCTAATACAAATTACATTTACATACAAAATAACAGAAACTCACAGTAGAATTAAATTTTCACCTGTGGTTGTTATTAATGTTAAATGCTTCCTTTTTACTTGAAAACAAAATGGTATTGTTCTATTTCTCTGGAATTCATTTGCCAAGTTGCCAACCAAAAATTTTTCGTTTTAAACGAAAAGTAAAAAAATAGAAGATGTTTTATGAAGATGATTAAAAACTATGATGTGATGATAATATTTTTCTTATTCGAATTACAACGTATTTTCCCCTTGATGTCTTTTTCTTGTTAATGTTTACCTCATTCATGTTCAGAGAAATGTTAATGTAATAATTACCTGTAGTCGAACTGGCATCATTTGATGACCATTTCCTGAACTGGAAGGTGAACCCATTTGTTTTGAAGGACTGCAGGTCGCCCTTTCACTTGACGTGGCCACTGACGAATCTCCCAAATCCTTTGGAATTTCAGGTGTTCGTAAACGTTCGTCGTGAAGTCCGTCCATTTGCACTGGTGACGCATTGGAGATTCCCGTATAATTGCTTTCACCAACATTGCTGCTCTCCACATCGCTCAAACTTGGGGCATTATTTTGACTAATGGGTGTATTGGAATTACTCGACTTGGGGACGCTAACGGAAGTATTGCTACTGTTACTCGAGTTTTTCTTCAGGTTCATCATACTCGCAATTTTACTCGGGGTAATATTGGAGAACACGCTTGGTATGTCACGTTCTTTGTTGCTGGAGTTTGAACTTGTGTCAGGTTTCATCGTGATGCCATTTCCGGTTGCGTTATCACGTTCATCGCCAGATCCCATCATATTACTATGATTAGCAGGACTACGCCTATCCAGCATCTCACCGCCGTTGATATTGTGAGGGATTTGAGACGGTATTATCATAGGATGCTGAGAGACCGGTGACGTAGGCGGTGGAGACATTGGTTGCTGGTTGGAAACGGGTGCTGGAGGAGGAGACATCACTGGGGGACTATTATTGGCACCAGGGTTTGACGTATGCCCGTTCATGGAGTGATGCTCCATATGACCACCACCAAATGGTGACGGACTCGTCGGCCCCATTTGTGACATTTGCTGCTGTGGATGATGACTGACAGCCAAGTTTGGGCTGGCTCGCGGACTAGGTGATGGACTTTGTTGTTGACTTACAAACCTAGACAAGTTCATTAGTGCATGAGACTGAGGTTGCTGCTGTTGTTGTTGTTGGGGAGAAGTTTGGTGAATTTGACCAGGACTGGGGCTGACTGACACCTGTGGTGAATGTTGGTGCTGTTGTTGTGGTTGGGTCGTTTGCTGGAGGTGCTGTTGCTGTTGTGCGTGCGGCGTGTGTGGAGGTGGTGGAGGGGTTGGAGCGGGGGCATGTGGCTGAACGTACGGGTAAGGGCTGTGCGGAGGAGGTGGATACCCATGCTGCTGAGTTTGCTGCTGCTGCTGTTGTTGCTGTTGGGGTGCAGGAGAATGATGTGTCGGTTGATGATAGTAATGATGCGATTGTTGCTGGAGGGGATGAGTGGGGGCTACCCACTGCTGATGATGTGCTTGAGATTGAGGATGATGGTAAGCCCCATGACCCATTAAATGTTGTGAGTGCTGACTTGTTGGCTGTGCTGCTCCTGGAGAAGTATTAATTGGCACATGAGCATTGGAAATGGCGTGGTGCTGGGACTGTTGAGACTGTTGTTGCTGCTGCTGTTGTTGTGCTTGTTGGTGAGATCCATGTGCATAGTACGAATGTGCATGTGCGTAGTATTGCTGGTGCATATGCGGGGGAGGTGGTGTGGGGCTTGGAGTAGGGTAGTGGCTTGTTCCAGTCGTGTGATGCCCATAGTATGCACCTGGATGAGGAGATATCGAGGGTGGAGGGTGATGAGTTGGTTGGTGCAGCGCGCTCATCACATTACCTCCAGTCATTATCGGTGGTGACGCTGCCACTGACGGAGGAGCCATGATTGGCGTTGGGCAGTAGCGCTGCTGTTGATTGGGACCGTTACCAGAATCCATCTTTAACGCTGGACTCGATTGTAGTCGTTAGTTTAATATAAACATTTTCGACGTCGTCGACGTGTACACGGAGTTTATCCCTTTTAGCTGTTATTTTACACAGCGATTAACTTCACTGAAGACAATAAACACACTAATAATATTGTCTTTTAGAATGCCATTCTGGCATTAATATGGGTTTGTTCAACTTTCACCGAAACAACAAAATTGAAATGTTTGCAAAGTTCACTTGATGTTTCTGAGTTCTGACACTAACTTCAGGTTCCTCACCAGCTCCTCTTTCACGCGAGGACAGGTGACTTTCTTCAAATCTGCTCTCTGAAAACCAAAACCAACAAATTTCAACAATAAAATATGTTTCAAATTTGCAAAGGTCAAGAAATGGAATTTAAGCGCGAAACAATAAACAACTGAAATGACGACGATGATGATCTCAGCAGAAAGCCAATCAACGTCAAAGGCTTCAAATTAATTTTGCACAATTACCCGTGCTTTTTTCAACTCAACTTGCATGATTTCACTTTTATCCAAACAAACCGAAGGAATTCTAGTCAGCATCCAATACATACACGCATACAGACAGACAGACAGAGTTAGAGAGAAAAAGAAAGGAATACGTAACGTCACATCATCATCATGGTCGGTCATACAGCACGCTTTTGTTGTATTTTTGTTTTGTCAGTCATGATTATGATCATGATGATGATTATCATCATGTTCTGTTGCCATTAAATGGTGCATTGCATGTTGTTGTATGTTAAAATTGATAAAGGATATTAATGCAATGATAACCCATGAATCGTAAAGTAATGTGATACCTGTATATGCCAATTTGCCAATATACGATAAATATTATAATTGAATGAATGTCGGCAGTTGTTTCAGAGTAAGTAAAACTTTTAGACCGTGACTTATGGGAAATGAAAATAAAGATGTCAATGAAAATGTCGTTAAAACAAAGAGTAATGTCATGCAAGTCGTTAAAGTGTAAGTTAATACAACGAATACGAAGCCTTGCAGAAAACATAAGATTTGGTTAAAATAAAATAGTCAAGATGTTAGTACACTGCACAACAAAGAAGTAAGCAATGGAATGGCGTGATGTGATCAAGTGTCAAGTTAGTCAAGTATCCAATTTCACCTAAGTCTTGACTGATTAATTTAACTGCACTTGATATGAAATATGATCCAGTAACATTGTGTGCGCACTAGGCACTAAAAGTAGCTTACCATTTATGAAGAATTGCAATGAATGTACCTATCTATAACGTATGTAGGTACTACTTTTCTTGAATAAGAATGTCAGTAAAGTTAATTTAATTACAGTGCCCTGGCCGATGCGATGTAACGTACCATGTATAACAGCTTTATTTTTATCCTCCTAGTCACACGTCACATTCGTCTTCAAATTATTATGCCCACCTAGATAAACCTGCAATAACGATCAAGCTAAGCTAAAAACTAATCAGTTACCTAATACCAAACACTTGGTTATGTCATGTTGTTAGAGAGCCATTGCCTAATTCGTAACTGCATTGCTTAAGCAAAGCCGTTATAAAACGTGAAATGCTTTAAAGATGAAAGAATGAACTTTTATACAGAGAAAGCAATAACATTCAATGTCCATGTGCTTTCCACAGGATATAATTTTGTGCTTTTTTACTCACCGTTACGGCCACCAGCAACTGGTGTAGCGAATTT
Organism: Sinella curviseta; assembly: GCA_004115045.4. Lineage (NCBI taxonomy): Eukaryota > Metazoa > Arthropoda > Collembola > Entomobryomorpha > Entomobryidae > Sinella > Sinella curviseta. The sequence continues at coordinate 42,371,647 of CM023201.3, read as the reverse complement.
TTTACGAATGCTCAATCAAAAGTGTTCCTTCTCGTTATGATGACACTAACACCAATTTTGAGATGTAGGCAATTAACTTGAAAAAAGTCAGTCATAGAACAGAGACACTTTGGTTTGCGAAAACAGATACGTTTGACAATAATGTTAACGTTAGCAAACAATATTTAACGTGAATTGCACAGTGCACGCTGGTATTAAAACTACAACAATTTTATATCCGGCACTGACTGTAACGAAACGCACGATGCACATGTGTTTTGCTAACATTGCCATTTGCCATTTTCCCAATCCGTACACACACAAAGGCTATAATAATATATGCAAGCCATGCACTGTGTGAAGTAGGTAGAAAGAAGTACATACTACAAATCCATTATCCAATCCAAAATGAAATTAGATCTTGTAGACCACCGCACTACTCGTCTCATTTAATAATATTGTAAGAGTGAGTGATGGATACTATTTAGCAGCAGTACAACTAGTAGTGGTATTTTGGATGCTGCTGAGAGTTGCTTTTGCTTGTTATAATGCTGCTGTTATGAAAAGGGTTAAGTCAGTCCGTCAGTGCAGCAAAGCAGTGCTGTAGCTGTTTGCTTTTTTGCAATGCTGTCCAATAACACTTATATCGCTGATGCAATTTTTATGGAAAGGTATGCAGCGAAGAGGCGATTGAATGAAGATTTGCAACAAGCACATTGTTTTGTTAATATGTCGAAAATGAGGATAAAGATGAAAGATAGTCAGTCAGTCAGTTTATTGTAATCTGTGTGCATGAAAAGAATAAGAAGTTTTCAAAGTAAGTTGTCTTGCTACCTATATGCCTAATGCCTGTTTGTTCATTTTTATATTATGGTTTTGTTGGTTGTGGTTGTAGTAGGCTTAATAGTTAGGTATATGTGTAAATTCATATTACAATGTACACGTAGTGCAAAGGAAAGAAAGACCAAGTTCATTTCGACACCAAAAACCTGCTGGAAATATGCACATGATGCCTAGTCTGCGAGAAGGAGTGACAGAGGATTTATATCACATTTCTTCTCACTACATACATGATATGATGCTGCTAAACTGCTTTTTATACACACGTTTGTGGCAAATTTTTGATAAGAGTTCTAAATCTAGGGAGAAAACCAGCAACCATAATTAAGAGCATTCCTTGTTAATCGTTGTTGCGTACACATTTTATATATAAAATATGCAGAACTTGTTTAATCTCTTCTGGAATGCGAGCAACCATGCAAGTGATGAACTGGTCATAGGAATATCCAATACTTCAAAAGTAATTACTTCATTTATAACTTACTATGTTCATGATTCTTGATAATATATTTGATTTCACGAAATAAACCATACATATGTCTGTAAATAAGTACAAACTCAAAACATGTTATGAGATGACACCTGGCTGTTGTTGTCGGTTGAATGTACCTTATCATATTAGTACAGTTTGGGGAAAAATTTCAACAAATTTGAAACCGAAAGAACAAAATATAGGTGCCTATTGTGTACCTTGCCTACTTTACTATTAACAAATTGTTTGTCACAGTTATCGGCGAACTAAAAAACTATACCTAAATAGAAGACGATGTCGCTGAATTGTTAGTCCAGTAATAAAAATATTGTCCCACAAGCTAGAAAGACATCAGCCTGTCATAGGTACATCGGTACATGTATGCACAATAAAACATGCATATCATTAAAATATAAGTATGCATGTAGGTTAGATATATAATATATACGTTTGCTTGCACAAATATTGCACAATATTTGCTTGGAATGCACTTGCCATTTTTATCGATAATGTCCGCCGTGCCGGGCACTGTGGAGTTATTTAATATAGGTACGTAGTTTTATGGTAATATGAAAAGACATTAGTAAAACAAAATGTGAAAACGGATGATCACGCACATGAAACAATATATTATCGACTAGACGCACATTACTCACATAAAATATTAATATTAAGTACTTTAAAACTGAGAATTTAGGTTTCTTAAAAGGTTCAGGGTTACACATACCTGGTTATTCACTAAACGACATTTTTCCTTGTTAGTCAACCAACTGTCGTGCTTGAGGTGAAGTACAGCACATTGAACCACATTTGCTGTTCTTCCTTCCTGTAATCTTATATACAAACGCTATACAGCTCGATCGGTAAGGTATTTATAACAACACTTTCGGATACCATTTAGGATAAAAGTGTGTGTCTGTAAAAGTTACAGTGGGACATATACAGAAAAATATTGCTTTGAAAACCACTTTCACTCTGTGTTATATAACATTATTCTTTTGTATTGCTTCCTTCCTCCAGTTCACGTTTACATATTTATTTGCAAAAAAAACAACACAGCACAGCGGCTGTTCACTTACTGTATGCACTCTGCTAAAAAATAATACTTATAGTTTTCACAGAAAAAGGCAAAGCTTAAACCCAATTTCCGTCGTAGGTAATTTTCTTTCAAAGACAAAAACGGTACTTTTTGCCAAAGTTCTTGCTACGTGTGCTAACCTATTCCTATATATAATTCAAACAGGACTACATTATTAAAATACCGAGAAAAGTAATTAAAAGTGTATTTGTTGTTGTGTCTTATTATTATTCGTGTCCGCTCTCTGCACAAGCATTGCTAAGTTGATGCATTCGTACTATATGAACTTACATTCTCAATATTATACTATTTGTCGTGTGGAGTAATATCATCGTGATGATGATTTATACGTATCTCTTCGTAGTTCTAATTGTGTATAATAGATAGACTAGAGATGTATGCAACTTGCTTTACTTACTTTTATTCTCCTATTCCTCAACTAACCGCCTTACCACTAATTTACATTTCTCACATGTATTTCACTTCCCAGTTCATCTCACTCACACTACTTCACAATTCTCTGTATTGTGTTTGTGCATACTCGTATTTTGCCCATTAGTACGTTACAATATGTATGCATGTATCTACTGCTATTACGTACAGCTTAGCATGACTTTATATATCATTCGTGAAAATGTATTAAATTGAGAGTAACATTGAACAAGGAGAGTGAAAAACGAAATCTTTATTGCCTACAACATGTTCACCTCTACCCAACAACTTTTTTAGCGACGACGACGGCCAGGCAAACGCAATAAACGCTGTTTATATACAATAATAATATCAGCTCCCTGCAGCAGTATATAGATTTTATGAAAAATGTACATGCATATCATAGGATATACCAACATTGGAAGAAAAAAAAACTTTGGTAGCTCACAGTCAGTATAATTTTTAGGGACATGCATCCTACATGCCTATATATATCTACATGCATAAGACAACAAACACTTTACACCAGGCTCTGATGTAAAATGTGTGGCAAGCGCTGTATATGCATTGTATATGGAGTACTCACAAAACAGAATAAAGATTTTTTTGTGTGAGAAAAAGGCAAAATCCATTTTCATTCTCCCTAAGTTTTTTGGTCGAGTTTTGGTCAGATATCTTTTCTCGTGTTTTTAGCTGCTGCTCTGCTGCTGTTACTGTTGTTCTGCTGTTGCTGGTGGTAGTAGTAGTTGTAGTAGTGGTGCTGTAATCGTCTGCCGAGAAGTTCGTGCCGATGCGATGATGATGATATTGATATAGGTATACACACACTTGCACCATGCACGGTGGCGGCATATCCATAATAATTCGTTAATACTTGTTCAGTTCAGTAGTAATAGAAATGCACATAGACTTAAGATTTCATGATGTGTATCCCACCATCAGGCAGGTTGGCCTAGTAGTGGTTTGGTAAGGTAGGTACGGTAAGGTAAAAAAACTCCATGTCAGTGACTGACTGGCTGAACATAATGTACTATCTTGCATCATTGCTTGTGTTTTATGCAGGCAGCCTTTTACTTTTTATTTATGCTCTAAAAGCTTAACTGATAAAGAGAGTGCTACTGTGTGATTCCCGTTTTGAGTTTTGAGAAGCCAACAACTTGGACAACAAAACTGCAACGTAGGAATCCTCCCATATTGCCTTTCTTACATTTTTGTTCTCATCGATTGCGTGTAGCCCGAACAAGTCGGATCTTCATCTCTCCTGCAGCTTTCTTTTAAACGTTAGCTCAGTTGTATCTTTTTTAAGAAGATGTACATATACAACTGCTTGAAATAGACTAGCAATGTCAAGAATGATTCTAAAAAATTTCCATTAATTGATTTGAAAATAGAATTTATGTTGACTATATTATGCTGATGAAAGATGATATAATGCTGAAAGCATTATTTTTGATTGATGTTGTTTGGATCTCCACGCTGTTGTATCCCATCAATTTCATTTAAGGAAGTTAAATAACCGTTTCCCATATCGGTCATGTTTATCCGTGTACGTACGTATATCACCGTTATGTACCAAAAGTATTATCGTCTTCCGCTGTTTTGTGAGACGATGATACTAAAAATATATAACGGAATATCCCGCATATCACGTTTCCACTGTATTTCTGTGATCCAGAGAGAACGAGATCTCCGCAACTAGAGTTGTAGTAATTTGGTCTCCCATTCTGCTTCTATACGTGTTGCAGTCGTTTCCATCAACCATACCGTCCTTCCTTCATTTGAGAATCAAAATCCTTTTTTCATCCGTATTTGTTGCGAGGAAAATTTCTTGTTTATCGATCAACCCTGAACTTGTCATAGGTTTAGAACAACGGAGAGATTTATATGCTTTGCCTAAAAGAAGTCAACGAATCCAGGAAATCTTCTGGAAACGTGAGCATGTACCTAATATGGATCTGTGGATGTGCATAATAGCGCAAGATTCATATGTCACCAATGTACCTTATTCAACGTCTCTTTGCATTCGATTGATACATGTAGCGTGTTTATACTGTAATGATGCTTTTCTGCATTATTTTATGATGCTTTCCTAATACGAAGGGTTCTTGATCAATGAGCACTACTGTGTGCAAAGAAATTATAGCATGTTTTATTATTAGATCGGAATGGGACAAGGTATTCAGTACATTGTGTGCACAAAGAAATATGCATGTGTTATTAGGAAGAAACATAAATGTTTTTATTCCCTTATAATGATATGAAATATGTGTGTTTAATGAAACTAACATATTTACTATTTTATAATTAGATAAGCTTTTCGATTTTATTTCGTTCAAAATATTATTGTGAGCTGCGACACAAATCTGCGACTAAGAATGTGCAATTGAAATGGGTTCTGCATAAATGTTTGTTCATGGGCAATTTATAAGCGTGATGTCATTCCGTACCGCACAACACAGTCTCTCGTGATGGCATCTACATTTGGAGTGCCTACAAAAAATAATATTCATACTTATGCATTGACACTGTTAATTAACGGGCTACAGTTTCAAAATTAACAACGTTTAATCCTTTTTCCTAACCTGTGAGGGCCATTGTTAAATCAAATTCATCTCTGTAAATCTGTAAGATTTTCTTTGCACCCTTCTCCCCGCCAAGGGTGAGTCCCCAAAGTAGGGGACGTCCAGCGAAAACCTAAAATGCAAGGTCAGATTGTGAATACATCTAATAGTTACAACAAACATTTTAGACCATATAATTAACTAATTTATTTACCATTTTGGCTCCAAGGGCGAGTGCCTTATAAACATCATTTCCTGTGGTGACACCACCGTCGAGATAAATCTCACAACGGCCTGCGACACGTTTTGTAATTGCTGGTAAGGCATCAATCTAGGGAGAGAGAAAGGAGAAAATTTATATGCCTACCTACATGTACTTCGCATTCTATCACTTGTATATGCCTGAAAATTTAAATTCTTACTGTAGCTGCGACTGTGTCGAGTTGACGAGCTCCGTGATTAGAGACCATGATACCGTCCACACCGTACGAAACAGCAATTTCAGCGTCCTCTGGAACAAGAATTCCTTTCACAATGATGGGAAGTCGTGTAATGCTAAACAATGTTAATTAAACAAGGCAATCCATTAACAAATATTGTACGGTCAGGGTTTCGAATTTTAGTTTTTACTTCATGTAAAGTAAGATCAGACCTCTTTAGCCATTTAACATCATTCCATGTCAATGCTTGGTCCAACAGGACATCATGGAATGCAAAAGAAGATTCTTTGTTTTGACTCATAGCATTAGAATTTTCAGAGCCTTGTGGGAAGTTGGCAAGCCTGTAATTGAACAGAACCGCTGCAGACGAATTTACGACAAACACATACCGGTTTCCGGTGTAAAAACTTCAATGTATGGAAGTTGTACCTCAGGTGTGGGGGCAAAGCAAATCCTTCGCGAAGATTTGCTCTCCGTCTTCCAAAATAAGGGGCATCAACAGTTAGTACAAGAGCTTCAAAGCCAGCCTTTTCAGCTCTTCTCACTAAGCTCGCAGTAAGATCTCTATGAGCATGAAATTACATATGATCGAGTTAAAATCACTTTCTCCGTGAAATGGGAAGTATAGATAAATTATTTCTAGTTTTACCTGTCCTTGTATACGTAGAGTTGGTACCACTTTCGTGCATTGGGAGCTGCCGCAGCTACTTCCTCAAGACTGGTGGTGGAAATTGTGGACAAAATATATATGGTACCCATTGAGGCAGCAGCTAGAAATTATTTAGTGATTTGCTTATAAGTTATCGACGTACGCTGATAAAGGAAAAAATCGTTAAAATGAATTCATACCTCGAACATTGGCACATTCTCCCTCCGGATGTGCTAATTTCTGCATCGCCGATGGTGAAACTCCTAGTGGGAATGCCACAGGTTTCCCCAGGACAGTGGTCGAAATGTTTCTTTTCGAAACATCGATCAACATTCGTGGTCGGATCATCCATCTAAAAAGCACAATTATTATTCGAATAAATTAATACGTACTTTTGGAAACCATTTTCAAAAAATTTTCATTAAAAATCGCATGTTTGTGTTTTTGCAACCTTTCAATCATTTATATATTTTTTGAAAATAAATTAATACCTTTTAAAAGCGTCCTTGTTGTCGCGTAAAGTTAGTTCGTCGTCAGCCCCACTTTTATAGTAATTTAATGCGTTCTTATCTAGCAGCTTTGTTGCAGCTTCTTCAAAATCTTGCACACAAACTAGCTTGTCCATGTTACTACTTTTTTACGAACAGATTTCTTTACTTTAGCAGCAACGTGGCTATCTCACTGATCCGACGGTGCCCAAAATGCAAATGACCATTTTTGACTTGTCTGTGAAAGAATTATAGATCAATGCTTACGAATAATTCACTTTCTTTCGTGATGAAACTACAAGGATAGTCACAAACACGGAGGTCACTAACGCATTGAGTATGGATTGGTGAAATTAATGTGGATGAGGTTTCTGAAAACTGACCAAACCAGTAAACTTTCCGGCTATTTCCTAACCTTATGAAAGGAGTGAACACAATTAAGAACATGGAAGGGAAGGGCTGTATTAATCTGTACTCCTACATAACTACTGTGATATGCAATATGAGTACATTTCCATTATGGGATTTCATGTGAATATATTTAGCAAGCAAGACAAAAAGCTTTCCAATGTTTCACAAAAATTAACCCCAACGTATCATTTAGTGCCTGAGTGACTGACATTGATAATAAAAGTTGAAGACCAAAGCTGCATGTGTAGGTATACCATCTGTATCATGTATTAACTTTCGTACTTCATTTTTAAAGCTCCTTTATCGTTGAACCAAATTGATAATTCCTGGAAAATTATCTTATTGGTAAATACATATGTAGGTAGACTATTCATTTTACTGTCACGCCATTGCATGTTGATTGATAAGTAAGTGTAGTAATAGTCGGAATGGAATGTGAGTTAGGTATGTACATCATATACTAGTATTTTTACAGCATGAAATGAAGAAAAACCTCATAAGCTATCAAGAAAATGTCAATTCTGAAAAAATGGCCGTAAGGATGGAAAGCAAAATGTGGTGGTTCATATAATTTTAATTGCTCGTCTAACGAATGACTTGGGTACTATTACGGATGAATATAGCCTTGAAGTTCATAGTCATTGTGTAATGAAGAGCATAGCAGCCACTACCACTCTGGCCACGTGGGTAGTCCATTTTAGCATTTTCTATTACTGCGTAGAAAAAACTAGATGGACATGCAATGAATTACTTTAAAAACGAGGGTTCTTTTCAATGCTTCATTAAATGTGGTCATTATTGATGGTATCAGAATGATATCGTTCATGGTGGCTTGCAGAATGGACATTTATGTTACCTAATAAACACTGCCTGTTTGAAAGGTATCAGTTATGCTTGTTAAATATCAAATTGTACCCATCCACCTCTCTTGTTTTATCGGTTGAAGTGAGTACAATGTAGTTATAAAATTATATACCCATGTTTATGCACATACTTTTTAAGATCTTGTAAGATGCCTACAACCAAAGTCGATGGAACTGTTGCGCATCCGGCCGGTGTAGTCATGGATGGACTGCTTTGTTTAAATCAATATCATGCGAATCGTATGGAACATCATCTTTCACTATAGCCTGGCCTATCAATGTATTCCGGTTAAAATTGGGTTAAAATTCATAACAGATACATGGCAGATGTTACAAACGGTGTAGCATAGCGTTCACGCCTGATTTACGCAGTTTACTATTCTATTATAGGTACATTTTGATAATCGCCTATTGTAATACACAATCTAACAATTTATAGGTAACATGTAACACGACTCAATAATACATGGTTTCATCAACTATTGCGTGCGCCTTGATATAATATTATATTTATATTTTCATTCACCACAGTTGAAATGGAAGCTGATGACAGCTTCAATTATTACGAACATCCTCCTTCAAACGAGCATTCATATTCGCTATCACAAATACTGCCGTCTTCCGTAGAAAATGGAGCTAACTTCTGTAGGTCACAATTTCATTGTCTCCTTATGTGTATGCATATAGAATAAAAATGTGTTTATTATAAACGTCACTTTTGTGCGTAGTATTTACCGAGGAGCCAAATAAGCTTGGTTGGGGCAACAAAAACCTCAACAATGTTCCCATTGTCCAACAAAGTGTACAGGATGAAGATGCATTCGAAGATCATGTTGTAGGTAAAAGTTATGACGCTTTTGAAAGCAAATTAAAGCATGGCTTTCTGGAAGCTCCAAATCTCGGACTGGTCTCAGCTCCCCCCGCAATGTTTGACTATCAGCCTCCTTTACAGGTGAAATACCAATCCGTACATTATACATTCATTTAGCCATAAATGCCAATAATGCCATAATTTCGTGGTATATCCATGTAATTTCTTATACTGAAAGGGTTTTATGTGATTTCCAGAGGATTGATTTGAAGGATAACAAAATAGAAATATTACCAGAACACTTCTTTGACGAACTTCCACAGTTGACCTGGTGTGACCTGAGATATAATAGATTACATAACCTACCACAAATGACAATAGAACACAATAATCTCAAAGTATTATTGCTTCAAAACAACCAACTTTCAAGTATTCCTGCCTCACTAGGTATGTATATGATTATTTACTTCGTTTGCTTTTTGTGAATTTATGCTGTACGAATGATCAATACATTCAAAATAATGAAATCGTTAATAGCACGTGCTAAAAATCTTCACACGCTCGGGTGGACCAACAATGAGATTTCTGATCCTCCGCGCCTTGTTCTTCTGCAAGGTTGTCAGAGCATATTGGAGTACTTGCGTGCTAAGCTTGCTAGCGAACTTTCATGCGGTAAGAATAATATAGTGTGATCCTGTGATCTAAAAAGATTGGCTGCTGAGTGAAGTATTTAAAGTAACTTTCATCTGATATTGAGAGCCTATATTAGGTATGCTTTCAAAGATATCAAATGGTAAATACCTAATGTATATATACTAGATGATGAAGAAAATTATGCATCGTTTGAACATGACAAACAACTGGAAAAGGATTTAGCAAAAACTGCCAAGAAACGAACAGCCAAACGCACATTGTCACGAAACAGTATTTTGTCCTGTGAATCTACAAAAACGGCAACAGAGCAGAAAAAAGAGGAGGACGACAGAAAAAGAAGGATTGATAGGCTGAAATATACGTGGGACTTATGGAAAAGCATTCCGTGAGTTACTTTCATATGTATGAAAATTGTTTGCTTTAAAAGTCCATCCAGGACATTTCATTGTTAAATACTGTCGCTCCTAGGTATAATGGTGTAAGTAACCACGCTTTGTTTGAAAAGTCAGTTCAAGAAGTAAAGGATGAAGTCAAAGCGAAACTGAATCAGCACAGAGAAGCAGTTCTTCAAAAAATTAAGTTAGCCATCGAATCAATATTTATGATTTCTATGACCAAAGTACATATGTATAATATAAGGATTGGTTATTACCGTTCTTTATAGGGATAATGATGTGTTAGGAAAATGGAGATGGGAAGCCAGAATGCTACAAATGAAAGGACCTAATAAACCGTACAACGGTGTTCAAATGCCTTTTGGAACAAATGAAAACAATGCTCAAGTAACTGGCCATCCACCTCATGGGTAAATGATTACATTACAATTTTACATGAACCACTCCAATATTTTCATGAAATATGATGTACATGCATACCTGCGCATGTTATGCGTTTTCAGTCATGAAGTTGTTGACGCTGCCACTTTCCGTTCAACAATGACCGAGTGCATGAGAAGGTTACAATGTATGGCTGAAAATCCTGCTCCAATTAGTGACGCCGAAAAATCACTGGAAAGGCTCAAGGAGGTATGTAAATTATATTATAATATTGAGAACCGTACTCGTATCAGTGTAGAAGCAAGATATTATAACCCGTTTTGTGTTTTGTAGGTTGAAGATATTCAACGCAAACTCTTTGATATGAAATTAAAATGGTCGGTAAAATCAAGTAATCCTATTTAACAAGGATATACAACCTCTCCAATCACAATTAAAGTAAACTTGGATTCGATTTTATTTCAATGTAAAGATTATTATAAGATTACAATTCATAATAAAGGAACTGAAAATTTTCCATAAACTTATAACTAATCCAAGTAATATTTATATACTATTTAAATGTTCACACAGCTGGAGCTTTGATGAAACCAATTATTGTTAATTGTTACCATTTTGAAAGACAGTATTATATCACAGCTAGAACTACTTGCTATAATTTCTATAAATACACATTCCAATATTGAATCCTTAATTATGCTGACTTTGGTATATCTGGTCGACAAGAAATATGACAAAATACTTTTATTACAGACAACATTATTGCTTGCTAGAATAACTTTTTAAAAATTCGGTTATCTTGTACTCATTCTGGAGCAGTTCTAACACGAGGAAAACTCTTTCCATATCATTGGGGAAAGAGTCAAATGACAGAACAAACCAATAGAAAGCATAGACCATTCCCCAGCTATCGAAACACTCTTGAAATTCTGTAGTACTTCTACCCAAATTAGACCCAAGAGCGTCACACGTGTCGGCATAAAGTTTACAAAATTTATCTACAATACTCTTTTTCAATTGAGATTTTGGAATACAAGTTAAAATTGCAACGGTAAGTTCAACCGTGGGATTCCTATACCCCAAGAGCTGCCAATCGATAACTTTCACCGGTAACTCTCTATCCTCGACCACCATAATGTTGGGCGGCCAAACATCTCCGTGAATTAAACAAGGATTCTTGGAGCCTTCCTGTATGGCCAGGTGAAAATATTCTATGATATGATCAGCTATATATTTGTAAGCCTCCCGTAGTTCAGGTGTCCCGTTGTTCTCTTCCAGAAACGAGTCCAGTCTCGTGGCATTAGTCTTAGCCAGTTCCGTAAACAGCGGCGATTCTAGTTTTGCCTCACCAACCCCCATACAAAATGGAAATAGTTCAGAAATTTTGCTACCAGTCTTCTCTAAAGCTAAACTAGCACAGTGAAATTGTGCTAAGAATTTTATAACCTTTTCTAAATTTATTTGCCAGGCATCGGAATCGGGATTCAACATTTGGTACCCTAACGGTTTCAAATCCTCCATGATCAACATGGAACCATAATCTTCATCGTCAGCGTCGCCAGTGGCTATTTTTGATGTTTTCCCACAGTAAAATGTACACAAATTATCGTGTAAAGAGGTAACTGCTTCAACAATCTTGGGTTTCACGATTGAATAAAACTGAATTTCCCTTTCATCAAATTTAGAACATAGCGTAAGAGCTTTGTACTCAGGGTTAACCGGAAGCAGTTTGACCAAAATATTTTGTTGTGATCCACCCTCTATTTGAAATGACACTCTGCATAAATTGCTCAGGAATCCAACACCATCCTGAATGTTTCCCACTACGGAAACAGAGTTTGGAAGAGGAATAACACCGACATTGTTGCGTATCCATTCTTCTGTGATGTCGTTTTCGGTTTTTGGAATGATGCAGTTCTCATCGACACATTTGCCAGCCATGTTCTGAAATTGTTATAATAGTATGCATAGGTGTTGTGTGAATATCTCATACGAAAGTTAACTAGCTTGTGTATATTATTATTTTCATACTGGTGAAAATAATAATATGTTACCTTTGATTCAGTGAAAATAATCAAAATGAGATCTGTGTCCTTGAGGTAAGTGCATATGCTGGAGTTGAATTGAAGCTTATTATATTTTTACCACCAACTGTGAGTGCCGGCTCTTACTGCTTATGTCAAACTGACCCTGTGTACAAATATTGCAAGTGAACAAGTGGTAGTGATGCTATGAGATTCCAACAAGATATCTGGCATAGCTGATGCTGTTAGCTTTAGAAATGCCTTTTTAGCATTTGGCAATGCTCAAAGCAGTATTCTTATTAAGTTTGATACACCACGATACGATAGGAAAATTAATACACAAGAAGTGGTATCAAAAATATGTACATACAAGGATATCCTAAGTAATTATGAATGATTAAATGTAATTCATGTCAAATTGATTACACTAAAGTACAATTATTATTTCACATGTACTATACCGTAACTCGTTTTATTTCTTAATGAAAATATCCAGCAGAAACTTTTGAAATCTATTTAAATGATCCATAAAATCAGGCTGCTCTGTCATGAAATCAGCTTCTCTCTTATATGAACAGGTAAAAAATTAAATTATTCATTTGCAAAACATTGTTTTTAATATTTGTGCTACATAGTTATAAGAACACCAATACAATTTAAATTGGGCGTTTTTACCACGACGAATCCCTTAAAGACGAAATAAAACAATGAAGATACATCTTTAATGATATAATACTCTAAATGCCATTTTAAAGGAGCATACAAGGAATACACTTTTGAATAGCCATAATATTACTCTTTGCTACAACGACTTTTTAAAAATTCGGTTATCTTGTACTCACTCTGAAACAATTCCAGTATCAGGAAAACCCTCTCCATATCATTGGGGAAGCAGTCAAATGAAAGGAAGAACCAATAGAAAGCATAAACCATTCCCCACGTATCGAAACACTCCTGAAACTCTGCTTTACTTCTTCCCAAATCAAACCCAAGGGCTTCGCACGTGTCCATGTAAAGTTTGCAAAATTTATCTAATGTGTCTCTCTTTAACTGTGATTTGGGGAGACAAGTTAAAATTGTAATCGGGAGTTCAAATGTAGGGTCCTTGTAACCCAAAAGCTGCCAATCTATAATTTTTACTGGCGATTCTTTTCCCTCAACGAGCATAATGTTGGGCGGCCAAAGATCCCCATGAATTAGACAACAATTTGTCGACCCTTCTTTTAAAACTAGTTCAAAATATTCTACTACCTGATCCATTATGTATTTGTAAGCTTCCCGTAAAGCGGGTGACGCTTTGTTCTCTTCCAGAAATGGATCAAGTCGTGGCGCACTATTCCTAGCCATTTCCATTACCAGAGGCGACGCTAATTCTGTGTCTCCAACTCCCATGCAAAATGGAAATAGTTCAGGAATCTTGCTACCTCTCTTCTCTAATGCCAGACTAGCGCAGTGGAATTGTGCTAAAAATTTCATGACCCTTTCCAAATTTTCATACCAAAGATCAGAATTGGGATTCAACATTTGATACCCTAAAGGTTTCAAATCCTCCATGATCAACATTGAAGCATAATCTTCATCCACATCGCCAGAGGGAATTTTTGACATTTTTCCACAATAAAATTTACACAAGTTATCGCCTAAAGAGGATACTTCCGCAACAATCTTTGGTTTTACAATTGAATAAAATTTGATTTCCCTTTCATCAAATTTAGAGCTGAGTGTTATAGCTCTGAACTCAGGGTTGACTGGCAGCAACTTAACCACAATGTTTCGTGATGCTCTTCCGTCTGTTTGGAATGATACCCTACACAAATTGCTGAGGAATCCGACACCATCCTGAATGTTTCCTACAACGGAAACAGAATTTGGAATAGGAGTTACTCCTACATTGTTGCGTATCCATTCCTCTGTGATATCGTTTTCCGTTTTTGGAATGATGCAGTTCTCATCGACAATACGTTGGCTGTCCATTTTCTGTAAAATTGTCATACATATTGTATCTTCAATGTCATAAAATGAATATATCAAGTGTTTTATTTTCAAAACTTGTGAAGATGTTACCGTTGATTCACAATCTGTGAAAACTGTGAGTAGGATTCTAGCTGTGTCCTTGGAATGTGTTTATAGCTGAAGTGTATAATGTTATTCTTTAGCACAAACCGTGATTGCTCTTGCCGCTTGTGACTGCTAGGCGAAACTGATACGATAAACAAATGAAGGATGAACAATGTGCCTGGGATTTCAAGCAGATTTATTACAGGACCATTTTGCAATGCCTTATAACTATATATAGCTATATTTTATTGTGTGTATGGGCACGATCAACGCGAAATTTAATACAGTGAAGAATAATAACTGAATACATGCATGAATATCTGAGTGTATGAATTTGAGACGATTGGAGATGATAACGAATCTTGATTGTACGAAATTAAAGGAACATGCTCCAAACTTTTATATGTTATATTGCCCAAAATAATGTTATATTGCGCACGTAATAAGATGTGAATAGGAATAGATCTGCTTTGTAAAATGAAATTGCATGGAGAAATCCATTACGAGCAAACCAATAATTTCTAATGACCTTAAAATTGGAAATTCTTCGAGATTTGCGCGTCAGCGCAAATCGAAGAATAATTATAATTATCAGAGGTATATGGAAACCGTGAGGTATCCATATACCGAACATACATTTGTAGTCTGCACTCTGTCAGACGCACATAGCCCCGTATTTTTAAAGAAAAAACAACGAAAAAGATCCCTCTTACCATGCCGTCGCCCGTCCGTCTACCCAGTCGGTCGCCGAGCCCAAGATTCCTCATGATTCAAAAATATGTTCAAGCTGTTGTCCTTATAATAGGGATGGGAAATGGGAGGGACTTGGATACCTCACGGTTTCCATATACCTCTGATAATTATAATTATTCTTCGATTTGCGCTGACGCGCAAATCTCGAAGAATTTCCAATTAATCATTCGGTATCCTCCAACCGTTCGGTATCCATATACCGAACATACATTTGTAGATGTTTAAAGAACAACAGCTTGAATCAATAACCAATTAAATAATTATCAGTGGGACTAATGTTCAAAATCTTATTGAAGGAAAATATATATATATACATTTTATTACACACACAAAATAAATTTACACACTACTTACAGGAGGAGTTCATAACATTAAACGCAAATGCACATTCATCGTCTATAGGCTTATTATAATGCTTTGCAAATACTTTAGAATTTTCTGACCAACCAGCAGCTTCAAATATTTTGTCAACTGAGACTCCCACAGCAAACGCTTTAGAAGTGGAGGCGTGTCGAAAACTGTGAGATGTAAATTCAGAAATATTTACCCCAGAATCTTTTAAAATTTCTTTTAGCCAGTTGCTAATTGTTTGGCTATTTGCTTCTTTATGTGGTAAACGTGACTGAACGAAGAGATTTTGAGACGACCTTAACGTGCCAGTTCGGCTAATATAGGATTTTACACATGAAACTACGCAAATTTCTTCTTTGGGGAACTTTGGAAAACGTAATGTGGTTCCCAAGCCCGGTTTGGATGTTTTCAGTCTACTACCGACGTTAATGATAACTATATCATCCTTAACATGAATTTCTTCTAATTTTATTTTACTAAGTGTCTGAACACGTTGACCAGAGCATAACGCCATCAAGGCTGCCAGTTTCTTACTTAAGTTACGCAGAGACATATCCGAATTTTTTCCAAGGGATGGTAAGTAATTGAAAACTAAATTAGTGTCCCATGTGACTTTATATTTACAGTTTGGTGGCCGCGTCCTACTAACTCCTTTGACAAGCCTGGCAATTAAAGGATTGGACCCTATGCTATCCCCTTCAATAGGGCCTAAAATAGTGGAGAGAGCCGAACGTGCCGTGTTAATTGAAGAATAACTGCATCCTTCTTCATATAAGCTAGCTAAAAACTCTAAGATGACTTTAATGGTTGGCTTACTAGGACTAAAATTATGCTTGCCGCAAAAAGAATTAAATTTTCCAATGACAGATTTATACTGCTTCCAGGTTCCATCCGTGCAAGATGCTTTCAGCAGGTTGTTGCAGCTTTCCGAATATTCACCTTGACCCCAGACAAAACCCCAACTAACAGGTTCATCGACTTGCTCATTGGATGTTGCCTACAATTATATGGATAGTTTAATTGATATTTTCCCCTTTTAATAATCAAAGGATCTTGAACCAACAAGTTAGAAAATATAGGATACCATGGTTGACATTTCCATTGAGGAACCACGACTATTCCAGTAGATTTATCATTAATAATTTTCTGAAGAACTCTTGATATTAATGCAAAAGGAGGAAATGCGTAGAAGAACTCGTCCCACTTAACGGTAAATGCATCTACACAAAGTGATTTCGGGTCTGGAAACCAAGATATAAATCTCTCACACTTTGCTGTTTTTGCTGTGGCGAAAAGGTCAATCTCAGGCTGCCCCAGTGAAGTTACTATTCTTTTAAAAGACAATTTATCCAGACCAAAATCATTTTCATCTACCTCTGCCCTTGATAATCTATCAGCCACGGCGTTTTCTTTCGTATTAATATATGTTGCCCTTAACCAAATGTTTCGCTCCTCGCACCACTTCCAAATTTTTTCAGCTAATGTGTGATTGCTGTCAGACCTACAACCGCCAAATCGGTTGATGTAACACAATGCAGTGGTGCTATCTATTCTTGCTAAAATATGCGCATTATGTATATCTTTGAAAAACGAATTTAAACTGTTGTAAACAGCTAACAATTCCAAAGTATTTATGTGTAATGCCTGTTCTTCTTTACTCCAAAAACCACGCGTACCTACTCCATTATAACTACAACCCCAGCCTGTGAGAGAAGCATCCGAATCAAATTCAAAATCAATTTCATCACTGGTAATTTGATTTGTTACACTAGGTAATTTTGACAACCACCACATTAAATCTTGCTTTGCGAGTTTGCTAAGGACCATAAAAGCATTGAAATTGCCGTCATTCTTGCGTAAAAAGCTTTGCTTTTCCTTTTCAATTCTGCGATTGTATAACATCGAGTACGGTACCGCAGGTGACGCTGCAACAAGTGATCCTACGAGTTTAGCCACTGAGATGATTTCTACTTTTTCTCTTTTTAAAATATTTTGAATACAATGACACAAGTGATGTCTTTTCTTTTCCGGTAACGATATAGAAAATTGCGTGGCATTAAACACGAAACCTAAATATTCCAAGCTCTGTGTAGGCTGCATTGTCGATTTATCAGTGTTAATAATAAAGCCTAGCCTAGCAAGTAAATTTGAAGTTTTTTGCACATTAAAACCGCACTCCTCAAAAGAATTGCCCATTAATAAAAAATCATCTAAAAACACGACGGATCTATAGCCCTCTCCGCGAAGCTGATTGACAACCGGTCTAATTATTTTGGTGAAAAGTCTAGGAGCACAGGAAAGTCCAAATGGAAGGCATTTAAATTCATAGAGGTTATTATTAAAACGAAATCTCAAAAATTTTTGGTCCTCCTGTGCTATTGGTATCAAGTAGTAAGCGTCCTTCAAGTCTATTTTTGCCAAATAATCATTATGAAACATTATTTTCTTAACAGTTCTGTGATCTTCCATTTTAAAATGAGGACTGTCAATGTACTTGTTAAGGCATTTCAAATTAATAATAAATCGACTGGAACCATCAGATTTAGGAACAGCAAAAATTGAGGAGACAAACTGTCCCTCACACGGATCTACATGACTAACAGCATTAATTTCTAATAACTTCGTAATACAAAGAGACAACTGCTCGTGCTCTTGTGGTGTCATATTACGCGAAGGTGGTTCCTCTTTCTGATGCGGAATACAACCATCTTTAAAGGGTAACCTATAACCTCTTATAGCTTGGAGTACTTCAAAATCCTTTGTAATCTTCCGCCATTCATTTATAAATAGTTTTAGGTTGCCAGCACATACTTTCAAAACTGGTGTTGTTTCGTGTTGTTGTAAAGTGGTGGTGGGCGTGAGTAGTTTTGTCGTCCTCTTCGGGCCCTCTGGTTTTGAAATCTCTGGTTGAATGCCCCTCGTGTCCTCATGGAGGGGCTTTGGAAGTTTAAATTACGCCTGTCGTAATTACGTCCGTACGGGTGAAACCTTGGCGTTGGCTTGACCATAGATCTCACCATTTGGGAGGAGGCCTTAGTTGCTTTCAACTGCTCCGGTACGTTTTCGCCAAATAGAAGCCCTGCTGAGGTCTTGCTTGTGCTGCAAATTCCACTGAATTCCTTATTCAAAGCAGGCCTAATTTCTTGTTTCCTTTTTCGGTTCATTTCATCGGAAGTGATAGCTAATGCTGATGATGCCTCCATACAAGTTCGAAGGAGGTCTTGCCGGAAGTTAGGATCAATAAGCTTAGATTCTGCAGTGAAAAGCATTTCCGCCATGCGAGCCATCGCCACTGAAGCTGTTGCCACGTTGGACTGCTGCTGTTGTAAGGAAAAGTCTTTTTGCCTGACATGACTAGGTAGGAATTGCCATACTTCCTGATTCACTTTCGGAACACCGAGATCCTTACAATTTTCAGGAACTTTATACTTATCATGGAGTCGATCTTTAGTTGGCTTTGAGTTTTCTAAATTGTACATGCGGCTAATGGATTGAGCGATATCAGAATTAATTGGCTGGCCATACGCGGTGTCGGGTTGAATGACGTCTAAAATGGCCGACAAGCTTGGCGTCGAATCGGGCTCTGAAGCAGCCGAGTTTGTAGCTGTGCATAATTATTAAAATTGAATTGTATATATTTATGAAGTCGACGCAACATTAAATGATGTAATAACAAGGCAGTTAGTATCAAATTGTTACCGTTAGATTTTTCAAGCAAGGCTTTAACTGCTGAGTCAGCGGGGTCGTTATCCATGTCATTATCAAGGTCGTGTTCTATCTGATCAGTTTCATCGGAACCCTTTATCAATTTGAACAGTTGGTCCAGCTTTTCCGGGACACCTCGCAGTTCATTCAATGCAGTTGTATTCTTTTGTATCTCGGCCTTCATCTTCGCAGTTGCATTCTTCTTCCGCAATAATTTCGGATTCTCACTATTAATTCCCAAAATTATTTTCAATAATTAGTCTAGACTGATAGCGGCAAAACTCTGCTCCAGCGTGAAATAAAAAGTTAGTAACAATGACCATTTCGTCAAAGCTAATTGCTGTTTAATCATGGGTATCAATGACCTTGATTATGTGGTAACAATGACCTCATTATCTTGGCATCAATGGCCTTATTGTCTGGGCATCAATGGCCCTATATTTCAGGCGTCAATGGCCTTTCTCTGGGCATCAATGGCCCGAATAATTTTTAGTTAATTAAGAAATTAATAATCTTCTGTTATCAAAACATTCGCCTGTTCTAACCAAAAACCTCTCCTACTGAAAAAACTTACTAACTTAACTAAAGTCCCACTGATAATAACGAAACAAACTTACCTCATGTTTCCTGGATTGGACTCTTCGGCAGACATGGTAATTCAAACAGAAAATCACTGAAAAATAAGTTAAAACACTGAAATAAATATAGCCAGTGGTCTGGCTGAAGCTATGCGCGACCGTCAGAAATGCAATGAGGAATCTTGGGCTCGGCGACCGACTGGGTAGACGGACGGGCGACGGCATGGTAAGAGGGATCTTTTTCGTTGTTTTTTCTTTAAAAATACGGGGCTATGTGCGTCTGACAGAGTGCAGACTACAAATGTATGTTCGGTATATGGATACCGAACGGTTGGAGGATACCGAATGATTAATGACATCGAAAGCTCTAATTGCTGCAGTATATTATTCATTTCCAAGTAATATAATCTTCAAATTACTTCACTCGAAAAACTGAAATATTCTTTTCATTATTTGGAACACTAATAACTCGATCACCATCTATATAAATGCGGTTAAGGAATTTTTTCAGTTTTTATCATATCTATTATGTGCATGAATGTTAAAATGTGATGTTGAAATATATGTACGAATGCTGGAAAATAAGCGTTGTCATCTTTATTTCATGGCGTTATCTTCAGTATGTCTAAAGTAGTTAAAAACGAACCAAATAACACGGGTAAAATTGATTTAATTTTTTATTAGTTTCTTCACAAGGACATGTTCTACAAAAAGAGTATGTTATGTATTTACATGTAATGTAATCAGCATTCACTATGTACGATGCTGTATTTTACTATCAGTTATATATTATGAATGGAAGCAGAAATATTAAGAGCATTCGCTCAAGAGAAATTCAGGAAGATTATTTTCCTCACACAACACCCTAAACACATTTGCAAACTTTTCATAATTTTTTGCATAGCATTCGATTGACGGGAGATATATAAGATATCCAAAAGCTGCTCCCCAGGTGAAAAAGAACTTTTCAAATTCCTCCCAGCTTCTCCTTTTAATCTTGTCTTGATATCCTTTCTCCTTGCAAAGTTGTTCAAATTCATCATAATATAGTTTAATTAATCTTCGCAAATTGTCAGTTGTGAGCTCTTCCTTTGGAAGCACTGTGTAGAGCATGATGCTCAAATCATACGTTACATCCCTGTAACCCAACAATTGCCAGTCCAAAACTTTGACTGGAAGAGAGTTATGAACCTGGATATTAGGTGGCCAAACGTCTCCGTGAATTAAACAAGGATGCAGTCGCCCGTTGTCTTCAATTTTCTCTAGAATTGTACGAGAGTACGGTTTCAGCTTTTCATAGCGAGTCCAAACTTCTTTGGAGACGTTGTTGGATGTTAGCAAGTTTTCCAGAAGTTTATAGCCTTCTTCACTCATTGTTTCTATTTGAGATTTCCATTCATCATTGTCAGTGATTCCTTGCATGAACGGATATAGGTCAGGGAGTGATGTTCCTTTCTTTACCTCCACAGCCCACGCACCAAAGTGGAGTCGAGCCATAAACGTAATCAGACCATGCAAAACCTTATCTGACCCATCTCCGGAAAAATCCATCATCTCAAACCCAAGAGCCTTCAGGTCTTGCATAACCAGCATGGAAGCTCTGTTGGAATCTTTTGTTGGATCTGCTGGTGTGACAGTCCCGTTGTAGTATTTGCAAATGCTTTCTTCAATTTCGGGAACAACCTCGAGAAGATCGGGTAAAATGGTGGAGTAGAATTTTATCTCCCTTTCATCTGCTGAATCAGCGAGAGCAAATTCTAACCATTTTGGATTTGTCGGTAGCAACTTGACAATGATGCCGTGCTTGTCACCATCTTTGGTTGTGTATGAAACTCTACAGATTGAACTTAAAAAGCCAATCCCTTCCTGAATGTCTCCCTCAATGTGGAAACCTTCCGGAATGACAACGTGTCCAGTCACTTTTTGCACCCAATCCGGAGTGATTTCCTTGATCGATGAAGGAATGGGAGGATTGTTATTGGGATTAGCGGCCATTTTAAGAATGATTTTATGAAATTATTCAATTGGTTTTACTTCTTTGTATAACTATGATAGATATTTTTTAAGCACGTGAGAAGTGAATTCAATCATGTGACTGAAGAGTATAATATTATCTACTTGTATTTTAGTATCTTGTGCAGGACTTTGAAAAGCTCTGTTCAACTAAAAATTGAAAAATACATTTAAGCTCACATGTATCCATTCATGTATGCCAAATGCTAATATTTGTAGAACGACAGATGAGCTATAGGTACTCATGCATGCTATGAACCTACGTTGTCGTTCCTCATTTAGTCTTTGTTATCTGCGTCACGAGTAAAAAAAATAAAAACTCTAAACCGAACAACACATTCAACATTACGAACAGTGGTGCAATTTCTGACAGTATTTGAAGTACTGCTGGGATTCAAGTAATCATTCATGAAGGTTTTTGATTGTATAAGTGCGTACTTGGTTCATTCACTTTCAATCGAGTCGGATTTACATGCTGATGCATTTGCACCGCTCACTATAGTAAAAATATATATTTCACGTTCCATACATTGATGGCAGATTCCGACCGTGAATATTATTATAACTACTAGTAAATACATTGTAAAATATTACATATGATATTATGTATTGTAGAATGAAATATTTAAATGTAAACATGCGGGTACATAAGTTCTACAATGGTTGGTCCGATGTTGATAGGTATATTGAATTGAATTGAATGACTTTATTGCAAACTCCATAAAAACATTTGTTACTTTACAAACGCATGGTGTCTATATCAAATTAGTATGATATATAAATATTTAATTTAATACAAACAATTACGTTCTTTATTACATTGAAGATATTTGTTACAAATCAAATTACTATAAGTGCTTAACTGTGTTATAGATATTTTATATTCGCAAAGTTTAATTAGCCATAAAAAGTACTAGTACCTAAAAAGTCATAGCTGCTTCCTTTTGTTCCTTTAATATTTGAGCTGCCATGCCCTCATGTAACTTCTTCAATGATGCTGCAACTTCCTCTCCGCAGGGTTGGATTTGATCTGACGGGAGGATGAAACCGAATGTTCCGGTATCCCTTAATTCATAAGTGTATGCAAACCGAGTCTTATAAACTCCTTTAAACCTGTAAAATATAGGTATGTTAATTTTAACTGCTTAAAAATAATGAAGTACATACACAGAGTAAGCCAATTTACCAGTCCGCCGAAGTTCCACAGGCCGGGTAAAGAATTTCGTCCGAATTCCCAGCTTCATACGGTGTTCCATGGATAGCACGTAAAGCAGTGATTGCGTCATTCGCCAACAGCAGCTTCGAATTAAAAGAAAAATAGTCATTTTTTCATTAAACTGTCGTTTATTCAATCAAACATGACCCTTTCTCTAGTTTCTTGATTAAACCACAATTTTAGCAATTTGGACTTACGTCGCTGTCAAATTCTTTATATCTTCCTGACACTTCCTCCGTTTTACATCCATAGGATAAAAGAATTAGCTGACTGTAGCTGTGAAGGCTGCAATAACTTACAACCTTTTTGGTAAATGCATAATCCCTAAAATGCATTGTTTCTGGGCAGGAGAAAGCCTTTTTTCCAGCGTATGTCTCTGCACAAGTATCCGTGCTACTTCCTTCACCTACGTAGTTCATGACAGATTAGGTAAACAATGCTCATTCAAGTCTTTCCTTAAATCGGGCGTGATAGAAAGTGTCAAATAAATATAGTCTACTTACCGCCATGGCCAAACGCAAAATTTCTATTGGGATCGGTTCTGCAGTTAATTATTTAACGAGTCTGTCAATTTTAAATTAATAACGATGTCGTGTATTTATTCATAATTACAGTACAAGAATTCTCAATTTACCCAGTGCATAATGCACTACTTCCATCGTTTACTCGTGTCTAAATAACCAAATAATGATCAGTACTTCTCTTCAACTGTAACAATGTCAATATTTCCGGTCTCAATGAATTCTGCTACATATGTATACCTTTCTCCAAAGTCTGTTTGTTGTCCACGCGTATGTAAACCCATCAGGATTTGCACAACATGCAAGAATCACGACAAACGAATTGAGTATTTTTGCGTAATGTTCTTTGTTCGTTACCAGTTCATTGAGAAAGTAAGCACAGGACATTACAGTAATCCACTATAAAGTTTTTCAAAATTTCATGAACGAAAATTCGGTGAAAATGATGCATCGACTGTTACGTTATAGTAATTATACCTCTCTTGCATGCATCCCTGAAAAGGAAACGCAACAGTATTAATTTTTTAGCATTACGAAATGAATGTTTATGGACATAAAATGTTTTTAGTTTGCCTCAAGTACCTCCATCAATTAGCATGACAGATTTATTTGCAGGGGCTGGTTGATGAGAGGATACAACCATCGCCAATAATGGGCGTCCTTCAAAACTATGTCCATACTGTTCAATCTAGTTAATTGATATTAAAAATTTCATTGAATTTTCTGTACAGCATTCTGATAACCGAATTTTAAAAAGATAACTCAAGTTATTTTGTCTTATGCACTTTGCATATCTCTGGATGCAATGATTCTAGTTGACGATAGAAGTCAACCAATTTCGGATAGTCCCAATATGTAGTGAACGGAAACTCGCCAGAATCTAATGACTCTAATTGTGCAACGTGAGTGTCAAGGTCCATCATTCTTGTAAAAACAAAATTATACTCAGTTTTAATTTTCCGATGACAGATGGCCAGGTCAAAAGAAAATAACACTACATATAATAATATTATTATGACTCAATAAATGAATTAAATTGATATTACGATTCTACATCGTCCGACAAGAGCGAGCTCGGCATTTTCTCACTCAATGTCGCTAGAAGATCAGTTTGGAGATGGGCAGGAAATAACATGTCCACGGAAGCTCCTTTATTTCCGGGTTGTTTTAAAAAAATCACCTACTCAAGCATACAAATAATATTGTAAACGTAGGCATTACTTTTACTTGCAATATAGCATACGTCACATTACCCCAGGGTTCCTATCATGTAGGTCCTTCATCATTTGCAGGGCCTCTTCTGTATTGGGAACAAATCGATGGGCTTCATAACCGGTATACGTGACACGTTGTTTTCCAGACAGAACGGTTATGACCAAATAGCAGATATGTATTAAAAATGATAATTGCAGTCTCCAAACGAAGTTCATTGTTTTCTCTCTTTACTTGCTTTACCTCAGTATTAGTTGGTGTAATATTTAAATCAAATAATTGCCTTTTCAATACCAGCACAGAAAGCACAGGAACGTAGAATTTCCAAATTGTGACTGAAAAGCGATTTACGGAAAGAGTGCTTATAAAGATGCAAGATGCTTATGATCAGCAGCACCAATATATTTTGGTTTTTACTAGTGCAATTTTGAATATAATATGGCTTTGTCAGATTTATTATAAATAGTAATGCATTTTTCGAATAAAATTTTATTTGTTCACATTAATTACAAACATCAAATTATAATAATTTAAACAATGATATTGGTTCCTCCAGTTTGAATCTGTAAGATATTTAAGATATTTCCCACTTCAGCCTACACCACATGTTTTTAGATTTAGAAGGATATAAGCATATTTATTACAGAATCTAACAACTAATTGTAAGTATTTACATATATTATATTATGTGGTTAATGGTCTAAAAACGGAACACATTACATGGCATAAACAGATCTGTATTTCGGGTGAACATTTATTTTTGTACATGATATTTGGCTCAAGATGCATACAAGCTACACACTAATCAAACTTTACTTAAATATTTGCAAATACAGCGTAAATTCGACAGTGTTCTCTGTTCTAATAATAAAATCTGTGTGAAATAAAATATTTTCCAGTTAAAAACTAAATTGCATAGTATAGCACTTACAGTTTGTAATTATGCTAAAATCAGCATCATTTATTTTATGGAGACATTTAAAACTTGAATTTTCATTGTGTGTTGTATAAGTTGTATTCAAAATTCAATTACATGCTAGTAAATGCACAATAAAACAAATACATACATATTTTATTTCTAACGGTTAATGACAATTGCCTTCCAATGAGCACTATAAGCTTCTCAACAAATTCTCAAAGAGCAATGAACTAACCCCGATAATGACATTACACAGCAGAACATAATAATGAGCAGAAAGTTCAATACTCCTAAACGCATGGCTTGTGACAGTACTGTTGAACCCACAAACATGAGGGCTTAACCTCACGGTCCCGTTTTGACATCGACATCTTCCCAAAAAGCATTCAGCGAGATAATTAGACCCTGCCTGACATTCCACATTTAATACGCATGAAGAACCCAATTGACGATGAAAATAACACTTCCCCTTATAATAAACCACCGGCATGACATTGTTGGAACATTCACATCGTTTCTTTTCCAGATTACATCTTGACAACTGCCCCAACTCACTTCGTATGCATTGTGCATCTTCATCACAAGACGAGTCCAATCCCTTTGGAGCAATTTTCAGACACTTTCTTCCGTCTTCACTCCGCACATGCGTCTCATCCAGACATTCGCATCTTCCATTTTCACACCATGAATTTTCCGTGACTGCTGAGCATTGCTTGTTGAACTTACAGAGCTGTCCCAAATTCTTGCCCAAATAGCATTTTCGTCCGACCATTACCAAACTAGGAACAAAATCAAACAAGTCCACTTGTTCCGGCTCGTTGATTCCCTCCAACTTAAAAGCGCTTTTCGAACTAGGAGTACCAATCGAGATGACAGAGTTATCATTGGTGGTGGCATGCATATTATTATTATTATTCTGATGCATGAACCGCAAATAAAAGTTTTCAGAGATGAAGCACTCGCATTTATGCTTGACTACGTTGCATCTCGAGTAGGGACCTAGCAGACGAAAGCAGTGGGCATCTTCCAGACATTCCTCGTTCCCATTATTATTGTTGTTGTTACCGTTAACATTGCTATTTCCACCAATGACTTCAGTAGAGGGTCCACCAGCTAGGACGGCTGTTGTTGTTACAACGGCTCCGTCACTAGAAGGAATGGCTAGACACAGAGTGTTATTCCCATTAGAAATATATCCGTCGTCACAAAGGCATTTCCCATCCCGACTGCACACCGAATTTGATGTTTTCTTTTGACACTGCGCACTCACTTGACAAGCATCACCGAGTGCTGCCTCAAAATAGCATCTTCCTCCAGAGAACACTGTGTCCATATCAGGAATCTTGTAGCAGTTGCATTTCATCGTCTCTTGGTTGCATTCTGATAACGCGCCCAACTGGCTCTTCTCGCACTGAATGTTTTCTTCGCATGTGGAATTCAAACCGAGGGCTATGGGGATGCAGCGTGATTTGTCCCAACTTGGCACAAATCCATCTTTACATTGACAGGTTCCTGAGCGACATGTAGCATTTGAAGACGTCGCTTCGCATAATCCATCAATTTGACAAAATTCTCCCAAGCTTTCACCGTAGTAGCACCTGCAGAATATTATGATGGAATGTAGTAGATATAATGATCATCATTACCTTCTACGGGATAAATGGATGCAATTTTAATGTGCTACTCATCGCTTTGAAATGTACATACCTGCCATGATGATATACAATGGGCAATGATTCAGACTCGTAGCACTGACATTTTCCCACGGCCACGTTGCATTCCGACATTCGTCCCAACAAACTCTTCCAACACTGTATGTTTTCTTCGCATGATGAATCCAGCCCATTTCTAGCCACTTCCAGGCACCTGGTCCCGTTTCTGTTGACAGTGTAGCCTTTTTTGCATTGACAACGTCCTGCTAAGCACATCAACGGAATAACAGGGTCACAAACAGCACTTGCAATTTCAGAGCCAGAAAAATTGTCCAACCCGGCGACACTCCCATTGTTCGAGTCATCGTAAGCAGGAAATGTGTGACTATTTTCTTCTTGACATTTGTCACCAATTTGCAGGTAAAGCGTGGCTTGAATTCCGCAGGTCCAAAACAAAATGTGAAAAACTGACCAAGAAAGGCTTTTCTTTTTAGCCATTTGAGCAGAGTAAAATTATTGAATGATAAATTCGTAAAACGTATAAAAGGATGTGTGTTGAGTGTACGGTGCGTGAGAAAACTGACAATGTCATAGGATATGCGTTCAGACCAGGTTCCAGAAAGTAAATGACCCCAAACATAGAGAAGCATCTAGTGTTTTCTCTCTCTCTCTGAGAAAAAATTGGTGCATGAAGAGGGATCGGAGATCTGCTACCTAGTCTCATATTATGGGACTTGTTTGTATGTTTATGTCTAAAGGATTTTGAGTACAAATGACAGAAAAAATTTGAAAGCTCTTCTAACGACCCATGCAGTCAGCAAGCTCGTAAAATTATATCTGCAAATCTTATGCACACAAAAAGTACCCCATGGTGTTCATTGTACATACATCTCCATAAAATATAGCACTCATGTGTGGAGCCAAAGAAAGCAGAAAAACAATTTCGATTGCTTGAATGGATTAAATCTTGATTTATTTGCAACTTTGCTCTATTGCAAACGCACATTTTTTGAAAGTGCTTAAGCTCCACGTACAGAGATATCCAAGTGGATTAAAACTTGATGATCTGCACAAATCAACTCAAGAATCGATAGCATTTTATTCTAAAAATGAAAGCATTAAATGTTTTTATAGAGGAAAAGGAAACATTCTCCATGAGGGAATTTCTACGACTTCCAACACACATTCATCCATCATCCCCTGCCATTTTCATTTTCCAAGTAGCCATACAAAATAAATTCTGATCTAATATAGCCAGAAGAGGAGAAATGTGTCCTCACAGACAGATCAGCACCAAAGAGTCTGAATGAAGATGTTTCGTAACATCATTACTAAAATGGATGTGTGCGAACTTGTTTTCTCACTCTGGTTAGTGCAAAGTAGATATTTTTTACGAGCAAATTTTTACCAGCAGGATTGATCATTCAAAAGAAGTTATCAGCACGGATCCATTAGAAGATCATTTTGCTTTCCCACTGTACTAGATGTAATTTAAAACGCTGTAACGCTGCTGTTGTGTGCACTGCGAATGCACATTTAGAAGTCGTTATGTCCCAAGTACGTCAGTACGTCCAGAGCTCTTCACCAAATATGTATGCCAGGACCATTAACACCTATTTATATTGCTTGCGGGAGTGTCTTCATGAGTCGACGTGATAAATTCACAGTGTATATGCTCGCTCCAATCATTCATGTAATACTCAAGAGGATCAAGACATGTTCAAGCTGAAAAATACTGATGGTGAAATCATAAAGATTTATGATTGCCAAAAAGGGAATTTCAGTGACATTTCCTAAAAACCAGTCTGTAACTGCAGCACTGCAGGATTACATAAATGTTTTGTGCCTATGTAGACATGATTTGCCAAACGCTTCATGTATCAGTGATGTCTTGCTGGTTTGTGTTTAGTGGTGCATGCATGCCCATCAAAATCCCGTAACCATTAGAATATTAACTGCAAGCATAAGCATACAAACTACTAAAATCCGATTATATCGGCGAATTATAAAGATGTGTAAATATATACGTGTCTCGTGTTATTTTGGTGATGATGTATTTTCCTTCTATCCATGTTTGCCTTTTTTGCCTGAAAAAAATAAATGAGTTGCATTCATTCTTGCGTTGCAGTAATACTTAGCGCGGCACTCATGTTTCCTTCAATAATATCCGATGCCAAAATA
The DNA here is from genome assembly GCA_004115045.4 of Sinella curviseta. NCBI lineage: Eukaryota > Metazoa > Arthropoda > Collembola > Entomobryomorpha > Entomobryidae > Sinella > Sinella curviseta. The sequence continues at coordinate 42,342,010 of CM023201.3, read as the reverse complement.
CACACGGATTTAGACAAGAAATCGACTAGCTTGAGCGTGTCCTTAAAATATGATACCCTCTTAAGAGTTTATGGAAAAGTAAACATGCTATATAGCCTTCTTCCCTCCTCTTCGACGATCTATATTCATAGCTTACCAAGACAGTTTTAACCAAAAAATAATGAAAAAAATGTAGTTCCTCCGGTAAGTATAAGCTATCATCACTAATGAACGACTACAAACCTTTCAAATGGATGGATGAGAAACACAGATGCAGTTGTATTTCTCACAGACGCTGGTTTTTTGTGCTCCCATTGCGTTGCTCATCGCTTTGATCCTCTGTAGTATATTTATCACCTTGTAAAATGTGCATTTTGAGATAACACTTTTTTACGACAAAACTTTATTTGTAGGAAATCAAGGCGATCAAGCAACAGACGTGTAAAAAATGTGCCTAAATAGGTGTGAAAATAACTCTTTATTCGTTTCCGTACTAAAAAAATGAAGATGCCAATTCGATAGAGATTACATTTGGATAATCATTGAGAGAAAAGCATGCATACAAACATTCTTGTACGATTTATGGCAATGCAAGATTGGTGGCTCAGCATTCTGAAAATGTCTGAGAATGACAAGTAGTTCACATTAACTTTGTGCATAAATAGAATTACATGTTGTTATCGCTAGTTTTAATCTTTATGCGCTGGCCAAATCAATGCAATTAAAATATCATAATAACCTTCAATGTTAAAACTCAATGAACAGAATCAATAAAAAATAAGTGGTAAAATAAGTACATTGGCGTTGGTAGAAATATTTAAACTTAATTATTGTGGTTTAGTCATGCATTTTTCATATGGTACCTCAACCACATTGAAAAGTTTAAATCCCATTGCCTCAACCTGTCCAAGAAGGGATTTCACCAGTACCCTGTCAAGTTGCTTCACTTTGGAAAAAATTGCCCAGTCCATTCTGTTTTTCGGAAAGCATCGAATCATCAGTGCCCACGTTTTTCCATCGGTATCTGCCACGTAAATGTACGAGTCGCCTTCATGGAAAAAATAAATTGTAATTTACCATTGAACAAACAGTCCATGCAAATGAATAGATATTAAAAATCATATCGGACCTTCATGCGTTTTCGTTTTCATATCATTGCAATACCACTTGGAGTTTAATTTTTCGGTGGGAGCACAGGCAATATTCCACTCAGCCGCAGTGCGAGGACACTTCGACTGAAGCCAAATTGTCGCTCTGGTATTGCTCGGTGTTCCTCCATCGGGAAGCTCCTTAACATTCACCTTAATGCACATTCGACCCATTGAGGAACGCTTCATATATTTTCCGTGCATTGATTTAGCCATGTGACTAACCCAGTGACTACTCAGGTACGGGAGATGCCACTGTCCTAAAATCTATGAAAGATAACGACTTGATTTAACTAGAAATGTTTCTGTCTTGAAACATGGATAATTACTTGTGAAAGAGGATATTACCGCTTTGAAGGTTATATTTTTTAGATTATCAATCTTTGGGCATCCGAGCTCTTCTGCTTCCGCCAGGCTCAGTTCAGGATCATCATTCCATAAAATGGGATCTGCGTCGTACTGAGGGAAGGCGGAAGAAGCAATTGCTGCTAGCAATATTATAAATGTGTTCATATTGTTAGTGATGTATAATACTTGTGTATTAAAATATTATTTTTGTAGTTGGACTTGAGAAAATTAAAGGCACAAAATGTTTTAATCCACCAGTATGACATTTCAACAGAAAACATTGCACATTACACAAGTGTGCTATGCCGTATATGGTCCACTACCAAGAAAGTAGTGGTGGGGTCAACATTTCCTGGGTTTTTTGAGAACAATTGATTCTCAAGAGGCACTTGAGGAGGAGGGGGAGGTGCAGCTGCGCTGATTACATCAGCCTTTAAAAAACGTTAGAGGGAAGGGATGCATATCCCTATACGTATACGCATGTATACGTTCGTTGATTGTTGTCGTCGTCGTCGTCATTGTTATGACGACAAGTACATTGTCGTCTTATTACTACCGCCACCACCTCCACATATTATTGTCGTCTTTAAAGGTACAAAACAACAAAGGTACATACTATGTATGTATTTTATAAGGGAAAGCAGGCATCCCCAACCCACGTCCTTCTATCCTTCTGCTCTGTACAAATGAATCTTTGTACTGGTCTCAGTACATATTATGTGTGTACCAAGGATCTCTGCCTTGCAGCAGAGTCCCTTTTCTCCAGTATGGGCATCTCGGAGGTGTATGTATGTGTGCATTCCCTTATGAAGGGATCTCTATTACCACAACAGCAGAGAGTCCCTTTACTCCAGTATGGATATCTTCGCTTAAAGCAAGAGATGCATGTATTCCCTTATGAAGGGATCTCTAGCCACTTCAACAAACGTACCGGTCTTCTCTCCTCTTCCACCACCACCGCAACCCTTTCAGGGCTGCTCCGCCACCACAACAAAGAGCAGATGTTTTTATTTTTCGTTCGCTCGAGCCTTAGCTCTTCTCTTCAGTAGTAGTAGTGCATTGTAAGGGTCTTAATAGTAGTAGTAGCACATATATGCATTGTAAGGGTCTTAGTAGTAGGACATGTATGCTTTGTAAGGGTACACTACGTCGAAATATACTCGCAATTTAAATATTTCTTAATTATTACTATAATTAACGAAATCCTTTGTACATATATGGTGTATAGCACATAGTATATACCCATTTCGGGTATGACGAACCTAAATATAGTAGTAGTTATACTGTAAAGTTAATTATAACAGCAATTTGTTAATTGCTCCTATAATTAAGTCCATAACATGGTTTATGGTTTTCGACTATGGTGAATGGTATGGTGATACATATATAAGTGTAGGTGTGTACTTTGCTGACTTAGTCAGATTTATACAGGCATTCTATCAACATGGATAGTTTTTATGTGCACATGCATTCTGATGCCTCCTGGCATCACTATCCTAATAACACACGTACAAACTACCGAAATCATTTAGCTGTACCCATACAGATTGAGTTTGAACATTATGAGAAAGTTATTGAAACTATTGCATCATTTGATGTAAATTACAAGGCTATACAAAGTAGAAAACATGATATTTTTACCATGGATTTGGTTAAGAAGGGACTCTCGTCATCGTATTATAAACGTTTTGTCTTGCCCGACGCAGTCCGTACACTTCCCTACGGACATATAGATATTCCATTATACTCCTGAGTGGTTTCATCGATATTTGTTTATGAGTTTTGTTAAATGATTATTGTAGTAGTTAAGTTATAAGTTTACTAGTTAATAATTATAAGTTTATATAGTTTACTGAATATTCTGTGGTTTGTAATTAGTAATTAGAGATTTGATAATAAAAGTTATACAAATTCAAAACTTTGTGCACACAAGTTTTCTTTAAAACGCATACTTTCATACCACTGTTGTCATAGCTCTCTGGTCAAGGTACCAAACTTGGTGCTAACCTCATCGTGCATTCTAATAAAGAGCGGATCGCGGTTCTTATTAAAATGTACGGTGATTTAATCACCTTACAATCAACTATAAAATTACCTGATCGATACTCATAGCCAGCAGTTTTATTTTTGCTCTCTACCACCATGGATACCTCCGACATACTTGACTTTGACTGGCAGCTTGAGGCGCCAGCCTGCATTATGATTTCGGGCATGACTGGAAGTGGCAAAACCTGGCTTACCAGGAACATTCTCCAGAGGGCTGATGAGATTTTTGCAACTCCGGTCCACAGGGTGATTTGGTGTTACACTGAGCATCAAGGTCCGTTAATGGCTGAACTCCAGAGGACGATTCCCAACATTGAATTTTTCAAGGGACTTCCAGAGGAAATAGACAACCCCGACCTCAACAAACATGTCATTTTGGTGCTGGATGATTTAATACATGAATGCAAGAACAGGAAGATGCAAGCAATGTTCGTCAGAGGTTCACATCACCACAATTGCAGCGTAAGTTTCCTTAAGAAGGATCTGTGGTCTAGTGGATATGATACGTGCCTTGGGAGTACGTGGTCGTCGGTTCAAATCCGGCCAGGTCCAATATGCTTTTTTGTATGTATTTTAGGTGATCTATTTGACTCAAAATGCGTTTGCCGATGGTCAAAGGACCATTTCCATGCAATGTAAGTACGTTGTACTTATGAACAACCCAAGAGACTCTGCGCATTACCAACACTTAGGGCGTGCCATGAACAGGGGAAAGAATTCTCCAGTATTGGAAGCTGCCTGCGAAGACTTGGCTACAAGACCGTACGGCTATGTCGTTTTGGATTATGGACAAATGCAAAATAATAATTTAAGGATCAGAGACAGTGTATTTCCAGATGATATGACAGTTTATTCCAAGAAATAATTAAGGACAGAGTTTGTTTATAATATTTAATATTTCCTCATCAGTCATTTGGTCTCCCATCGACTGCTTATCTGTAATTTGAGAATAACAATTTTCAATAAATTGAAAATAAAAACCAAGACAAACTTGAGTAAACTTGTAAATTTACTTACATAACAAAATCACCAGAATCAGTTGTCTCATCCAAACCGAGGAGCCATCCGTATTTGGAAGTGATGACCCTCGCCACCTCCCTCGCTTCTTGAAGGGCTCCATTAAGCTTGTAAGTTTGAGTGATGGCCACAATTAAAACTATGGTAAGTATTGACAGTAGTGTACAGGTAAAGGCGATGATAGCGGCTGCTACCTTCTCCCTTCGAGAATATATGCTGCATGTCTCAGGCTCCATGACGGAATGACATATTTTGCTCAGATGTGAGTCTTATAAACGAATTCTTTGTGGTCGAATACGTGCAGTCAATCTGCCTATTCTTTGCTGTCTAATGAGATTTCTGTGCTGATAGGAGGAAGCATGAGCTGGACTTTCCAGCATTTTTTTAGCATCCAGCAAGGCATTATTCATGCGATGTAAAAGAGATCTGTCATTAAACTCTGCTACACTGTGGGCGATAGCAGTGACAAGTCCTGGGGCATCTTGATCCAAGTTAAAATTCAAATAATACGAGTCTGTAGGAGGCAGGGTCTCTCTTTGTGAATTATTTCTCTGTGGCCGTTTCCTTTGTAAGTGCATGACACGAGTAAATCTGTTGGTTATCCATACTTTGGTGCTGTAGGGACCACAACCTACAGGACCACTGTATCTTTGTATTGGTATCGGGGTTTCGTCGTCCGAATCATCAAACTGCATCCCTCTAGGCTGAACATGGGTTGTATGTGTGTCATCTTCGTCTGATGATGGTGCCGTAGAGTCACTAGTAAGTAACTCAGAGGCAGACCTAGGCACTCTGTCAACTGTATCTTCTTGCCAAACATGAGGTGGCACTGGCATGTAAAAACGATAAGGAGAAGCAAGCCCCCTAACCGCTGTAGAAGGATCCCATATCCATCCCTCTGGTATGTCTTTGTATTTCTTGATCGGCCAGTGAACTGGGTACTTTATCATTTCACGATAACTTTCAGGAGTCCATCCACCTCCGTTGAATGTATTCAGCCATCCAAAATTTCTGATAACGAACTTAGGATCCGTCGTGGGATACGAATCATAAGGCTCAAATCCTTTTATGCGGCCAAAGTAAAACTTGTAAAGTGCAAACTTGAATGGAGCAGACACATCACAAAGTTCATGATCACACGGAGAACTGTAGTGGCAGCAAGTAACTGGGTCAATCTCCCAACCAACATTTAAAGTATTTTTTACTTTGTTTTCCACCACCAATGTACATGGGCCAACGGATAACTTGTATCCCGGACAGTCAACTCCTGATGGCATTGACTCTTCTGCAGCAAACTGCGGATCTCCTCGTCTTGGTTTATGTCTTGAAGGAAATAAAGATTCCCAGGTGTCAGCATTTATTTCTCCCTTTGCGTAATAACTCAAAAGTATGTAAGCATATTCACTCCACTCAACACAATCCCCTTGGTGCTTGCACAAAATTGTGATGGGTAATTTTTTCACTGGATCGTAATGCACTCCTGGCTTTGGTGGATAATGCAGAAGTGAGTACATGGGAAACTGGTACCCAGGACAGTTAGCCGGACGAAATAGTGGTATTTCGGTGTTAACGTACGCCTCTAACGCGTCGTTTGAGATGTAGTCTGGGTTCGCCATGTTAATTAAATACAAATTGTCCCTATCTTTTATCAAACAGACTGTTTCTTTTATTATCGATTGTGCTGCAGTTATCAAAGAGGCTGTCTGAATTATCAAACAGATAACTCAATTGCGCTGTTCTTTATTGCAGCAGGGATGTTTTCGGCTAGACAGTTGCTGACGAACTGAGCTTGAGTAGCTCTTTCTCATAGAAGGCACGAGCTAGATTCCCCTTCTCATTCCCTATAACGTATGTTGGAGGGTTAGTGTCTCTAACTTCAACAACAATGTACTGGGTTTTATCAAACGTTTTGCTGTAGCCTTTGGTAAACAAGGGTTTATCCAAACGTTTAAGCACTTGGTTACCAACGGACAATTTAGCCTTTGGCTTGGGAGGTTGCTTCCCGTACAACTTTGTGAAAACGTTTCCAGAGTTTTCTGGTGTAACAGCTGCAGGAGCCATACCAATACTTGTATGGTAAGAGTTGTTGTATATGTCCTCAAATAACTTTAAATGTTGAACGAACCTCTTCGTGTTCTTATAAGTCATATACTTGGAAATAATTTGAAATAACGTTCTGTTCAGTCGCTCGCAAATGGAACATTTCATTGGAGAGTTTGTAAAATATTGAACAATATTATTCTGTTCACAGAATATTTTAAAGTGACGATTTTTAAGCTCGAGCCCTCTGTCAGAAGTAATTCGTTCTGGCTTCCTTCCGGAACGTGCCAGGATTTTCTTGAATGCTTCAAGAACTTCTTCTCCTCTCTTTGTCTTGAGAGCTTCAAACCACGCATGTCTGTCGAAAAAGTCGATGCAAGTTAGAACATAGCTCTTTCCAAAATTGGACTTTTTATGTTTAATTTCCACAAGATCCATTCCCCATATGCCATCAATGTATGGACTGAATACACGTCTCCGTCTAAATTTTGACGGTGCCGGATGATGCAGTCGGTAGGCATCCTCCTTTAATAATTTTTCCTTTATTGCTTTCTTACTGCCTCCGGTAGCTTTGTGCACTTTGTGAACGCTGGTGAATGCCGTTGGATTTTTTAGATCCAAAAAATTCTTGGCTGTGTACTCCATGATATCGCTTATATCAATACTGAAATATTTCAAAGTTTATCATTTTATATTTAGTTTTCAAGAAGACAGCACCATGTCAAGATGGCTTCTCGTTATGGAAATCTAATTGCCCACAAAGACTTTTTAAAGTCCTTGCAAAAGGCAAGCAAAACGGGATATAAAAGACGAATGCTACTTGCTCTTGCTACACCAAAACAAATTAAGGCACTTCAAGAGATTGCTGTTAACGTAGTGAATAAAAATTTAAAACTAGCACCTTGTCAAGTTAAAAAGTTGCTGAAGGGAGGTTACAAAAAACCTCTCTTGGACGCCGGAAAAAAAGTAGGAGGTGTTGAAACAAAACGAAAAATATTTCTGCAGAGAGGTGGGTTTCTGCAGTACATTCTACCCGCTGCGATTTCGTTAATAGCAAGTCAGCTATAAGATGGCCAAAAAATACAAGTTGGTACCTGAGAATCTCCTCAAGAGATTACTCCAGCAACATGAGGAATCTACTCAACCAAAACCAGAGTCCATATTCAAGCAAAACATTCCTGATGACCTAAAAGTTCTGCTGTACAGCGATGCTGCAAGGGATGCACATATTAAGGAGAAAAGGAAAAGGGAAGAGCCACTTTTGATAAAGAATACTGATGAGCCTTCACCTCCTCCTGCAAAGATTGCTAGACAAGACCATCTTTTACAAATTCTCAACAATCCAAAAGCAGCCAGAATTCACAACTTTCTGCAAAGTAATGGCATTTCTTTTAATGATGCTAATGAAGTTCTGGTGAATGGAAGGGTTATTACCAACACATTTTACCCAATGATGGTGAGAGGTCTGCAAAACCATGTTATGGGGTACCAGCCAGGAATGAAAGAAGTTCTAAATGCATTACCTATGCTACCGCCGGACATATCCAAGGTTGTCGCTGCAAAATATGCTACACCGATGCAAGGAACCAGTGGACCAACTCCAACTGGACGAATGCATACTGCTCAAGTTCAAGGCTCGAGAGTGCCTCATGTGACCACTGCTCGCAGGAAGATTAAATGGAATCAAAAAGGAAGCGGATGGACAAAGTTATAAGATTTAAATTGTATTTATTCTTGAATTGCAAATTTGGAAATGTTTACATGAAATTGGTTTTTGAATAAAGATTTTCTTTATAAAACTTGAAACAATTTTGTCATTTTTGTCTAAATTACTTGAGAAATGCGCATAAAATGCTTTTCTAGAGCATCCCTGCAAACGTTTATACATATACATTATTACATAATACCCACAAACCTTACTGGTAGGGCTTTGCAACATAACATTACTCTCTAATATTCGTAAGTTATTTTTATAGGCAAAATCTCTAAAATATCGGGGGTAGTCATTTATACGTATTCCATAGGAATCGATAAATTCCAACTCTCCCCTTATCCTAGCTATATACATACCAACCCAGTGCGAACCAGGCTTGTTAGATTCATCTATATTAACACATACAAAAAATGGATAACTACGTATCTTTACATATTCTAGCTTATCACTAGGCACAACATTAAACTGAGCTGAAGGAGTACATCTTGTTATTTTCTTAAAAAATCCCAAGACTTCCAGGGTATCCATGTTTACTTCTCATTGGCATAATCCTTAAAGTAAACTCGCTTGTCGTGGGTAATGTACATGTTACTTGGGTACTCTGGGTAGAGAATGACAGTCAAGCTCTTTGTTAGAGCTTTCTTAAACTTGAGGTAAATTGAGACGTTCCCGTGCCTAGGAATGGCGTAGCCGTCAGATATGTCACGTAAGTCGAATCCATATATAGTCTTCCCATTAAGGTATTCAGAAACACGGAGGTCGAGTCCTGGATCGCAATTTGTAAGTCCCATAGCATCAAAGACGGAAATGAATCCGTCAAGCATGCGTCCCTCTCCTTTATCCACATTAATTGTGTGCTGCGTGGACTGCTCAGCACTGCATGTTACAATAATTTGCTGTAAGCCATGGTCCTCAAAGGCAAATGGATTTCTTTCGTAATGCCCCTGCACGTTCTCAGACGCTACAACACCCATTATTAAGCGCTGTGGTATCAAGCCATTAAGTAATGACATGTTGGTGTCTTGAAACGTTCCAGTTGGTAGGCTGTACTGTTTCATAACCACCTGAGTGCCAGGATAATTTACAGGAGTATCCTTCCAATGCTTTAGGTGGGCCAACTGAATGTACGGCATCAAAGTAACTTTACGTACGTAAAGCTTTGCCTCAAGAATGGACAATCGAATGTTCTCCTTTTGGGCTCCATGACATTCCAGAACGAAACTGTCAGAAGCCCTCATGAACTGAATCCTAACATCTACTCCAGGCATCATGTACCTGGTTTGGTTGAATATTTCAGAGTGAGGACGGCCAATCACTTCAAATTCCTTGCTAGCGTCACACATTGTTTTCCTGCTTGTCCAGCCTTCATCATCTTGTGTAAGTTCATTTTTCACCCGGAAAAACCCTCCAGCTTCAGCTTGCCCTTTCTTGTAGTCACTTCCGTAACTTAACAAAGTCTCCAGGTAAGCCTGGTAAGGGTACAGACTGTTCTTTGCCGTAATTTCTGTATCAGCAAGGTACACCTTAACGGTTTCAAAAGCTGATGCAATAATGTTATTGGCAGGAGCATAGTTGATCTTTGCCTTGTCAGGTTCTGCAGCCAAGTCGTTACCGGTAGCACTGAGTACTTTCAGCCTTAATTTTAACCGAGTACGGCTAAAATCAATGTATTGTGAATCATTTCCTTGAATAAAAAATTCGATTGGTGATGTAGCGTTTATTGCTGAGGTGGTGTGGTGCTCCACCATTGATGAAGAATTTACAGAAACATCGTATCCTGGTTCGTTGAAAACATCCGTCTCACTCCTAACGTAGTCCCTTCGAACTCGTTTAGAAGAGACTTCGTCAGAAAATCCGCTCCTTGCACGTTTAGCCGCCATTTTTAATCAAACAATGTAATTCTTCTTCGCTTTAGAGAACGACTTTTCAGCGTAGCTTTCCGTTTTCTTGCTTTGATACGCCTCCTTGCACGACCTGAACCAGACTGAGAGATAATTTTCTCACCGATCCCCTTTAATGCATCCACTCCGTGCTCTTTTAAGCTCTCCTTTACATTTCTGCCAGAGAGAATGTCACCAGCTACATGCTTTGCAGCTGAAGTAGCATGAGGTAGCACATACTTTTTTGTTGCTGGCCACAAGATATTCCTTGCAATAGGAATCAACCTACGTGCTATTGACCCCAGAATTGACCCCAACCCTGCACCTCTCTGCCTTTTATAGCTGGATCGATAAAACATCAACCCATCATCATCCAGACCCCTACCCACTTGTGGGTTATAGAGGCGGATTACATCGTTAACGTCTACAGGATACATTTTAGAGCCGTATTTCTTTAAAGTGTAGTGAACACGACGTGGTCCCGAAGGTTAATGGGAGGTCGTCTCCTGTTTCCGTCTTTAAATATATACGTATGTTGTCTATGTAGTCTTTGCTAAGCTTCACATACTGCCGCTTGTTACTCAAGTCTTTAATCACAAGTTTATCTTGTTCGCCAGTGTACTCTAGAGACCGTAAAAGTGGAGCCATCTGGTCTCCCACTCGTTGATTCTGTGTAAAATCGGTGTACACATAAACTTTACGTGAGCCAACGTTAAAGATTGGAAGTTGATTTCCTTTGAATGTAACGGTCTCATCCTTTGGAATGACAAATTGAGGATCAATGGACACACCCAATATTGCGAGCACGCGTTCATTAACATTCAATCGACACTCTTCTGGGACTTGAATTGTAACTTTACAAATCTTGTCATCGATACTGAATTGTATTCTCGGATTTGACTTGTTTAGTTGTGAAATCAGGTTTTTCACATCATATATATCTTTTGTTGCACGATTATAAATGCGTACGTCTTTGCCGATTTCCTCATTTCCAATTCTTGTTGATGGAATGTGTACTTCTGCTTTGAAGAACTCAACCCTGCACAGTAACTCGCCACTGTCGATAACAATGTTCTCGTTAAGCGCAACAGTGTTGAACTGAAAATTCTTTTCAGCTTCCACATACATGAATTCGTCCTCATAGTCAATCTGAAAATGCTTGTGCAATTTTTCATAGAAATGAATATTGCTGTTGGCAATTATCGGAGGATTATTTTGCCGAATACGAACAATCTTCTTTTTGCTAGCTCCATCACTGCTGATGTTGTCAATTTCTTGATATGAAGTAGTAATGTCAAGATCTTTAAGTTCTTGACCAATGTATTCCACAACTTCCTCTGTACTTTTGAGTTCCTTTTTGGACACGACATCCATCCCGACATGGATCATGAGCACTTTGTCAGAACCTGTGACCAGATTCTTTACCCTAAAAACTTCCTTCGCATACTCCAAATGCGTATTATTTTCTTTGGCAAACTTTAAAATATTCTTGTACGTATATTGTGAGTTGCTTTTCATGTTTGCACCTTTAACCTCAGAAATAATGGGATATTTTATTGTCGTCGGGATTTGGTCCGTTGCACCAGTCATGTTATATATGGTATATAACAGTGTTTGCCTTTTGATGAAAGGCTTGTTGTGAGTATACGACAGCTCGCTTAGCGCCACTTCATATTGAGCTGACTCAATCTGTATGGGTACAGCTAAATGATTTCGGTAGTTTGTACGTGTGTTATTAGGATAGTGATGCCAGGAGGCATCAGAATGCATGTGCACATAAAAACTATCCAAGTCCGCAAAGTACACACCTACACTTATATATGTATCACCATACCATTCACCATAGTCGAAAACCATAAACCATGTTATGGACTTAATTATAGGAGCAATTAACAAATTGCTGTTATAATTAACTTTACAGTATAACTACTACTATATTTAGGTTCGTCATACCCGAAATGGGTATATACTATGTGCTATACACCATATATGTACAAAGGATTTCGTTAATTATAGTAATAATTAAGAAATATTTAAATTGCGAGTATATTTCGACGTAGTGTACCCTTACAAAGCATACATGTCCTACTACTAAGACCCTTACAATGCATATATGTGCTACTACTACTATTAAGACCCTTACAATGCACTACTACTACTGAAGAGAAGAGCTAAGGCTCGAGCGAACGAAAA